>CM076573.1:14979385-15579385 GCA_034641835.2 Pinus albicaulis
AGCAAGATTGGCAAAAAGTCCGATCACAGAGTTAACATCGTTTCAACCAACTTTGGGATCCTAGGATCTAGCCCTCCTGAATCCGGAGAGGGATCTCTCTAATATGTACAAAGATGGATATTGTCTTTGAAGTTTGAGGTAATGATATTAGGCTAGTTATAAAGTCCAAGGGTTTTGTTTTGTTTTGGATGGTTGAGCATGATTACTGTTTGAGGTGAAAAATCCTGAATGCAAAGAGTTTCAAAGGTGAGAAGTTGCAAGAGGGAAGAACATCTATGGCTAAGAGATAGATATAACGCTGGTTTTTAATCCATTGGGCTATGGAGTCATAACAGGGCTTTAATTGAACAACAACATCAAGAGTGATCCAAGGGGCAAGTCATCTATACCACAAGATTATTGAGATTAGAGTGATGGGATGGAAACAATAAAGTGTTTGAGGGGTGGAAACTGATAATAATTTCTCAGAGGATTTATAGTCAGTCCAAACAAGAAAAGTCTCTTAAGTAACTGTTTAAAACCAACCAAGGACGGGGCTAACCATAAACTTCTTGGGCAAGTTCTATTAAAGCAGCTTAATTGACAAACAATCCAGTAATCCACATAATTACCTTCAGAAAGTATGAAAACACATAAGAGAAACAAAGTGTGACTTAAGATCAGATAAAGTACTTTTAAACCTAGTCTTCTTTCAGTCAACACCAAGGGAAACTTTCAGAATCTGCCTTTGGAGAAAAGAATCTAGGAATCAGGGCAAACCATATCTTCTCTAGTCTAACTTTAATAGCAAATAATGGAAATCACATTCAAGAACAATGTTTATGTAAATAGAAGGACGAGGGAACACCAACATTCCTAACTGTTTAAACAGTATTGAATCATTATTAAATAAAAAAACTTGAGGAAAACATTAAGATAAAGATTTCTCAGCCAGAGAAGGTTACTGATATACAGTAGATCCTAACCCCGTTTAAACTGTTCTTTACAGAGGAATATGAACAATATGGCATACATAGAAGGAAAACAATAACAAAGAGAGATGCACTTCACCAATGACATAGACCAGGATCCCAAGAAACAACTTTTATATTGATGTCAAACCGGTTATAGTCTTCAAGTCCAATGTTTCAGTTCAACAATCATCTTCACTATTCAGCCTAACTAATCTATCACAAGCAGAGCTCCAAGGGCCAGTGAACACTATTTACAATCAGGAGTTTAGGCTCAAATGTATTTCAAAGCTCTGTAAGCAACTCAACCAACAACTTCTCATCTTCTACTAAAGTATTTATAGAAGACTGAGGGGAAAAGATCTGAGATAAGATCTTTTAAGACAATAAATACAGATTCAAGACTTCTCAACCCTTTGAGGGGCTCGATGGAGAAGTTTATAGGTGGATCACTGTATTAACTGTTTTACATTTATGAATCAAGCTCGGTGGGAGCTTTATTTGACTTTGAGGCTTTGTGTAATGTTTGGAGTAACTCTGCAGATATTTCTGCATTGATTTCCTTGCAAAAGTAACTCCCTGGCTGCGCTGGAGGTGAATATATGATTTTCTTCAATAACTTCGGCCTCTGTTTTGAAAGGTTTGAGGCAACAGGTGGCTCTGTGGTAGCTGAGGAATCAATTTGCCTCAGATGTGGCGGTGGAGGCTTTCTGTCTGATAAAACACTTCAGGTTTTCTTTAAACTGTGTTTTGAGTTGGGGATTAGGCTTTTGATAACCGTCTTAGCCGTAATCCCCGTAAAACTGTCTTCAATCTTCATTCTGTTGTGCTCTGTCTTCAAACTTATACTCTTTAACTGTTTTTGAATAAAACAATGTCTTGTCGATGTGCAGGGCCGCACAGGCCATTTTACGTGCTATCAACGCTCATGAAACATTGATAAATCATTGAATTCAAACCTGTGAATGGTTCTTTTTAATAGCTTGAAGGCGCAGGAAACGTCTTTCCTAACCCTCGGCTTTCCTTCATTATACAATGGAAAACCATTAAAACACCTGCAAAACAAAAAAACCATTAAGAAATCCTGCGCTTTTAGGTTTAGATTGCTTCAGAAGGCGGGAAAGATCGTGGCCGTTGGGTGGCTGTATCCAACGGTGGATATTTTATTCAGAGGCGGTCAAAGAGATCGCAAAATCGCATCGCAAATATTTGCGATGAGTGATCAGGGGTTTCACATAAAAATGCGATTTTGCGATTTGCGCGATGGAGGGATTTAATGGGAAAAACCTTTATAAACAATGAAATATGACATTTTTCGACTTACAAAGGGAAAAGGCATTTTTTTTTATATGAATGGAAGGGGCATCGTACGGTGGGCCCGGCGGGAAATCGATGTAATGATGGACGGTGCGATGGAGAGAAAGCTGCGATCGGGCGGTCACATCGCAAATATTTGCGGCGCGGTCGAATCGCATCGCAAATATTTGCGATGGATCAAACGAATGTAAACAACGAAACATGTGATTTTTAATTATGCGATCGGGCGGAACGATCGCATCGCAGAGGTTTTTTTGTGATGAGTCGATGAAACGCACCATAGAAAATGCGATAATGCGACATTTGCGATTGATCGCATCGCGATTCTTAACGATGAGCATTTTAAATAAAACCATAATTTTGCGATACGCGATGCGATAGCGCCTCCAATTAGCGGCAGGTCTTAGGGTGTGGGTGTATGGAAGAAAAAGGGTTTAAAGACTTAGCCCTAAGGGCTTAAGTCCAAACATGAAAATGCGTTTTTAAATGATTTTCAAAGGAAATGGAGGTTTCGGTAAAGCTAAAGAATGAGTCTTCAACCTTAATAAGAGTGATTTTCATGAAGGGGAGAAAATGAATCATGAAAACAAAGGGGATTTTATGGAGAAAAAGGGGAGCATATGAAGGTTATTTTTGAGTGGGAGAAGGGCGAAAATGATGGTTCTTCAACAGTCTCTTCTTATGAAATTAGCAGAATTTCAGAGCATGAAATGGAAATAGTAAATGAAGATTTCGGACAGAGGCATGAGGCCTTCAAGGAGTCTTCAAGAGCAAACAATTTTTAGTGATAAAATTTGTTTCTTGGAGGCTCAAAAAGTCTTAGCCACCTTTTGGTATAACAAAATATTATAGGTGGCTAACAGGGTAAAACTGGCCATAATTCCTTAATCCTTTAGAAATGTTAGTGTCACCCGCATGGAAATATGGTGTTGATTGTTTTTTTTCTCTCTTTGTGGTCCAATACATTGTGCCTCTTTCTGTGAAGTTAATTGTAATTAAAATGGGCACAACCCATGTA
The DNA here is from genome assembly GCA_034641835.2 of Pinus albicaulis. Lineage (NCBI taxonomy): Eukaryota > Viridiplantae > Streptophyta > Pinopsida > Pinales > Pinaceae > Pinus > Pinus albicaulis. The sequence goes on from CM076573.1 coordinate 14,982,671, forward strand.
AAGTTGGCTCTATCCTGCATTTTTATCTGTATTTAGATGTGCTTATTGTACTACCTATGCCCTATGTGCTTAATCTATTGTTAGCATTAAAATATTGTTTACATTTGTTAAGAATGTATGCATCAAAGTTGTCCCTATATTCACCGAGGTTGTAGATCACCCTAGATTTATAGGGTAAAACCAACTTGAACTCTTGAAGTTGTCCCTATATTCGTCGGGGTTGTAGAGCGCCCTAGATTTGTAGGGTAAAACCAACCTAAACTCTTGAAGTTTTCCCTATCTTCACCGAGTGTTGGAACAGGGTCCCCTAGCTACATTTTGATATGTTCCAACGCTGCGTTTTTGGTATATTTTTGTAGTAATTGGTCTTGCGCAAGGGCTTTTGGGTGGGTCAAAGCCCCAATGTGTTGTAATGGGTCAAAGAGTAGACCTAGAGTTCACAAACCATGATAGCGCTGGGTATGAGGATATAATTAGATGGGTAGTTTGAGTCTAAGAGTAACTAAAAAAGTAATATTGATGCTACGAACGAACTGTTGAGATTTTTTTTGGGTAGTTTTGGGTAAGGACTCCCGCTGGCTGTGTGCGCGGAGATCCTCAGTCCTGCTGTGTGCGGACCCCACTGGCTGTGTGTGCAGACTGTGACTTGGGTTTGTAACTGGTTTTGGATGTTAATGAATGCGGAATCTGTTGAAGTATATTTATGCTATTTTAACTGGTTTTATTTATTACTGGAGTAGCTCTGTGTTATTGAATAAGTTGCGATTGTGTCTGCGATATATGAATTAGCTGTGGTTGTGATGTTCTGTGGTGGTAATTGCTGATGCGAATGTGCATGCGAATGTGTTTATCAGATCTATTTAATAATAATAGCTTTGTTTATGTTTACATGCTGATTATACTGTTAAGGGCTTGATAATAGGTTTTTTACTGTGAAAATTTGATAGAACTCGACGAAATCTGCCTTCATTACCTACTCTCTCCCAGGGTGTGGAAACCTGGTTCCAACACCCACCCATACTACTTCAGGTGAGACCTTGGCCTGTGAAAGTGGGTCATTTCCAAAAGGGCCAGTGGTATAGTGGTTGGCAAACCTTAACTCCGAACTTGGATCAGGACCCCACAGGCCAACACCGAGGTTGTAGAGCGCCCTATATTTGCAGGGTAAATCCAACCCGAACTCTTCAACACATATTAATACACGTTGTTCTGTAGATCTGTGTTATTTTCTTTAGTAAGTTTAACTGTTAGATTTAATTGTCTCATGGGACCCCACACATGAAAATGTTAGGTTCTTCTACTCCAGATCTTATGTATTTTAGTACCTAGTTTATCTGGGTGAATAAAGTAATCTCCACAATCTCTCTTTTTTAGTATATCTTATGTATTTGATATTGTTTATTGCAGTCGGTGATTTGAATCATCTGATATCTGCAACAATGAGTGGAGTCACCTGCTTCTTGAGGTTCCCTTGTCAGCTTAACTCAGATCTAAGGAAGTTGACAGTGAATTTAATCCCCTTCCCCCGTCTTCATTTCTTTATGGTGGGATTTGCCCCGTTGACATTAGGTGGTTCACAAAAATACATAGCCCTCACCGTTCCGGAACTAACACAACAGATGTGGGATTCCAAGAACATGATGTGTGCTGCAGATCCCCATCACGGTAGGTATCTGACTGCATCTGCCATGTTCAGAGGCAAGATGAGCACCAAAGAAGTGGATGAACATATGATGAATGCTCAGAACAAGAATTCATCATACTTTGTGGAATAGATCCCAAAAATGGTGAAATATAGTGCATGTGATATCCCTCCTAACTCTCCATGTCGTCCACGTTCATTGGGAACTCAACATCCATTCAGGAAATATTCAGGAGAGTGAGCGAGTAGTTCACTCCCATGTTTAGGAGAAAGGCCTTCTTGCATTGGTACACTGGTGAGGGCATGGATGAGATGGAATTCATTGAAGCAGAGAGCAACATGAATGATTTGGTGTCTAAATACATGCAATATCAGGATGACAGTCCAGAGGATGATGAATACTATGATGATGAAGAATCAACTCAGGAAATCTAGAGTAGAAGCTATCGACAACCGCTAGTTGTTTCAATGCCTAGTAGTTGTTTGTTTATGGATTTCATTTACTTTTCGTGTTCTTTCATGGTCAGATCTGCTCTCATAGAAGGTTTTGGCATTGAATGCATAAACTTTGTATACAACTACTATATTATGTCCTTGCTTTTGTTGATCATAACTGAATTTTTATTTTTGTCAATTTCACGTGATCTATACATATTTCATGTGAACGGAAAAAAAAACAAGGTAATCCATCGCAGAAAAGTAAAATATAGCTTGAATTTACTTAATGCATCTTACCTTTCAGATTAGACTTGTGCATCCCAACTTTGGTTTTGTACTAATGCATCCTAGCCTAGATTGGAAGGAATGCAAAGTTATGTAAGATTAAGCGAATTTTGGGAAGATTTTTGTAGAATTTATTCTTAATTGTGAAAATTCTCATTAGTTTCATAACAATACAATGGTTTCCCACAAAATATTTGAGTATGGACACTCAATTATTAGTTACTCGTACTGTGAAAATGCAATAGTATTCCTACAAAACCTTACGTATACCGAGTACATGGAAATTTTATTTCCTTTGCCTTTCTCACTTTCGAAAGGGTTCAAAAAAATTGTCCATATGGGCTACACTGCAAGGAATGGTCTTCCTTTGGCTTAGGTGCATGAAGGATATCTACTTCATCAAAATCACTCGAGGCTTCCACTGGGCCTTTGTCTTTTGAGGTTCCTACCAATTGTGTGTCAGAGCAGACCACAACTAGAATGGAAACCTGGTTAACAGTATGTCAATATTACCAGTGAAATGACTATAAGCTATTGTTTCTGGTGCTGATTTCCTCCAATTTTTATTTTATTTTTCCTTATTGATTAAGAGATTCTATTCAATGCTAACATGTATGAGGAGTTAACACGTATTTGTGTGGTGTTTCAATAAGCGAAAAACACTTCTCTCAAGTTTTCCTTGTATCAACTCATTTGTTGTTTTGTTTCTTGAATCGTAGTTTTATTAATCTCATTGGACCTTTGTGACCTTTGAAGTTTAACCTCATTCTCTTTTTCACCCATAATTACATGGTTTAGAGATGGAGGAGTGTATATAGTCATTTCTTTGTATGGTCATAATTTTCCCTCAAGGGTTTGTTTTTCATGGTGAATGTAATCGTCATTATTTATGTTTCAAAGGGAAATCTCATGGGAAGCCCAAGGATGCTTCATAAAAGTTGAATATGGTATCCAGATTCCCAAATAAGGCCATTGACATAGATTAGTGCACCTTACCCAGAGGGGTTTAACAAGGCACCTGCTAGTATGGAACTAAACAAATTATCAGCAATATGGTGACAAATAGTTGAGATATAACCCCTTGTGTTAAGGTAGCCCCCACTGTGACATAATACAGTGAGGAAATTAGGCTTTTCACAAAATACTTATGAAGGAAACCCTTTCTTTCTATCTTATCCCAAAAATTTGAAGATAATAAAATCACTCTATGAATGAAGTATAGTAATGGACTATTTTATCTTTCTAGGACTTGAATTCTAATCTCATCGATTGTAGACTATAGTTCCTCAGACATACTACCTTTGGGTTGTGACTTTTGACTACCGTTGCCTCTGCCAGAATTCAAAATGATCCGATTTCAAGCACAATGCTGAATAATTTCTCCAATCTTGCTAATTGTCAAGTATTCCATATGTAATTAAGTATATTTTTTATATTTAGTTTGCAAACGTGGGATTTTGTTGGGCCCTATAAGGGTGAGGATATTACACTCAGTTTATCAAATAGACAAATCACCTCTTAATTAGTATTCTCTCTATTTTTAAGGTGTTTATCAATCTCCCATGTTATTTCAGTGTACTGTACTCCATGTTGAGCCCTTTCTTGACACAACATGCCAAGAGAAAATTTGTAATTGCACGTGAAGGAAAAGTCACAGAGACCTTCTACAAGTATGTGAAATTCCTTCTCTGATGTAGTGAAAATATGCTCAAACTCAATTGAAGACTTTGATTATATATGATATAATGAAGGATATATTCAGTGAAAATTTCCTAGAAACTTATTTAATACTTGACTTTACTTGCAGATTTATATCTCCAGAGAATGTGCCTATATAGTATGGGGGAATTATCAGGACAAAGATGTAGATTTTGGACCTCACAAGCCTGCAGTACGGTTCTCCATTAGAGTTGGGGAGAAAATCAATCTTGAGATCGAGGTAGTGGAGGTAATGTATGTCAAAAATTGCTCAAGTTTGCAGATTTTGTGTCAGTTCCTGCATTCAAATTTATCTCTTTCGCCTAAGTTTTGTTTCCAATATACTTCAAAATTTGATGATTTTAGTTTTGGATATAAATTTTATGGGTGTTGGATTTGAGATCGATTTCATCCTCAAGATCTATGCGATTGGGATTTTTCTTTGTTTTTGAATTCTCACATTCAAGCTGTCTATGTTGTTCAGGCGGGAGCAACAATTCCATGGGACCTCATAGTTGGTGGGTGGGATGTTTCCTATCGGTCAGAGTTTGTGTTGAGTGCATAGGGAATCTATTCAAATCTAATTGACAAGAACATAAAGTTTTCTTCATCTAATGAGCCAATTTGCAATTCCTTCAAGGCATCAGAGGCAGGGAAGGTAGTTGTGATAATATAAAACTCCTCTTCAAACAAGAAGAAGGTTGCAACCTATAGATACATGGTAAAAAAGAACATAGTCTAGGAGTTCGAGCCTCACAGTAGATTAGATGTACTTAGAAAGCTTTCTTACATTCAACAATTAGAAATGTTAGTAGTAAAGAATGTGCCATCATGCTAGAGAAGCAAGTTTGTCTCTTTGGAAGCTGGAAATTTTATCTACATATGTAGTACTATATACAAGTTAATATTGGTAACAATAAAGGTTGGTTGTGTTTCCAGAACAGATCATCATTGTGAATTCCACAACTTTTCATGTTTGTGATTGATAGGTATATGATATACATGGTAAATCAAGTATAAATAAAATTTATAAATATTGACCACCCCAAGGCTAGTTAATTTTTTATTTATTGTTTACCCCATACAAAAATCTATATTAATAATATTTGTAGTTTGAAAATTGAATATTGTATTACATTCGTCATCAATAAAAATGTTCTTCAAGGAAGGGTCTACATTCAAAGGGTTACCTATATGTAAATGAAATCAGTCTGTTGCCTTTAGCTACATCTTTTCTAGAAGCTCAAACTTATCTTAAAATAGAACCGATTGTTTGCTTTGTCTTTTTGGTTACTATATAGTTAGTATATCGTGAAGTCAGGACCAGTGCAACCCAGAGAACCCAAATGAAGGGGGAGAAAAACTATATTTGAGGGTCAAATCCGCTCCAAACTAGAAAATTGGGAGGCGAATCCATGGTTTAAGGTTTATGCGCATTTTTTTTTTTGGGCTAACAGTTAATAACTAATTATTTTTAAAATAACTATAGGGCTAACTATATAAAACTATACAAAAGGGGTTTTATATATAAAAATTCTTCCCTCCAAAATTAGGGTGTAATCAGTAAATAAACCAGAGAAAAACCATCTAAATCTGAGTTTTAATGGGTTTTGTTGTACTCAGTAAATGTATTTAATTGGGTTTGTTGTCTCTACCATTGCAGAGCTTCGTGCTTCTTTATGTGAAGCCTACTATAGATAAAATGGGCACAACCTATCTAAATATGGCTTTATCCCTATGAAATCTGAGCCCAAGATTTGCAGGGTAAAACTGGCCATAACTCCTTAATCCTTTAGAAATGTTAGTGTTGCCTGAATGGAAATATGGTGTTGATTGTTTCTTTTTCTCTCTCTTTTGTCCAGTACATCCTGTCTCTTTCTGTGAATCTAACTGTAATTAAAATGGGCACGACCCATGTAAAGTTAGCTCTATCCCGCCTCTTTATCTATATTTAGATGTGCTATGTTACTGCCTATGCTCTGTGTGCCTAATCTATTGTTAGCATTAAAATATTGTTTACATTTCTTAAGAATTTATGCATCAAAGGTGTCCCTATCTTCACCAGGGTTGTAGAGCGCCCTAGATTTACAAGGTAAAACCAGCCTAAACTCTTGAAGTTGTCCCTATCTTCGCTGGGGTTGTAGAGTGCCCTAGTTTTGCAGGGTAAAACCAGCTTGAAATCTTGAAGTTGTCCCTATCTTCACCGAGGTTGTAAAGTTCCCTAGATGTGCAGGGTAAATCTAGCCTGAACTCTTCAACACATATTAATACACGTTGTTCTGTAGATCTGTGTTAGTTTCTTTGGTAAGTTTAAGTATTAGATTTAATTATCTCCTGGGACCACACACATGAAAATGTTAGGTTATTCTACTCCAACTCTTATGTATTTTAATACCTAATTTATCTGGGTGAATAAAGTAATCTCCACAGTCTGTATTTTTCAGTATATCTTATGTATTTGATATTTTTTATTGCAGTCGATGATTTGAACCATCTGATATCTACAACAATGAATGGAGTCACCTGCTACTTGAGGTTCCCTGGTAAGCTTAACTCAGATCTAAGGAAGCTGGTAGTGAATTTGATCCGCTTTCCGCATCTTCTTTTCTTTATGGTGGGATTTGATTCGTTGACTTCACGTGGTTCACAACAATACAGAGCCCTCACCATTTCGGAACTAACACAATAGATGTGGGATTCCAAGAACATTATGTGTGCTGCAAATCCCTGTGACAGCAGGTATATGACTACATCTGCCATGTTCAGAGGCAAGATGAGCACCAAAGAGGTGGACGAACATATGATGAATTCTCAGAACAAGAATTAATCATACTTTGTGGAATGGATCCCAAACAATGTGAAATCTAGTGCATGTGATATCCCGCCTAAAGGCCTCTCCATGTCGTCCATGTTCATTGGGAACTCAACATCCTTTCAGGAAATGTTCAGGAGAGTGAGCAAGCAGCTCACTAGCATGTTTAGGAGAAAAACCTTCTTGCATTTGTACACTGGTGAGAGCATGGATGAGATGGAATTCACTGAATCAGAGAGCAACATGAATGATTTGGTGTCTGAATACATGCAATATCAGGACGCTAGTGCAGAGGATGATGAATACTATGATGATGAAGAATAATCACATGAAATCTAGAGCAGAAGCTTACGTAATGCTATCGACAACCGCTAGTTGTTTCAATGCCTAGTAGTTGTTTGTTTGTGGATTTAATTTTCTTTTCTTGTTCTTTCATGGTCTGCTTTGCTCTCATAGAAGGTTTTGGCATTGAATGCATAAAATTTGTATACAACTACTATATTATTTCCTTGGTTTTGTTGATCATAATTGAGTTTTTATTTTTGTCAATTTCACGTGATTTGTACATATTTCATGTGAACGACAAAAGAAACAAGGTTATCCGTCGCAACAAAGTAAAATGTAGCGTTAATTTACTTAATGCATCTTACCTTTCGGAATAGACTTGTGCATCCCAGATTTGGTTTTGTACTAGTGCATCCTAGCCTAGATTGGAAGGAATGCAAAGTTGTTAGGTCCCTATATTACTAGTGTAGTCCCTTATTATGTTAGTGTAGACCCCCTTATTGTTATTACCCCTGTAACCCCCAAATTTTTATTATTGTGCCCTTACATTATTATTGTTAGGTCGGCTAGGATTACATTGTGGCCCCATGGACTCCTAGATATAGAAATGAGGTTTTGTCATTTGTATCATCCAAGAATTGTTCATTCATGTAATGTATTGGAGGTTTCCCCATCGAAGTGGCTTATTTCTAAGGCATTTATATCTCTTTTATTCTATTTTTGGAGCTGGTTTCACAACATTTGGTATCAGAGTTTTGGATTCTAGGGTTTCGCTGCTCCAAACAAGTCATCGTAGAATTTTCACTATAACGTTTTTTCTACGAAGTTTCAGAAGCTGAAATTTTTAGAGTGCGAAGCCAAAATCCTGAGGAACATTGTCGCAAAATTTTAGAGCGTGGTTTGCAATATTTCAGAGATATGATCTGTGGAAGTTAGGGATTTTTTGCAGGCTCCTCAATTTAACCTAAATAGGACATCAAGGAATTTTCGATATAAATTTTTTTCTACAAGGGTTCAGAAACTGAAATTTTCAAAGAGTGGAGCTGAACTCCTGAGGAACCTCCTGTAAAAATTTTAGATCTTGGTTCGCAATATTTTTGGAGATATGATCTGTGGAAGTTAGGATTGTTTCAGGCTTCCGAATTTCATCTCAAAGAGGTGACCGTGGGAAAAACATCATAACTCTCTCTTTGAGCATCAGATTGGGATTCTGAAAAAAGAAATCGCAAGTAAACGGACTTTAGTTTTCGTTATATAAATTTCAAAGCCGAAGGAGGAAACAGTGACACGTGGTAAGTCATACAAGTTTCCTATACTGAACCAGTCCATAATTAGGTCATCGTGGGATATTGGGCATAGCTTTGCCTTGAAGAATCCAAATTAGGTCAGACTTTTGGCATTCGAAAGAAGATTCAGAGGGATACTTTAGGGCCGAATTTCAGATATTGAAGATCTGAAATTACAGAGAGAATTCAGTTTCAATGTATAGATACTCAAAAGCAAGAAAAAGGTGTGTACTTGTTTTTTAAAATTGCATAACGTTTGATTGAAAAAGTAGTTTGAAGTGATTCCACGGGCATATTGAAGAATTTTTATCAGTAATGGGTTCTATAATGCCTCCAAAAAATAATTACATACCCATTGAGCCCTCAGAAAGCTATACTATGACGCATGAAGAGAAAGAATTGCAGTATGAGATATCAAAATTACGGTACCAAGTGTGACAAATTTCGATATTACGAAGAGAAACCGAAGATGACATAGATGGTTTAAAATAAAAAATGGAGGCTAAGTTGGATTGTTTGAAGGATCAAATAAAATCTATTATGGATGATAAAGTAGTGGAATATCGCATCGAGCATCAACAACAAGTTCTCCAACTCTCAAAGGATAACTTAACTTTGGTGCAAAATAAAATGAAACAACCGGAAGATCAACATCACATCGAAAGAAGTTCTAAAGCAATCACAGAAACAAGAACTTGACAAGTACAATCAATTTTATATTATCTCAGCAAGTGGAAGAACTTTCCTGTAGAAGATTCCACATGGGAGGATGAGAATTTTATATAGAAGCATCAAGAAATAATCAAGCATTGAGGACAACACTTGTTTGAAGGAGAGGGGCATGTTAGGTCCCTATATTACTAGTGTAGTCCCTTATTATGTTAGTGTAGACCACCTTATTGTTATTTTTGTACCCCTGTAAACCCCATATTTTTATTATTGTGCCATTACATTATTATTGTAAGGTCGGCTAGGATTACATTGTGGCCCCACTAGGATTACATTTTGGCTCCATGGACTCCTATATATAGAAATGAGGTTTTGTCATTTGTATCATCCAAGAATTGTTCATTTATGTAATGTATTGGAGGTTTTCCCCTCGAAGTGGCTTATTTCTACGACATTCATATATATCTTTTCTCCTATTTTTGGAGCTAGTTTCACAAAAAAAGTTATGGAAGATTCAACGAATTTTGGGAATATTTTTGTTGCCTTTATTCTTAACTGTGAAAATTATCATGAGTTTCATAACAATACAATAGTTTCCCAAAAAATATTTGAGTATGGACATTCAATTATTAGTTACTCGTACTGTGAAAATGCAATAGTATTCCTACAAAACCTTATGTATAATGAGTACACAAACATTTTCTTTCCTTTTCCTTTCTCCCTTTCGAAAGGATTCAAAAAACATGTCCAGATGGGCTACATTGCAAGGAATGGTATTCCTTTGGCTCAGGTGCATGAAGGATATCTACTTCATCAAAATCAATTGAGGCTTCCACCGGACCTATATTTTTCTGAGGTTCCTACAATTTGTGTGTCAGAGCAGACCACAGTTAGAATGGAAAGCTGGTCAATGGTTTAACACTATGTCAATACTTCCAGTGAAATGACTATAAGTTACTGTTTCTGGTGCCTATGTCCTCTAATTGTTATTTTATTTTTCCTTATTGATTAAGAGATTCTATGCAATGCTGAAAGGTATGAGGAGTTAACACATATTTGTGTGGTGTTTCAGTAAGTGAAAAACACTTCTCTCAAGTTTTCCTTGTATCAGCGCATTTCCAGTTTTGTTTCTTGAATCATAGTTTTTTTAAATCTCAGTGGACCTTTGTGACCTTTTAATTTCAACCTCATTGTCTTTTTCACCCAGAATTACATGGTTTAGAGATGGAGGGGCATATATAGTCATTTCTTTGTAGGGTCATAATCTTCCCTCAATGTTTTTGTTTTTCATGGTCAACGTAATGGTCACTATTTTTGTTTGAAAGGGAAATATCATGGGAAACACAAGGATTCTTCATCACATTTGAAGGTGGTATCCAGATTCCCAAATAATCCCATTGGCATAGATTAGTGCAACTTACCCAACAGGGTTTAACAAGGCACCTACTAGTATGGAACTAAAGAAATTCTCAGCAATATGGTGATAATCAGTTGATATATAACCCCTTTTGTTAAGGTATCCCCCATTGTCACATAATACAGTGAGGAAATTATGCCTTTCACAATATAATTACGAAGGAAACCCTTTCTTTCTATCTTATCTGAAAACTTTGAAGATAATAAAATCACTCTATGAATGAAGTATAGTAATGGACTATTTTATCTTTCTAGGACTTGAATTCCAATCCCATCGATTGTAGACTATAGTTCCTCAAACATACTACCTTTGGGTTGTGACTTCCAACTGCCGTTTCCTTTTCCAGAATTCAAAATGATCCGATTTCAAGTACAATGTTGAATAATTTCTCCAATCTTGCTAATTGTCAAGTATTCCATATCTAATTAAGTATATTTTCTATATTCAATTTGCAAGCGTGGGATTTTGTTGGGACCTATAAGGGCGAGGATATTATACCCAGTTTATCAAATAGAAAAATCACCTCTTAATTAGTATTCTCTATATTTTTAAGGTGTTCATCAATGTCCCATGTTATTTCAATGCACCGTACTCCATGTTCGGCCCTTTCTTGACACAGCATACCAAGAGAAAATTCGTAATTTCACGTGAATGAAAAGTCACATAGACCTTCTACAAGTATTGAAATTCCTTCTCTGAGGTAGAGAAAATATTCTCAAACTCAATTGATGACTCTGATTATATATGATAGAATGAATGATATATTAAATGAAAATTTCCTAGAAAATTATTTAATACTTGATTTTACTTGCAGATTTATATCTCCAAAGAATGTGCCTATATAGTATGGGGGAATTAGCAGGACAAAGAAGTAGATTTTGGACCTCACAAGCCTGTATTAGGGTTCTCCATTAGATCTTGGGAGAAAATCAATCTTGATATCGAGGCAGTGGAGGTAATGTACGTCAAAAATTGCTCAAGTTTGCAGATTTTGTGTCAGTTCCTGCATTCAAAATTAGCTCTTTCACCTCAATTTTGTTTCCAATATACTTCCAAATTTGATGAGTTTAGTTTTGGATATAAATTTTATGGGTGTTGGATTTGAGATTGATTTCATCCTCAAGATCTATGCGACTGGGATTTTTCTTTGTTTTTGAATTCTCACATTCAAGCTGTCTATGTTATTTAGGCGGGAGCAGCAATTCTGTGGGACCTCATAGTTGGTGGGTGGGATGTTTCCTATCGGTCAGAGTTTGTGCTGAGTGCACAGGGAAGCTATTCAACTCTAATTGACAAGAACAGAAAGTTGTATTCATCTGATGAGCCAATTTTCAATTCCTTCAAGGCATCAGAGGCAGGGAAGGTAGTTGTGATAATAGACAACTCCTCTTTAAACAAGAAGAAGGTTGCAACCTATATATACATGGTAAAAAAGAAAATAGTCTACGAGTTCGAGCCTCACAGTAGATTAGATGTACTTAGAAAGCTTTCTTACTTCAACAATAAGAAATGTTAGTAGTAAAGAATGTGCCATCATGTTGGAGAGGCAAGTTTGTCTCTTTGTAAGCTGGAAATTTTATCTACATATGTAGTACTATATAAAAGTTAATATTGGTAATAATAAAGGTTGGTTGTGTTTCTAGAGCAGATCATCACTGTGAATTCCACAACTTTTCATGTTTGTGATTGATCGGTATATGATATACATGGTAAAGAAAGTATAAATAAAATTTATAAATATTGACCACCCCAAGGCTAGTTAATTTTTTTATTTATTGTTTACCCCATACACAAATCTATATAAATAATATTTTTATTTTGAAAATTGAATATTGTATTACATTTCTCATCAATAAAAATGTTCTTCAAGTAATGGTCTACATTCAAAGGGTTACCTATATGTAAATGAAATCAGTGTGTTGCCTTTGGCTACATATTTTCTAAAAGCTCCAACTTATCTTAAAATAGAACCGATTGTTTGCTTTGTCTTTTTGGTTACTATATAGTTAGTATATCGTGAGTCAGGACCAATGCAACCTAGAGAACCCAAATAAAGGGGGAGAAAAACTATATTTGAGGGTCAAATCCGCTCCAAACCAGAAAATTGGGAGGCGAATCCATGGTTTAAGGTTTATGTGCATTTATTTTTTTGGGCTAACAGTTAATAATTAATTATTTTTAAAATAATTATAGGGATAACTATATAAAACTATGCAAAATGGGTTTTATATATAAAGATTCGCCCCTAAAAAATTAGGGTGTAATGAGTAAATAAAATAGAGCAAAACCAGCTAAATTTGAGTTTTAATGGGTTTTGTCATAGTCAGTAAATGAATTTAATTGGGTTTGCTGTCTCTACCATTGCAGAGCATCCTGCTTCTTTGTGTGAAGCCTACTATAGCTAAAATGGGCACAACCTATCTAAATCTGGCTTTATCCCTATGAAATCTGAGCCTAAGATTTGCAGGGTAAAATTGGCCATAACTCCTTAATCCTTTAGAAATTTTAGTGTTGCTTGCATGGAAATATAGTGTTGATTGTTTTTTTTCCTCTCTCTGTTGTCCAGTACATCCTGCCTCTTTCTGTGAATCTAACTGTAATTAAAATGGGCACAACCCATGTAAAGTTGGCTCTATCCTGCCTCTATATCTATATTTAGATGTGATATGTTACTGCCTATGATTTGTGTGCCTAATCTATTGTTAGCATTAAAATATTGTTTACATTTGTTAAGAATGTATGCATCAAAGTTGTCCCTATCTTCACCAGGGTTGTAGAGTACCCTAGATTTTCAGGGTAAAACTAGCCTGAACTCTTGAAGTTGTCCCTATCTTCACCAGGGTTGTAGAGAACCCTAGTTTTGTAGGGTAAAACTAGCCTGAACTCTTGAAGTTGTTCCTATCTTCACCGGGGTTGTAGAGGTCCCTAGATTTGCAGGGTAAATCCAGCTTGAACTCTGCAACACATATTGATACACTTTGTTCTGTAGATTTGTGTTTGTTTCTTTGGTAAGTTTAAGTGTTAGATTTAATTATCTCATGGGACCCCACACATAAAAATGTTAGGTTCTTCTAATCCAACTCTTATGTATTTTAATACCTAGTTTATCTGGGTGAATAAAGTAATCTCCACAGTCTGTGTTTTTCAGTATATATTATGTATTTGATATTGTTTATTGCAGTTAGTGATTTGAACCATTTGATATCTGCAACAATGAGTTGTGTCACATGCTACTTGAGGTTCCCTGGTCAGCTTAACTCAGATCTAAGGAAGCTGGTAGTGAATTTGATCCTCTTTCCACGTCTTCATTTATTTATCTTTGGATTTTCCCCGTTGACTTCACGTGGTTCACAACAATACAGAGCCCTCACCGTTTCGGAACAAACACAACAGATGTGGGATTCCAAGAACATGATGTGTGTTGCAAATCTCCATCATGGCAGGTATATGACTACATCTTCCATGTTCAGAGGCAAGATGAGTACCAAAGAGGTGGATGAACATATGATGAATGATCAGAACAAGAATTGATCATACTTTGTGGAATGGATCCCCAACAATGTGAAATATAATGCATGTGATATCCCTCCTAAAGGCCTCTCCTTGTTATCCACGTTCATTGGGAACTCAACATCCATTCAGGAAATGTTCAAGAGAGTGAGCGAGCAGTTCACTACCATGTTTAGGAGAAAAACCTTCTTGCATTTGTACACTGGTGAGGGCATGGATGAGATGGAATTCACTGAATCAAAGAGAAACATGAAAGATTTGGTGTCTGAATACATGCAATATCAGGACGCTAGTGCAGAGGATGATTAATACTATGATGATGAAGAATCAACTAAGGAAATCTAGAGTAGAAGCTTACGTAATGTTATTGAAAACCGCTAGTTGTTTCAATGCCTAGTAGTTGTTTGTTTGTGGATTTCATTTTCTTTTCTTATTCTTTCATGGTCTTCTATGCTCTCATAGAAGGTTTTGGCATTGAATGCATAAAATTTGTATACAACTACTATATTATGTCCTTGGTTTTGTTGATCATAATTGAATTTTTATTTTTGTCAATTTCACGTAATCTATACATATTTCATGTGAACGAAAAAAAAAGAAGGTTATCAGTCGCAACAAAGTAAAATGTAGCATGAATTTACTTAATGCATCTTACCTTTCGGATTATACTTGTGCATCCCAACTTTGGTTTTGTACTAGTACATCCTAAGCTAGATTGGAAGGAATGAAAAGTTATGGAAGATTCAACGAATTTTGGAAATATTTTTTTAGACTTTATTCTTAACTGTGCAAATTCTCATGTGTTTCATAACAATACAATAGTTTCCCACAAAATATTTGAGTATGGATATTCAATTATTAGTTACTCGTACTGTGAAAATGCAATTGTATTCCTACAAAACCTTATGTATAATGTGTACACAGACATTTTCTTTCCTTTGCCTTTCTCCCCTTCGAAAGGATTCAAAAAACATGTCCAGATGGGCTACACTGCAAGGAATGGTCTTCCTTTGGCTCAGGTGCATGAAGGATATCTATTTCATCAAAATCACTTGAGGCTTCCAGTGGGCCTCTGTTTTTCTGAGGTTCCTACCATTTGTGTGTTAGAGTAGACTACAACTAGAATGGAAACCTGATCAAAGGTTTAACACTATGTCAATATTACTAGTGAAATTACTATAAGCTACTGCACCTATGTCCTCCAATTGTTATTTTATTGTTCCTTATTGATTAAGAGATTCTATGTAATGCTGAAAGGTATGAGGAGTTAACACATATTTGTGTGGTGTTTCAATAAGTGAAAAATACTTCTCTCAAGTTTTACTTGTATCAGCGCATTTCCAGTTTTGTTTCTTGAATCATAGTTTTTTTTAATCTCAGTGGACCTTTGTGACCTTTTAAGTTCAACCTCATTTTTTTTTTCACCCAAAATTACATGGTTTAGAGATGGATGAGTGTATATAGTCATTTCTTTGTAGGGTCACAATCTGCCCTCAAGGGTTTTGTTTTTCATGGTCAACATAATGGTCACTGTTTTTGTTTCAAAGAGAAAAATCATGGGAATCCCAATGATTCTTCATCACATTTGAAGGAGTTATCCAGATTCCCAAATAATCCCATTGGCATAGATTAGTGCACCTTACCCAGCGGGGTTTAACAAGGCACCTGCTAATATGGAACTAAACAATTTCTTAGCAATATGGTGACAACCAGTTGAGATATAACCCCTTGTGTTAAGGTAGCCCCTACTGTCACATAATACAGTGAGGAAATTAGGCTTTTCACAATATACTTACAAAGGAAACCCTTTCTTTCTATCTTATCCCAAAAATTTGAAGATAATAAAATCATTCTATGAATGAAGTATAGTAATGGACTATTTTATCTTTCTAGGACTTGAATTCCAATATTATCGATTGTAGACTACAGTTCCTTAAACATAATACCTTTGGGTTGTGACTTCCGACTGCCGTTGCCTTTGCTAGAATTCAAAATGGTCCGATTTCAAGTACAATGTTGAATAATTTATCCAATCTTGCTAACTTTCAAGTATTCCATATGTAATTAAGTATCTTTTCTATATTCAGTTTGCAAGCCTGGGATTTTGTTGGGCCCTATAAGGGTGAGGATATTATACTCAGTTTATCAAATAGAAAAATCACCTCTTAATTAGTATTCTCTCTATTTTTAAGGTGTTCATCAATGTCCCATGTTATTTTAGTGCACTATACTCCATGTTGAGCCCTTTCTTGACACAACATACTAAGAGAAAATTTGTAATTGAACGTGAAGGAAAAGTCACAGAGACCTTCTACACGTATGTGAAATTACTTCTCTGATGTAGTGAAAATATGCTCAAACTCCATTGACGACTCTGATTATATATGATAGAATGAAGGATATATTCAATGAAAATTTCCTAGAAACTTATTTAATGCTTTATTTTACTTGCAGATTTATATCTTCAGAGAATGTGCCTATAGTATGGGGGAATTAGCAGGGCAAAGATGTATATTTTGGACCTCAAAAGCCTGCAGTAGGGTTCTCCATTAGAGCTGGGGAGAAAATCAATCTTGAGATCGAGGCAATGGAGGTAATGTACGTCAAAAATTGCTCAAGTTTGCAGATTTTTTGTCAGTTCCTACATTCAAATTTAGCTCTCTCACCTCAGTTTTGCTTCCAATATACTTCCAAATTTGATGAGTTTAGTTTTGGATATAAATTTTATGGGTGTTGGATTTGAGATCGATTTCATCCTCAAGATCTATGTGATTGGGATTTTTCTTTGTTTTTGAATTCTCACATTCAAGCTGTCTATGTTGTTCAGGCGGGAGCAACAATTCCATGGGACCTCATAGTTGGTGGGTGGGATGTTTCCTATCGGTCAGAGTTTGTGCTGAGTGCACAAGGAAGCTATTCAACTCTAATTGACAAGAACAAAAACTTATCTTCATTTGATGAGCCAATTTGCAATTCCTTCAAGGCATTAGAGGCAGGTGAGGTAGTTGTGATAATAGACAACTCCTCTTCAAACATTAAGAAGGTTGCAACCTATAGATACATGGTAAAAAATAACATAGTCTACGAGATTGAGCCTCACAGTAGATTAGATGTACTTAGAAATATTTCTTACATTCAACAATCAGAAACGTTAGTAGTAAAGAATGTGACATCATGTTGGAGTAGCAAGTTTGTCTTTAGAAGCTGGAAATTTTATCTACATATGTAGTAATATATAAAAGTTAATATTGGTAATAATAAAGGTTGGTTGTGTTTCCAGAGCAGATCATCACTGTGAATTCTACAAATTTTCATGTTTGTGATTGATAGGTATATGATATACATGGTAAAGCAAGTATAAATAAAATTTATAAATATTGACCACCCCAAGGCTAGTTAATTTTTTTTATTTATTGTTTACCCCATACACAAATGTATATAAATGATATTTTTAGTTTGAAAATTGAATATTGTATTACATTCCTCATCAATAAACATGTTATTCAAGGAATGGTCTGCATTTAAAGGGTTAACTATATGTAAATGCAATCAGCCTGTTTCCTTTGGCTACATATTTTCTAAAATCTCAAAACTTATCTTAAAATAGAACCGATTGTTTGCTTTGTATTTTTGGTTACTATATAGTTAGTATATCGTGAAGTCAGGGCCAATGCAACCTAGAGAACCCAAATGAAGGGGGAGAAAACCTATATTTGAGGGTCAAATCCGCTCCAAACCCGAAAATTGGGAGGCGAATCCATGGTTTAAGGTTTATGCGCATTTATTTTTTTGGGCTAATAGTTAATAATTAATTATTTTAAAAATAATTATAGGGTTAACTATATAAAACTATACAAAAGGGGTTTTATATATAAAAATTCGCCCCCTCCAAAATTAGGGTGTAATCAGTAAATAAACCATAGCAAAACCATCTAAATCTAAGTTTTAATGGGTTTTGTCGTACTCAGTAAATGTCTTTAATTGGGTTTGTTGTCTCTGCCGTTGCAGAGCATCCTGCTTCTTTCTATGAAGCCTACTATAGCTAAAATGGGCTCAACCTATCTAAATATGGCTTTATCCCTATGAAATTTGAGCCCAAGATTTGCAGGGTAAAACTGGCCATAACTCCTTAATCCTTTAGAAATGTTAGTGTTGACCACATGGAAATATGGTGTTGATTGTTTTTTTTCTCTCTCTGTTGTCCAGTACATCCTGCCTCTTTCTATGAATCTAACTGTAATTAAAATGGGCACAACCCATGTAAAGTTGGCTCTATCCCGCCTCTTTATCTATATTTAGATGTGCTATGTTACTGCCTATGCTCTGTGTGCTTAATCTATTGTTAACATTAAAATATTGTTTACATTTCTTAAGAATGTATGCATCAAAGTTGTCCCTATCTTCACCAGGGTTGTAGAGCGCCCTAGATTTACAGGGTAAAACCAACTTGAACTCTTGAAGTTGTCCCTATCTTTTCCGGGGTTGTAGAGTGCCCTAGTTTTGCAGGGTAAAACCGGCCTGAACTCTTGAAGTTGTCCCTATCTTCACCGGGGTTGTAGAGTGCCATAGATTTGCAAGGTAAATCCAGCCTGAACTCTTCAACACATATTAATACACGTTGCTCTGTAGATATGTGTTAGTTTCTTTGGTAATTTTAAGTGCTAGATTTAATTATCACATGGGACCCCACACATGAAAATGTTAGGTTCTTCTACTCCAAATATTATGTATTTTAATACCTAGTTTATCTGGGTGCATAAAGTAATCTCCACTGTCTGTCTTTTTCAATATATCTTATGTATTTGATATTTTTTATTGCAGTCGGTGCTTTGCACCATCTGATATCTGCAACAATGAGTGGAGTCACCTACTACTTGAGGTTCCCTAGTCAGTTTAACTCAGATATAAGGAAGCTGGCAGTGAATTTGATCCGCTTCCTGCATCTTCATTTCTTTATGGTGGGATTTGCTCCGTTGACTTCACGTGGTTCACAACAATACAGAGCCCTCAGCGTTCCGGAACTAACACAACAGATGTGGGATTCCAAGAACATGATGTGTGCTGCAAATCCCCATCATGGCAGGTATATGACTACATCTGCCATGTTTAGAGGCAAGATGAGTACCAAAGAGGTGGAGGAACATATGATGAATGCTCAAAAAAATAATTCATCATACTTTGTGGAATGGATCCCCAACAATGTGAAATATAGTTCATGTGATATCTTGCCTAAAGGCCTCTCCATGTCGTCCACGTTCATTGGGAACTCAACATCCATTCAGGAAATGTTCAGGAGAGTGAGCGAGTAGTTCACTGCCATGTTTAGAGAAAAACCTTCTTGCATTTGTACACTGGTGAGGGCATGGATGAGATGGAATTCACTGAATCAGAGAGAAACATGAATGATTTGCTGTCCGACTACATGCAATATCAGGATGCTAGTGCAGAGGATGATGAATATTATGATGATGAAGAATCAGCTCAGGAAATCTAGAGTAGAAGCTTACGTAATGCTATCGACAACCGCTAGTTGTTTCAATGCCTAGTAGTCGTTTGTTTGTGGATTTCATTCGATTTTATTGTTCTTTCATGGTCTACTTTGCTCTCATAGAAGGTTTTGTCATTGAATGCATAAACTTTGTATACAACTACTATATTATGTCCTTGGTATTGTTGATCATAAATGAATTTTTATTTTTTTCAATTTCACGTGATCTATACATATTTCATGTGAACGACAAAAAAAACAAGGTTATTCGTCGCAACAAAGTAAAATGTAGCGTGAATTTACTTAATGCATCTTACCTTTCGGATTAGACTTGTGCATCCCAGCTTTGGTTTTGTACTAGTGCATCCTAGCCTAGATTGGAAGGAATGCAAAGTTATGGAAGATTCAACGAATTTTGGGAATATTTTTGTTG
Organism: Pinus albicaulis; assembly: GCA_034641835.2. Taxonomy (NCBI): domain Eukaryota; kingdom Viridiplantae; phylum Streptophyta; class Pinopsida; order Pinales; family Pinaceae; genus Pinus; species Pinus albicaulis. Next base: position 15,002,634 of record CM076573.1, read on the forward strand.
ACTTTATTCTTAACTGTGAAAATTCTCATGATTTTCATAAAAGTACAATAGTTTCCCACAAAATATTTGAGTATGGACATTTAAACAAGGATTAATTCTCCTCTCATGAACTAGGTACATATTCCGTAGAGGTCATTGAATATGCATTTTGTGGATAGTATTTTTTGAAGGTTTCAGAGGTAGGCATGAAGAGAACAAAGAAAATTTTAAGATAACTCACAAAAGTTGATAAAAAAACCACCCATTCTTCCAAAAAATTTCGTATTGCCTCCAAATTTATCACCTACATCACCGTTATCTCACATGGAAGATGTATCCCCACTCCCCGGTGTTACTTTGCACCTCTTAGTGCAAATGCTAGTATTACTTGATTTTCCATGCTTACGTGGAATATGGTCGAGAGAAGGAACTATAACAACAATGGATTTGCATGAAAGCTTTATAGTTTTTTCAAACGTGAAAGTTGTGATGCGTTACTAAGTTTATTCATTATTTTATAGATCATTACACATTAAACTGAGTTTACTCCTTGACTGGCATTGCATTCAACATTGTGCACAAGGATGATTTAAATGTATCAATCAAAAGTATGATTTTATCTATATTTGACAATTCAAGTTGAATACATCATATAATACATAGGAGTGCTATGGCTTTGAAGTTCAATATGAAATAATCTATTGATTGCTACTATTATTATTATATAAGGGGTGCTTTTCCAATGGCCATTTATTATCTATGTGAAGTGTTATCACTTAGTAATTTATCAAGGTTAAAGAAAGAATTTACCGAGGTAACCAGAAACCTACTTTTGAGTTTAGGATCTAGCCCTTCTAAACTCAGAGAGGGATCTCTTTGTATGATTTAGATTTATTTGAAATATATATTTGGCTAGTTAATAAGTACAGAGATGGTTTTTGAATTGGTTTTGGTTGGAAATGCAGAGGAAGGCCATTGGGAAATGGAGTCAAAGAGGATTGGGTGATTAATTTGCATAAGTATCAAGCTTAAGTGAAACAGGGAAAGGTATAAATTACTACTGGATCCTTTAGATTTGGATGAAATTTAATAAAAGAAGAAGGAAGACTTAATCAAAACTAGGGAGAATTTAAGAATTCCATAATCTGGATATAAAAATAGAGGCTCAATCGAAACTAGGGAGCAATGAAGAATTCCCTAATCTGGATATCAGAAGAAAACATGTATATTACTAACAGTTAAAGGTAGAGTGTATGTTCTCAACAGATTCTACAGTAATACTCCTGTTAGACAATTCATAATTAAGAAAACAATAAAATGGAAACAAAGGAAAGCACATATACAATGAGGAAAACTTCACCAGTAGATATGGCACTTGAATCCTGAAACAAATTCTCTTTTATTAATGAAAATAGTCACTTCAACTTAGTGGACTGCATCGCCCTGAATGGTGAGGTTCCTGGTTACAAAATCCAACATCTATTACTTCAAATGATGAAGTATTTATACAAATTCTAAACTAAAATATCTTGAAAAAATATCAAGATTTATTACAAATATCTACAATTGTGTTACATAAATAGAACTCAAACATAGGACATTAAAAAATAATGAATCTACTTGGCACTATCTTTGTGAATTTCTGGTGAAAACAAAGAGCAATTCAAATTCGATAGCAGCTCTTATTTGATGAGGTGGCATCCAAGTCACTAATAGTCTTTGAGTTTTTTCCTCTCGAATTTATGAAAAATAGGGTCCAAAAATACCTTTATATATCTCAATCCAAGATATATATGTAAAAAGTGAAAGAGGTTATAGTAGCTAAATATGTTGTTAAAATAAACGTCTCTCAGTTTCCTAAAATTACGCTCCAGTTGTTCACAATAGGCTTTGTAAAAATATGTGTAAAACAAAACTTTGCAGAGTCCGAAAAATAGGCTGTGAAGATGTGCATGTATCTCTCATTTTGTAATAAGTTAGGTCCCTATATTACTAGTTTAATTCCTTATTTTTATTAGTGTAGCCCCCTTATTGTTATTGTTGTACCCCTGTAACCCCAATATTGTTATTATTGTGCCCTTACATTATTATTGTTAGGTCAGATAGGATTATATTATGGCCCCATGGACTCCTATATATAGAAGGAGGTTTTGGTCATTTGTATCATCCAAGAATTGTTCATTTATGTAATCTATTGGAGGTTTCCCCCTCAAATTGGTTGATTTCTAAGGCGTTGATATCTCTTTTCTTCTATTTTTGGAGCTGGTTTCATAACATTTGGTATCAGAGCTTTGGATTCTAGGGTTTCGCTGCTCCAAACAGGTCATCGTGGAATTTTCGCTATAAATTTTTTTCTATGAAGTTTCAAAAGCTGAAATTTTTACAGAGCGAAGCCAAAATCTCGAGGAACATCATGGAACAATTTCAGATCTTGTTTCAAAATATTCTCGGAGATATGATCTGTTCAAGTTAGGGATGTTTGCAGGCTCATGAATTTAACCTAAACAGGTCATCGTGGAATTTTCTCTATAAATTTTTTTCTACAAGGGTTCATAAGTTGATTTTCTTACATAGAAAAGCCGCAATCCTAAGGAATGTCGTGGAAAAGTTTCAGAGCTTGATTCACAATATTTTTGGAGATAGGTTCTGTGGAAATTAGGGATGTTTTAGGATCCCTAATTTCATCTCAAATAGGTGATCATGGAAAAATCGTCATAACTCTCTCTCTGAGCATTGGATTGGAATTATATAAAAAGTGGCCGCAAGTACACAGACTGTAGTTTCCTCTGTATCAATTTCAGAGTCGAAGGAGGAAACAATGATACGTGGAACTCCGTACAAGGTCACTCTACTAATCGAGTTCATAATTAGGTCATTGTGGGAGATTGGGCATAACTTTTTCTTGAAGAATCCAAATCAAGTGAGACCTGTGAAAATTTAAAGAAGCTTCAAAGGGATACTATAGGGCTATATTTCAGATATTTAAGATATGAAATAATAAAGATAATTTAGTTTCAATACCGAGATCCTCAAAAAAAAAAAAGTGTGTATTTTTTTTTCAAATTGCATAAGTCTTGTGTGAAAAATCAATTTGAATTGATTCCAAGGGCATATTGTAGAATAGATATCAGTATTTGGTTATAAAATTCCCCTTAAAAAGAATTCAACACCGATTAAGCCTTTAGAAGGCTCTACTGTGACTCATGAAGATGAAGAATTGCACCATGACATATCAAAATTACAAGAGCAAGTGCAACAAATTTCGCTCTCGCAAAGAGAAATAAAAAATGAAATGGAAGTTTTGAAGAAAGGCGTGGAAGTTAAGATGGATGGTTTGAAGAAAGGCGTGGAAGCTAAGATGGATAGCATGGAAGATGGCATGGAAGCTAAGATGGATGACATGAAAGAAAACATGGAAAACATAAAAGACATGAAGAATGATCTAAATGCACACATGGAAGGTTTGACAAAGTTGATACAAGAAATGTTTCCTAATGCCGAAAAGATAGTAGAGGAAACTAATGATGAGAACAAAATAAATGTTAATAGTGATTTCATAAGCTCTAATGTTGGATGGAAGAACCACCATATTCCAAATATGGATATGAGGAAGTTTGATGGCAAGGATCCCGTAACATGGATACTACAGATGGAGAAATATTTTTATCTCAATAATATGGAAAACACACAAAAGGTACACATTGCAACTTTACATTTAGAACAAAATACATTTGTATGGCATCGATGGCTTTTCTCCCGTAATTTTTTTTTCATTTGGTCAATTTTTACAGAGGAAATGATAGCACATTATTAGGATACAAAAAGCAACACCTTCTTTAGCCAATTGATAAATCTCAAACAAAAGGGTTCAGTGGTGGAGCACATTCAGGACTTCTAAAAATTGAATATAAGGGTAACTGATATTCCATAGGAACACAGGATTGATGTCTTCATAGGGACTTTAAAGGATAACATCCAACATGAAGTTCACATTTGGGAACCTGATTCATTGGAAAAGGCATTCAAGTTGGCAAGAAAATTTGAATGTAAAATTATGGCGACAAGGAAGCCTACCACTCACATATATAAAGATGGAAGTGTTGCTACTCCTAGACTTCCACAACCTACAAGGTTGACACCACAAAAATTGGAAGAAAAAGATAAAAAGGGATTTTCTACAGTTGTGATTGAAAAAACACTAAAGGTCATAAGTGTGCTGAGAAGAAATTATTTTACATAGATTGTGAAGAGGAAGAAGAAAATGAACAAGAATCTTCAAAAGAAGAGGATATACACCAGAACCAACCCTAGAAGAGGAAGAAATGAGTCCAACCATATCATGTAATGCATTGGCAGGAATTACCACTCCTCAAACTCTCAATATAGAAGGACATATCAAGAAGAAAAATGTATTAGTGTTGATTGATTTGGGTAGTACCCATAATTTTATTCATTGTAAGGTAGCCAAGGAATTGAATTGTTTCCTATACCCAGCACCAGAATGTCAAGTGATGGTTGCAAATGGAGGAACTATAAATTGCTCTGGAAAATGCCATAATTTCAAGCTAACCATGGGGGAATATCTATTTAATAGTCCAATGCTTTCCATTCCAATGGGAGGTGCTGATGTTGGACTAGGAATACAATGGTTACAATCTTTGGAAATGGTAGCTTTTAATTTTCAAGAAATTTTATTGAATTTTTTTTAGAAGGAAAGGAAGTCGAATTATAGGGTATCGCAGGGAAGCTAAGAAAGATAATAAGCTCTAATGTCATGAAAAAGCTTCCGAAGAAAGAACAACGAGGTGTAACTGCACAATTATGCTCACTAGAAGTTCCAACATCAAAATCATCTATTTTTGCAGATCTCCAAAAAGTCTTGGACAATCATTCGAAGGTGTTTGAAACTCCCAAAGGACTCCCACCTATTCATGATCATGATCATGTTATTCATTTGATTCCAGGAAGTGTTCCTCCAAACATCAGGCCTTATAGATATCCTTATATCCAAAAGAGCGAAATTGAACATATGATTGCAGAAATGTTAGAGGCTGGTATAATTCAACCTAGTCAAATTTCTTTCTTTGTTGAAGTAGTATTGGTGCAAAAGAAGGATGGATCATGGCGCATGTGTCCAGATTATAGGGAGCTCAATATTCTCACCATTAAAGATAAATTTCTCATTCCTGTGATTGATGAATTATTGAATGAATTACATGGAGCAATGTATTTTAACAAAGGATCTTTGTTTAGATATCATCAAATTAGAATGAAGGATTTTAAGATATTCAAAACAACATTTCTAACTCATGAGGGTCATTATGAATTTGTGTTCATGCTTTTGGCCTTTGTTTGCAACCCAATTCCAAAAAGAGAAGAAAGAGATATCAACGCCTTAAATGAGCCACTGAGGGGGAAACCTCCAATACATTACATAAATGAACAATTCTCTGGATGATACAATTTACAAACCTTTCACATATAGGAAACCATAGCCATAATGTGCACCTATGTCATAATGTATCCCAATGACCAATAATAAATTAAACAACATTACTAATACAAATATTGTATATTGACAACAATAAGGGGGGCTACACTAACATAATAAGGGGCTACACTATTAATATAGGGACTTAACATGCCCTTCTCCTTCAAACAAGTGTTGTCCTCAACGCTTGATTATTTCTTGATGCTTCTGTATAAAATTCTCATCCTCCCATGTGAAATATTTTACAAGAAAGTTCTTCCACTTGCTGAGATACTCTAAAATTGATCGTACTTGTCGAGTTCTTGTTTCTATGACTTCTTCATAACTTCTTTCGATGTGATGTTTATCTTCCTGTTGTTTCATTAGATTCTGCACCAAAGTTGGGTTATCCTTTGAGAGTTGGAGAACTTGTTGTTGATGCTCGATGTGATCTTCCACTAATTTATCATCCATATTTGCTATTATTTGATCCTTCAAACAATCCAAATTAGCCTCCATTTTTGCTTTTAAACCATCTATTTCATCTTCAATTTCTCTTCGTAAGATTGAAACTTGTTGCACTTGGTACCGTAATTTTGATATCTCATACTGCAACTCTTCCTCTTCATGCGTCATAGAATAGATTTTTGAGGGATTAATGGGTATGGAATTATTTTTTGGAGGCATAATATAACCCATTACTGACAAAAATTCTTCAATATGCCCTTGGAATCAATTCAACTGGATTCTTCAAACAAGACTTATGCAATTCGGAAAAAACAATACACACCTTTTTCTTTCTTTTGAGGAGCTCGATATTGAAATTGGATTATCTCTGTGATTGCAGATCTTCAATATCTTAAATTCAGCACTGAAGTAGCTCTCTGAATTATCTTTTGAATGCCACAGGTCTGACCTGATTTGGATTCTCCACGACAAAGATGTGTCCAATCTCCCACAATGACCTAATTATGGACTGGTTCAGTAGAGCGAACTTGTACGACTTGCCACGTGTCACTGTTTTTTCCTTTGTCTCCGAAATTGATAGCCAAGAAACTACCAGTCTGTGTACTTGCGACCACTTTTTACGGCACTTCAATCCGATGCCCAGAGAGAGAGTTATTGAACTTTCCCACGATCACCTCTTTGAGATGCAATTCAGGAGCCTGAAAAAGCACTACCTTCCACAGATCATATCTCCAAAAATATTGCGAACCAAGCTCTGAAATTTTTTGAAGAATTTCCCCAGGATTTCAGCTTCGCACCATATGAATTTCAGATTCTAAACCTTCGTAGAAAAAAATTTATAGCGAAAATGCCACGATGACCTGTTTAGGAGCTTGAAAAAAGACCTAACTTCCACAGATGATATCTCCGAAAATATTGCGAACCAAGCTCTGAAATTTTTTGACAAGTTTCCTTAGGGTTTTTGCTTCGTACCCTAAAATTTTTAGATTCTGAACCTTCGTAGAAAAAAAATTATAGCGAAAATTCCACGATGACCTGTTTAGAGCAGCGAAACTCTAGAATCTAAAGCTCCAAATGTTGTATAACCAGCTCCAAAAATAGAAGGAAAGAGATATCAACGCCTTAGAAATAAGCCACTTTGAGGGGGAAACCTCCAATACATTACATAAATGAACAATTCTTGGATGATACAATTTACAAAACCTCCTTTCTCTATATAGGAGTCCATGGGGCATAATGTAATCCTAGTGGGCCATAATGTAATCCTAGCCGACCTAACAATAATAATTTAAGGGCACAATAATAACAATATGGGGGGTTACAGGGGTACAATAATAACAATAAGGGGGCTACACTAACATAAAAGGGATATACTATTAATATAGGGACTTAACAGCTCTCTTACCAATGCACCCTCTACATTTCAAGGGTTGATGAATTCCATTTTCAAACCCTTCCTTAGAAAATTTGTGCTAGTATTTTTTGATGATATACTAATCTACAACAGGTCTTGGAAGGATCATGTTGAACATGTTGACAGGGTGCTCAAACTATTGCAGGAGAAACAATTATATGCAAAAACATCCAAATGTTTCTTTGAGTACAAGAGGTGGAATATCTGGGTCATATTGTATCTCACGAGGGTGTTAAAGTAGACCCTAACAAAATTAAAGCCATTAAGGAATGGAAAGTCCCCACAACCATAAAGCAGTTGCGAGGATTTCTCGGGTTAACAGGGTATTATCGCAAGTTTGTTAAGAATTATGGGAGAATAGCAGCACCTCTAACAACATTATTGAAGAAAGATGCATTTTCATGGAATCTTAAAGCAACTAAGGCCTTTGAACATCTTAAAGAGGCAATGTGCCTAGCACCGGTCTTAGCTACACTAGAATTCACAAAAACCTTTATTGTGGAATGTGATACCTCAGGAAATGGAATTGGTGTTGTTTTAATGCAAGAAGGAAGACCCATTGCTTTTGAAAGTCGGAAAATCAAAGGAAAGTATTTACAGAAATCTATTTATGAGAAGGAAACGTTAGCAATACTACATGCACTAAAAAAATGGAGACCTTACTGTTACATAACATTTTGTCACTGTCCCTGCAATCCCTCGTCCCGTACATTGGAGGACTATTCCCGTGATCCGTGAACAGTAAAATGTCTTGAAAACACCTTGATGGCATCCTTCTGCAGAAGGACAAGAATTCTCCTCAAGAAAATTTCCTTTGGAAAACCCTAAAAACCCATGTTTTGGCATTAGCGCGGGTAGCTAGTTCATCCCTTGCGCCAATAGGGAAGATTTACACTAGTGGGCGCGCCAGCTGGCGCTCTGTCCCTGTGTTATGCCTGCGCCAAGCCTATTAAGGAATGTTTTTTAAAAATAGAAGGCGGAAGTTTGATTCTAACAACTTCAGAACGGACCATCAAAATGAGGTTGGGTTGTTTGCCTCCGGATCTCCCTGTTTAGGAAGTGGTTTTCCACCTCTCATGGAACCTTCCTAAGAGATAGGACTCTCCCCCATGATTATAGGGAGTCTAACCTCTCCTTCTCCCTCTATAAATGCTTGCCATATCCATTTGCTAGCTAGCTGAACTTTTGGGAAGGAAATTATAGTTGAGTGACAATCAAGAGCAGAGCTAAGGAGAACCCTATAAGAGAGAGAGTTCTGTCGAATCCCTGACGAGCTTTGTGACACACGTCCCGCTGGAACCCTGTCAAAGGAAGATCACGATGTTAGAGCACTGGTTGTAATCGTTCTCTCGTATCTTAATATACATGACTCTGGTATTGGTTCCCTGATTGTGTTTTTCCATTATATAATGCAATTTCATTCGTTCCTCTCTGACTGATCGATAGTTATAAAAGTGTGAAATATTACTTTGCATGTTGTCTCTCTTCTTTGCACGTGTATAGGTATCTGGATGCAGCAAGCTCACGGATCGTGACCTGTCTAGCTAGGAACGGAAGTGCAAGTTCTTCTTCGACAACAGTAGCGAATGAATCATGGTAAGAGATCTATCGTGATTCTATCTTTTGTAACTAGGAACCAATAACTTTGTGTGTTTCGATTGTTGCTAGACCCACTCTAGGGCTATTGGGATCGCCTCTATCCACAGAGGGGATTGACCTCCACAAAAATTTGGTGGCTCCGCTGGGGATCAGTGGGAGTTGGTCCTTCCTCCTTTGGGTTGTTTTTGGCTTTTTGTTTGACTAGTCTGCTTTTCTGGTTCACCTTCCTTGGTGATAAAACCTTGTTAAGCCCCCAGAAGACTAGATCTAGCCTCTGTTAGTTCATTTTCATATTTTTCTAGGGTAAACCTTATTGGTGCAGTTATCCCCCTAACAGTTGCGCCAACTGGCGCTTGTTGCTAGTTAGGCCCCCGCGCCAACCCCTGTTTGGCGCAGATTACAGCCAAACAGGCGCGCCAACCCTGCTTGGTTTTAGGGTTTTCCTGTTCTTGGACTCTCTGAGCTTGAGTTTTGGTCCTGGTTCATTTTTTCTAATTGTTTGAGTGCTTTGAAGTCATTTTTTACTGTGTTTAGCCCTTGTCCTCCGGTTTTTTTCCCTTTTCTATGAATTTTGCATTTTAGCCCTAGGGCTTCTAGGTGCTTCAGTGTGCTGAGCCTCCCATGGGAGTTTTAGGTCTTTTATTTCCCGGTCAACTTCGTTTTTGATTCTTTTCATTCATCTTGTTGAATCCCATCGAATCATTTCGTCAATTGAGTGATTGTCCTATCTTTCATTTAGTTTCACTTTGTGTTGCTCCAAGCCTAGATTACACGGTTTGTTTGTGTCTCTTTCGAGATTCTTCTTCGCTTTGAGGGATTTTGTCATCGGTTTGAGTCTTGATTGTGTTTGTTTGAGTTGAGTGAACTTGTTTTGTTTCAGCTCCCTCTTTATTGTTCTCAAATTTATGTCTTCATTATTTTTTCATTTATTTAGTGCATTTGCTCTAATATATTGAAAAATACAAAAAAAAAACCTTTTGCATTTCGATTGGCATAAATTGAAGACTCTTTCACATTAGTAGTGTTATATAACTCTAGAGAAAAGTTTTCTAGTTTCATTAGCTTGCATTGAAAATAGTAGTGGATGTTTTTGTGTGTTCATTTTGCTGTCATTTGAAAGCTCTCAACTCTCCCGTAGATAGCTCTTCATTGAACAAAATGATATTTTGTGGCATGTAGTTCACATCTAGAGGTTTTATGAGATCCAACATTTGATAGGGCCTTGAAATCGAAATGTAAATTGAAGATCAAATTTAAAATTTACTGAATTAACCTAAGGCAGCATTGAAACTTAATGGAACATCTAGTAGTCTAAGGTAGAGACGTGTTCTGGCGTCTTTAAGCCTAGTAGCTGTCGCTCGTCATCTGGCTACAGACAACGCTAGTACAGAATTTTGCTCCCCGTACCGTCGAGTATATAAAGGGAGACCCCATTAGGTTGCAAATTCTTTATCCATAGGAAGTCGAGTCTACCTCCTTTTACCCGTGATACACCGGACACAGCATTCGGAGAGATTACCTACACGTACGTTAAGTCCTTGGTTGATTTCTATTTCATTTTTACCAAGGTGTATATAGAAATTCATAGATATCTAGTACACCCATTTACTTAGATTACCAGAGTAGTCGTTTTGATCTTTACTGACTCCCTAAATTTGAAAAGATCATCAAGTGCTTGTCCTTTCATGCTTGTTTCCAAACTGAAAGTGATAGAGTCATCTTTTACTCGTTTCTAGACTCTTAAAACATGAAACAGTAAAATTTCTAGTTTCAATGTGGTAAAATTAATCACCTACGATCACACGCCCATTTAGAGATTGACTTTTCGACTTGTTTTTGTTTGCCTTGGTTTTTGCCCGTGCGTCTTTGTTTTTGATCTCTTCCTCTTTTTGCTATAGTCACAGTGGCAGAACCATCAGTTTCATCTACTGGTAGTCCTTATACAGACGATTCATCAGAGGTCTCTCAGTCCTCTGCTGAGCATTAGCAACCCGTTGTGTCCGAGTTTCCCAACGGGGGACTGGTTATATCTGAGCTTCCCTTTGGAGGACCAGTTGAGTTCAATTGGCCCTTGTCCAACACTTGGTTTGGATTTGGAGTTGGGGAACACTTCCCTCCTCTTACACCGAGATCACCTTTTTTAGCTGCTGTCATACCTCCTAGTCCCCGTTGTATTTTAGAATATCTTACGACAGGGTCAGATATGGACTCATCCAGTCCTACTCCTAGTAAGGGAATTCCTAATTCTGGTGAAGACTACCAGATTTTTCCCAAAGACATCCCTGAACCATATGTTCTTTCTTCACCCGGTCCATCGCTCCCAGCTGGATATAGGTCTTTAAGTCAGGTCATGGCTGCTATTTCCTCTATGGGAATATCGACTCCGTCCATGGATTCCTCCTTAGGGATGTCACCATTGACACCTCTCACGGCATATCCTTTTGTCACATCGGTACTTGTTAGACCTATTGTTTGTGTGGCTGCATCTATTCCTGTTGTCACCACTCAGGCGACTAGGACCTCGTCAGTTCTTGAAGACGTTTATATAGCTTCTACCATTCTCGAGAACATTTCTCACGAGGAGTATCAAATGTCTTTACAGCCCCCGATCTCTGAGGTTGGTTAGTCCTCTCAAGATCTTAATCGTCCTTACTTTTCTCATTATGGAGTGGATGGTGCCCCGATCTACGTATTTCCATATCAATATGATGAGCAGGGAAACCCCGTTCGTTTGCTTGCTCCTAAGGCTTATCAGTATATTAACGGTTTTATATCTACCCTGCCTGTGAAACCTTCAATTAAAAAGGGAAACCCTTTCAGTGACAACCTTTGTTTCAGCAAGGATACGCTTCTGGCCCACAAGGAAAACCCTTCCAGGGAAAACCTTCGGCCTAGCTAGGGTATGCATATGACCCACAAGGACAACCCTTACAGGGACAACCTTCGGTCCAGCAGGGATTATTGTACGGCCCGCAAGGGCAGTCTTACAATCCTCAAGGTCAACCTCTGCAACCTCACCTTGCGGTCCAACCAGGGCAACCTAAAGGAATAGCAGGGAAATCGGGGTATCAACTTGGACCTCCATACGGTCCTGGGGGGCAAACCCATCCTTCTCAACCTTTGGTGCAACCTCAACAGCCTCATTTTTCAATTGGTCAAAATGTTGCACAGCTAGGGCCATCTTATGGTCCTGTCACAGGTCAACCTGGTTATTAGGCACAACCTGGCCCACTCCTGTCATCAGGCCAACTTGCTCAGCTAGGGCAACCTAGTGTCCCTCATCAGCCAGGTCAACCTGTTCAACTAGGACAACCTTCACAACTTGTTAACCCTGCTCAGCTGCCGATCTATTCTATTCCACAGCCAAATCCACCTGTGCCACTGACTTATCCAACTCAGCAGGGCCCTACTTACCAGCAGCCCGTTCGACCCCAAGGCAGCTATTACCCTTAAGGTTAGTCTTGACCGGTTTACAACCCGCCTCAAGGTTCTGGTTATTACCCTCAACAGCCAGGCTACACTTATACTGCGCAGCAAAATCCATACACTGCTCAAATGGGGCCCACGTATAATTAGAATCAGTACCCTGGTTATCAACCCCCGTATCCTGGTTATCAGCCGCCATATCAACCTCATTATCTGGCTTATACCCCCTATGGTCAGAATCCTCCAGGACAAAACCAATGGGGGCAGAGTTATGCTCAACCAGGATGGAGTACAGGTACAAGTCCTTATCGGGGACTTGGCATGCTTTTTAACCCTCAATCACCTTTTCTCGCCATGTTGGAGTTATTGGACGTGTCCAAATTGACCAATGATCTGATCCTTCATAATCCATATTGGCCTCCGGTTCCGACGAAGGTGCCTGGTGATTTTCCTAAGTTTGAGGGAAAATCTTGAGAAGACCTCGAAGCACATCTCATGACATACCACTTATGGTGTTCTTCGAATTCTTGGGTGGATGACTCAATTTTTCTACGTCTTTTCCAGCGCACTCTCACTGGCGCTACTGCTAAATGGTATATAGAACTATCCCATGGTATTTTTCGAGATTTTAAACCCTAGATACGGCATTCCTAACGCATTTCCAGTTACTGGTTCGTTACAAAGCCGAGATGTATCTCCTAACATCTCTGAAACAGGACAAAGCAACTCATATTTCATATCACATTCACGAATGGAGATGTCGTCGTCGTTTGATCAAGTTTGAAATTCCTGATCAGCTTCTAACTCACTGGTTCACTACCTCTTTTGTCAATAAGATTGCACAAGACATTGCTATGGGGGCATGTGTAACTGAGGAACAGGCCATTGCTCGTGCCCAGTACCTCGATTTAGTGTACTCACAGTCTGGCACATTATACGACATATTGACTAATGCCCCACAACCAGGGACCTCTAAAGCACCACCTACTCCATCAGTTGATGGTGTAATTGGTTATGTCTCTTAGACTTCTCACAAGTCTTCTAATGGAAAGAAGAAATCGAATTCTTCCAAAAATTCTGCTCCTTAGGCTACTCCAGATTTTGGTAAGACTGCGGAGGTCAACATCATCCAGGCCAATCTTGCGAAAAAGACTTCCAAAGGGAAAAATAAGGGCAAAGGCAAAGCCAAATCCGATGCCCCAAAACCAGAATCGTCCAAACCACGTGCTGATGATGGTTCACAGCGAAAACCGAAGTACCCTTGCCTAATTTGTGATGAAGACCACTACACAAAAGACTGTCCTAGATGATTCGAGGTTAGTCAAATTCTTAAGGGCTCTAAGGGAACTCTGGCAGTTCTTAAGGAACCTTTTCCTTCTCAGCAGACCCAGATGGTCAAGCAGCCTTCGCCATCTGCACCATTTGGGTCTCAGGTTTTCATGATAAATGGTGCTACAACTGTTTCTATAGCCACTCAGTCGAAGGATTATGCCGGATCATGCCAAGTGGTTGGGAAGGAAGTCGTTGATGGCCCCCCTCCCCTGCCTACCTCTGGTCCTCTTGAGATTGAAAGGCCCAGTGCTGAACCCGTTGTACGACCACCTTCCAAAGGTGTTCTCTGAAAGTATTCCTATCATCTGAACGCCTGTGCTACTCAGCATTACAACATTGTTGAGGATTTGGCATAGGCACCTTTTGCGATGTCCGCATTGGAAGTAATTCAGAGATGTCCCTCTCAACGGAAAGCTTTGTTATTTGCAATTGGCGGAATTGATCCTGCTGATTCTAGCCTTCTCACCTTCGATCTAGAGAATTTCATCCCCCGACTTCCGCACCAGATTGCGCTTTCTATACAAGTCGGAATTAACGGCCTCAATATTCACAGGACTGTTGTAGACGAAGGTGCCTCTACCTGTGTTATGTCATCTTCTTACTGGAAGGCCATTGGCTCTCCAACCCTCACTTCATCTCCCAATGCCCTTGAGGCATTTGATGGAAGGGAATCAAAAATCTTGGGTGTTCTCGCGATTCTACTGATTACATTGCAAGGTAAGAGAGAACCACCGAGACCAAACATGGCACATGGTGACTCATGAGGGAAGTAGTTCTCGTGTAGTTTGGAAAACGCGTTCTTCTAGTTTTGCTAAGCGTAGTGTTGTTGCTCATGCTACTACTAGCACTGATATTGAGGTTGGAGAGGAGTTTGAAGAAGCATGGAAGGTAGCAGTGGTGGAGAATTACAAAGAGTACCGCATGATGGGCTCCATTTTTCCCTTTGGTATTTGTGCCTGCAAGATCTTTTGTCCATTGAACCAACAATTAACTGTTCAACCAAAAATCAACTTGACTGAGTTGATTAGGTACGAGTCAACTTAGACTAATATTCAAAACTATGCTTTGCACTATCCCATATTTATCACACTAATGCTACACAACATTGTGCATTTGCATCCAACTCTCATGCATGCACACAAAATTTTCATTAACATCTATAACCCTAACCAAGTGAGAATTGATCAACAATTTGCACCAAAGTTTGTTAGTGTTGAAAGTTCATAAGAAATTTAGATCCATGGTACCTTAAATAAATTTTGAAATAACCTCCACAAATTCGACCACAATAGAGAAAACTTGTGATAAATTTTAAACGTACAAAAATTAGGATTCATGTTCCTAGGAATGATCATAAGAAGTAGTTGGCATATAGGTCGAGTTTTGAGCCTTGACACATTGATAATGTAATGGCTTAGGTCAAAACTTACACATTGAAAAGTCATCAATGAAGAGAAGACAAGATCATTATGAAACACATACTCCAAACTTCCTACCAAATTCTACTTAGTTTTCTGCAACTCAGCTATACATAATCTTATAGTAAATAAAAATTCTACAAAGCCTTCTTCACATAGCTAATAAATGGCCATTGGAAGAGCACCCCTTATATAATAGTAATAGTAGCAATCAATAGATTATTTCATATTGAACTTCATAGCCATAGCGCTCCTATGTATTGTATGACATATTCAACTTGCATTATCAAATATAGATAAAATCATACTTTTGATTGATCCATTTAAAACATACTTGTGCACAATGTTGAATGCAATGCCATTCAAGGAGTAAGGTTAGTTTAACGTGTAATGATCTATAAAGTAATGGAACCTATATGGAACATAGACTGATTTCATTTAGATATAGGTAACCCTCTGAATGTAGACCATTCCTTGAAGAACATTTTTATTGATGAGGAATTTAATACAATATTCAATTTTCGAACTAAAAATATTATTTCTATAGATTTGTGTATGGGGTAAACAATAAATAAAAAATTTAACTATCCTTGGGGTGGTCAATATTTATAAATTTTATTTATACTTGCTTTACCATGTATATCATATGCCTATCAATCACAAACATGAAAAGTTGTGGAATTCACAGTGATGATCTGCTCTGGAAACACAACCAACCTTTATTATTGCCAATATTAACTTTTATATAGTAGCACATATGTAGATAAAATTTCCAGCTTCCAAAGAGACAAACTTGCTTCTCCAACATGATGGCACATTCTTAACTACTAACATTTCTGATTGCTGAATGTAAGAAAGCTTTCTAAGTACATCTAATATACTGCGAGGGTCAAACTCCTAGACTATGTTCTTTTTTACCATGTATCTATAGGTTGTAGCCTTCTTCTTGTTTGAAGAGGAGTTGTCTATTATTAGAACTACCTTCCCTGCCTCTGATGCCTTGAATGAATTGCAAATTGACTCATCAGATGAAGACAACTTTTTGTTCTTGTCAATTAGAGTTGAATAGATTCCCTATGCACTCAACACAAACTCTGACTGATATGAAACATCCCACCCACCAACTATGAGGTCCCATAGAATTGTTGCTCCCGCCTGAACAACAGACAACTTGAATGTGAGAATTCAAAAAGAAAGAAAAATCCCAATCGCATATATCTTGAGGATGAACTCGATCTCAAATCCAAAACCCATAAAATTTATATCCAAAACTAAAACTCATCAAATTTGGAAGTATATTGGAAACAAAACCGAGGCAAAAGAGCTAAATTTGAATGCAAGAACTGACACAAAATTTGCAAACTTGAGAAATTTTTGACGTACATTATTTTGTTTGACAAAATAGATCGGGGAAGAAAGGCCTCAGGGAAGATCACACTAGACTAGGGGTAAGTAAAAACCACCAAGGTGAAGCATGGGAACAAGAATACAACAAAAAATGATCTATAATTTTGTTCAATCAGTGATCCATCCATAGGACAAAATGTTTCTCCTAGGGGTTACCCACTTGGGTGTGTAACAAAGCCCATCAAACAGTTTATGAAGCTATTGACCCTTCTCCTTTAAGAGTGAAAATAAAATGACATAGGAGCGATAGAGGAAAGAGAGATATTTGGTGTAGAGGATTTTGGACACCCTTAATCTTCTCATTAACCTGAAGAATACCAGAAGTTAGAGATCTATTTTCAAAGAAACAGTAAATTTAACGTGTCCAGTCGAGGATATGATAGCTGCTCAGGTGAAAGAAAATTTGGAAAGGATCAAGAAGATAGTAAAGATATGCATTTTTAGCACAGATTCTACCATAGAAGCTCAACAAGAATAATGGACACTGGTAGGGATTGAAGAGGAACTCCTAGCATCAGGGAAGAAGCCACAAGCAGTTATCATCAAAAGAGAAATCATCCTAACTACTGCCCTCTAAATTTCTCAACATTTTCTACCCGTCTGATGTTTGGTCAGACAGAAAGCCTGTGGCTTGCCAGTTGTGGTTCTATTATTTTATTGAGCAACAACTCTGTACATTTAAGACAATAATAAAAAGAATATTTCAATTATAAAAAAGAACAGACTCTTGATTTTTTAATGCTCAGTGCCTTTCTTATCCTTTAACTTGAATACAGTGTGACTATTGTCAGAATAATCTGCTAAATATGAACATAGGATGCATCACTGCTAAAAAGGTTTGGCTAAGGTGAATAACAGCCTTTCATCTTTGACTTTTGAATTGTTTGGACTCTTGAGGGGAAAGATTGGAGAGGCAGGGGCCAGTCTTGGTTCAAGAGAGAGAACTGGGAATTGGATTGCATATTTACTCTGTGATATTATAATTTATAGATGAGACTAGACAGAGAGACATCCTCGAAGGTTTACTGTTGCTCTATAGACTTTCAAAAGGCTTTTGGCACTACACTGTTCCCAGGAATTTACCCATCAAGCAGCTTCGTGTCCTTGGACTACTTGAGGACATTGTTTCTGGTGTGATGCAGCTTTATGATAGAATGATTGGCATTTTTTGCGATTACTACAGATTTTCTTAAGGTATCACGAGTATTGGGGGTGTCAAGTGGGTGTGTGTTCTCTCTCCCAGACTAGTTGGGATCTACATTGATTACCAGCAATTCATCAGGGAATTTACTCAATCTCAGGATGGTTGCCTACTTCATCAGATCCTGGTTTCATTCCTTTTATTTGTAGATGTTGTTGTATAATTGGCCTCCACTCCAGAGGGATCATAGAGTCAACTCGATGCATTGGATAGATTTTGCAATAATTGATAACAGACAATTAACCTTGGGAAATTATGATCGCTAATACCACCAAAGAGGCCCTCTGCAAGTATATCATTTTCCCTTTCTGTGGAAGTTAATGGAGATTACCACATTTTATGCTTAGGGGTCGAAAACCATTATTTTTCAAATACTGAGAATGAATTAAAATGGATGTTATATTTTGCATAGTGATCATCAAAATAATGGATGTTATATTTTGGACAGTGATAGTCAAAATCAATCTTGTGTTTCATGCTTGTATTGAAAATGAATGTTGTATTTGAGGCAATAATGATAAGTAGTTCTACCAAGGAAGCCATCTCAATCTCATCCTTTTATTATGTATTCCTCTGCAGTTGTACTTATGTAATTACAATAGGTGACCCATCAAATTGCAAACCTATCTGAAATGAATACTGATCAGTCCCATACAGGAGATTTTAATAAATATAAATTTTTATGAAGCCTTCAATATAGCAGTCTTTCCAGATTTCAAAAACTAGGCTCATATTCTGTCAACTTAAAATGTTACCTACATTAACAAAATAGAAGGATAGCTGTTGTAGAAAGCAGAAACTGCTTGCAGAATACTCTACCAACCATGTGGTGGCCAATGTTGACCTTTATGTAACAAAGATAAGTGTTGAAAGATCAGTAGACCAGACACAATTTTGTGGATTACAGGCTAATGAGATTGCCTAATACATCAACACTTAACTGTGACCTCAGGTATTTCAATATTAAAAATGATTTCTAACATAGACAATTGAATTGATTTTATTGTTGATATATTATTGTTATTTAACTGACATTGTAGTAGGAGTCAATTATGGCATCTGCAAGATACTCGTATTTGTATAAAGGCAGCCCAGCCAAGGAGATACGCCCATCCTTTGTCAGGTAGACATGCCACTTCTTTGTCATGTTCTCACTCTATTTGAATTGAAAAGATGTATTCCTTCTCATGAATCATCTGCAGATGAAAGACATCCAATGGAACCTTTTTCGAATGAAAGCCTTGCACATACTTCTATGGAATATTCTTCAGTAGCTTCCATAATTTCATGAACAGCATTATGGAACAATGACTGAACTGTCCACAATTACAGACATGATGAGAATTCTATTTCACGTCCTTGGTAAAATACACGAAAATTAGATCAACGTGATAATACTTGCAGTGTTTATAAAATCATAAAGCCTGGGTGAATCCATGTGCAAAATGTGTGGATCGTTAAGAAAATGCATCAAAAGCCTTTTGATTTGAATGTTCTAATATATTTATATTTTACAACTTTATATAAATTCCTATTATGTTAACAGTGAACACCACTCCACTGAGACAACAACCATAGTACACCTCTTTTAGAATGATAGGCTTTTACTGTACATAGAATGCCATGGAGATTCATCCAACAAGCACCAACAGTGTTTGAACTTTGAACTATGGAGGCAATTTGAAGAAATCCTCAGGTCACCAGGACCGATCCAAGATCACATGTAGCACCCTGTCAAATGGTGCATACCTCATGATACCTCATGAAAATAGATGTGATCGTCTGATAAGTGGAGATATGTATTTGAGCCCTTAGTGTCACCAATGCCAAAACAAATCAAAAAATACTAATTAAACTCCTGGTGATTTCTTTATCTTGGCACAACTTTATCAAATGGTTAGTTGTTTAAAAGTAAAAGTTGAGATCACGTTATCCCTGTGTCCATTCCAAACAGTGTTTTCATTTTATTTGTTATTTTCCAGCTGTAGCTACATCAACTATATATGAAATATTAACTGCACAAAAACAGACTTAGAGACATCACAGCCAGTCGGAATTGCACTTTTTCACTTGCATTAAGAGTTACAATTTCAGCAAACCTGCAAAGTTCCCTAGGAGTTGTATATACACCTTTCCCTTGAGCAAGATCATCCCACACAGTCCCTTCATATCTGGCCAAAAGCAAAGAAAAGGTATGAGAAGAGTAAATCCTGAATAAGTTTCTATGCAATTCTTAATTTTATGCAAAGAGAGGCCAAAAAATTGTAAATTTTGAATTCAAAATATTGCCTTCTTAACTATTGAAAAGGAGAATTCCAAGTGCAAAGACAACCTTAACAATGCCATTCAAATAAATAACATCCATCAAATGTTAATTGTTTTAGTGCTTCTCTGCTGATTAATGTTGAGAATTTGGAGGGCTTGAGATTAATTCAAATTCTCTTTTTGATAATTACTTGTGAACTTACTTGAGTTACTTATGTCTTCTCTTGCTTAGCTTAGTTAGTCTTTCATCAAGTCAATTACCAAAATACGAAAGACACAAAGTTAGGCTCTTCGAGCCAAGGAAAAACCTCTCCCTCTTGGAGAGGAAAACCCACAAGAAATTATTCTTATATATCTTCAAATGACAAGTACCATGACCAAGACTCAGACCCTTGACCTATGAATGCCTCCAAGACCTTGACACTGCTTCTAAGACTTCCCTTGGTCAAAATTGGTCAATGCTCTGCAATTCTGCCCTAAAACAGATCCGGAAATTTCATATTTACCCAATCACTTTTCCACACGAGTGAAGAAGAGAGGCTACTCCTTATACGAACCAATGAAGAGAGGAGAGAGAAATGTGATGAGTGATGATGTCCAAAATGAGGAAGAGGTATCTCATATTTATATCCTTGGTTGCGAGTGGAGACACATCCATTGGGGCTTATGAGCCTACATGAGACTTCTGGCTGACCTTGACAATTTGCACATGTGTGAGAGAATAAATTCAAAATCTCACTTCTGCTCATCCAAACAAGATGATCTTTAGATCAATCTTGCACCTCTCGGAAAGAGGAATCCAACAAAAATATCATTTCCATCATATGAGTTGTCCAAGGTGGAGTTTGGCCCTACTTTCCAATTTTAACAAGTTATCTTTGATTCGGATCTCAAGAGATTTATGATTTCCATGAGAACTTGCATCATAGAGAGATATATCACCATAGAAACTCGCATCATAGAAAGGGATGTCATGTCACAGAAATTTGCATTACAGAAAGTTATATTATCACAAAGACTCACATTACAAAGATAGAATATACCATAGGAACTTCACATCATAGAGACAGAATATGCCACAAGAACTTCACATTAACTTGTGCCTCTGAAACTCACTCTCAACCCTCGGAAAAGTATCATTGACTTTGTCCTTTTTCTAGGGTTACCACAGTCATCAAAAATTTCAATGTTAACTCCCCTTTCTAGCCTTTAACTTCCAACACAACACAATGAGGAAACTTGTCCCTCACATTTGATATATCATATGCCTTTCGGCCCTCTTTCCCAGCCAACTAAGGGTCTCGGCCCTCCTTGCTACAAAACAGAGATTTTAGCCTAAAACACAAAGAGAAAATGTAGATTATCTAGCCCAAAATCATGCAAGGACACAGTCCTTCCTCCACTGGTGAACTCGGTTGCCTTATAGGCCTTGGACAAACCTTCTACCCCTCCTTAGGCTCTCATTCCTTTCTTAGATGATTGCTCTTCAACCTTCCTAACTCAGGTACCATGTTGAATATCAAACAGATGATAGAATTTCTAATCATGGTAATTACTTGTGACTGTTTATATATGTGTTAATATCATTTAGTTATTACTTCATTCATTAGGTCATCAAGAAACACACAAATGCAAAGCACAAAAGACAAGAAACACCAAAGATTAGGCCAGAGGCTAGGGCAAAACCCATAAGGGGAAAAGCCATCAATCATTTCCTTACATATTCTTCGTCCACAAGAGAAACCCAAGTCCTGACTAGAAGATCCAACTGCCAAGTCAGCCCTCCACCAAAACTCAACATGAAGTTTGTCCAAGAAACTTGCATCATCATAGGAGAATGTGCCTTTTTGAAGCTCGTATCATCACAAGGAATGTGCTTCACTGAAATTCGCACTATCACAGAGATATTGTACTAATGGAAACTCGCAGCATTATAGAGATAATGTCTCCCTTGTAGCTCTGCATACATTAGAAATAATGGTCCTAACTCCTCTTGTAGCATGTCTTTTCATAAAAACTTAGCGTCTTATTAAGCTCGTGTACCACAGAAAATCCAACCTTAGATGTCTGAATTTCTTTTCACAGATGTACACCGAATTGCTTACTTGGTGAAGGAGTACATATGCCAATATATAGTTGTTACTTTATGTGAAGGGTCACGTCCTTTGAGCATGTTGACTTGTCTACTAAGAAGGACAACTTGGCAGATTGGAGATACAAATGATATTTACAAATAAAAAACATACCCTTTAACATTTTGTTTTGACCAAAAACAAAGAACATGCTCGATAGATAATAAAAATAATAATAAGAATTTTTCTTTTTTTTACATGAAATACAAACCTAGTTACAATTCCAACCGGGGCTTCTCTATTTAGTATTGGCCTATTTTTGAACCCCTTTCTTTTATGCCTTCCTTTACTATTGAACCCCTTCAATTGACTATATTACTAGAAATTAGATTAATATAATTCACAAAGGCAAAATATTATTAAATAAATTGTAGCATTATCGTTGGACTTAGAATTTACACTTGGAAAAAGTAAAATGAAGTTGAAGCTAGTGGCAACCTAAATTTTTATAAAAGGTAAATTTTGTTTTTAAGAAAAAGTGATTAACACTGAATTGGTACATTAAACCAGAAGAAGATTCATCATGCAAAACATAATATTTTCGTTGACATATCCCCAACAAATTTTAAGGAGATGGCAATGCTACAAACATAATAAATATTAATAATCAATAAATTAGTCAATATTTAATGAAATGTCATTGGTCACACATTCACTCTCATGACCCGTCAATGCCTAAAAGGTATACTGTCATGAGAATAGTGCATTCAACTCATTCATGTATATATATAGAGAGAGAAATTATACTCTCAGCGTTTTTGCTACACACCCTCCCTAGTTAGCTTTCAACTGGACAATTTTAAGTGCTAACACCATGAATGGTGGTGTTCCTATATGAATTGATGGAGAAGAAAATCATGTTTCTATTTTAGTTGGGATGCATTCATAGATAAGTTGTCAAGTGGAGTAGGCAATGTGCTTCACTCAATGACTGTAGCAGCTCATAGCATTAATTTGTCAGAGAAGACATTTTCGATATAGGTTGGCAATTGTAACAATAAGGTGTTGTAATATACCAAACTAAAGTTTTTGCAATCTTCACAAAGTTTAACTCAACAAATGCTCCATATAAAAATTCCATGCATTAACAGAACATTTCCATTTAAAATTCAACAACATAGAACCATATAATAACATCATAATGGAGTAGAAAAAACCTCGGCTTTATTTATCATATATATAAACTGGGGGTTTTACATGCTGAAGAAACTGCTATAGATGAGAAAGAACTGGCCTCAAGAATCTGTTACAATGTTGCACAGGTTCTTCATCAAAAATGACTGAAATATCACTACTAAGCTCTCCTGTGAATTTTGGATGAATTCACCAAGGGGAGATGCGTGCTCGCCCAATCTCTCTAAATCACCTGAGGGTTTCTGTCATGGATTTTTTACAGATGAAATGATAGTTGCAGGTGCTGTCAATGGCAATGTCTCTGCATGTGTTGGTCAAAAAGTCAATGCTACTAATATTATAGTTGCTGCATTCATAGATGAGTTGTCAATTGGGGTGGACATTGTGCTGCACTCTATTATGAGTGCAATTCTATGACTAATGTTTTGGTAGACAACATTGTTTCTTTGCAATTTCACCAAGACGGTGCTGTTGGAAATTGCAATATTAAGATGCCTCTCCTAACGGAGGCAGGAGTCATGTTCATAATTGATTAGAGCAACCAACCTCAGCCACACTGCTTGCTAGCGGATATCTGACTTCAGCTGGGATCATTTGCGACAGGAAGTATTAAATTGACCACTGCGTTGTCACAACCCAGACTTGAGCAAGTAGAACCAATGTGTAATATCTTCCTAGAGATGGTGATGCAAGACATAAAGAATGAGCATCAGCAGATGGAATTTCTGGCCTTATAGTAGCAAGTTTTAATGTTAGGCAACAAAACAACAGCAACACAAGTGACAAACTACACCAGAATCAACAGGATCTTTGGTGTAAAGGCACTTTAGCAATTATGGATATATAATGCAATACAAAGGTGTTATATCAGCAGAGTTGTGGGAAGGGGTAATAGATTATGATTCCAGGCATCAAAATGGGTACTGCAATTGTGTATTTCCATTTTAATTTATCAGGTAATGATGTCAGTAAATCCACTACGAATTTAATGGAGCTTTTATCTTTATGTCCATTTAAGAATGCCCCTCTAATATAAGTGAAGGCTTCTTAGTGCCAAACAAGCTTCATTATCAGATATTTACAGAAAACTCTGTGTCATGTACTTAAAAAAATATCTCTGAACTTCGGGAATTCTTGTTGAACTCTGATACAATATTGTATTCTCTTAAAGAGTAGCCCCTTTTTTGTCCCAAAAATACTTTAAAAGGCATTTATTTAATCCATGGCACTTATACTGGAAGTTAAAAGCTTAAAATGTATTTCCCGGATCCTTGAACACTCTATAGCATTGTTTCAAATATCATTTGAGGGGATATATCGCAGAAGGTTCAGAAAGTAACTTAGCAGAAATATGGGGGAACATATCATAAAAAATCAACAAGAATAAACTTAGACATGAAGAATTCTGAAACCACCAAACAAATTGGCAACCTGAAAAACTCAGGAGAAATTGGAGATATTTGCAAAACGTTACACTGATTTATTCAAGAATTCAAGACTATGATATCCGATTACAGTCTTGTTAGATCTTTAAAAATATTTTCAATATTTGTATTTTAGAGGAACAAAACACGACAAGAAAAGACAATAAAAAGGTTACTTGAAAGCTTCACTCACAAAACAGTAAATTGATACAGAAAAGAAATACTAGGGGGGGGCGTGGGGGAGGGCATGGGGGGAATCAACATATAGTGTTTTACATACAAATTTCATTAAATGATTTCTACAACTTCATTATGTTGGGATTGGTGAATATCACTATACATACTCATCACATCAATAAAAAATGATCAAATAGACAGCACAACATTGGCATAAAAAATCACATAAGTAATGTCCCTATGTATCATATGATATATGTTGTGTTTGTTGAATTATTTCTTACAGAACACCCACAATGCCAGAGGGAAAGGTATGTACATGCAAAGAAAACTGCTTTAGGTAATTATGATGCAAGCATAAAAATATAGAGTTAACTTACAATTTAGGCACACGGATAATAATGCTCCCTCCTGAGCCTCCTCCACCCTTTAATCTTCCATCTCCTCCATCAGCACTAATAGATCCATTGACATTCAAAATGCTCCTTGCAATAATCTTGACACGCCCACCTCCCCCACCACCAAATTCGCCTTCCCTACTTGTTGTCCCACCCCTGCTTCCATGACTCCAGGGTTTCGTAAGAGTAGACCAAGAATAAGAATCTCCACCCCAAGTATCTTCCGGATCCTTGCCATCACTCTTAATGCAGCAAGCACCTCTACCTCCATGACCTCCACCTGCACCATCAACACCGAGTGGTGTTCCACTCGTTTGGGGGGTGGTGCTCCACCTAATGCAGTTGTCTTCAGGAAAGAGTTTTTTGTAAAAATAAGTTTCCTGCACGTACGATCAATGTCCCTGCTAAAAGAGATGCATAATCAGCCAATAATAAGTCCCCTGAGATATTAATACTGATCATACAACCTGCAAATGGAGAGCCCACAGAAACATGCGATAGAATCTCTAAATTGCCTTCTCCAATGATCAACACATCATTATCAAACTGCAAGCTAGTATTAAGCTGACCACTGGTATTCAATGACCCAATCCCTTTCAATTCTTCTTCACATAAAACTAATTTCTTCATGTCATGAAAACCACAGGATGAATTTCCAATGTCACATTTACTTCCAGTTTGACTATCATCAACAATTCCAGAAAAACCATTCAAGACGACAAATTCCTTCAATTCCATATCCTCAAGGTTAAAGACCTTGATAAGTGGACTACCAGAAGTAAGGCCAAGTATAAAGATGATAATGAGCTCCAGAAAATATTCCCCATGTAAAATGGCCATACCGCCAGTCCAAACATGTCAAAAACCATGAGTATAAAAGGGGGCATATCTACACCTTGATGGAAATTTGGAATGTTTCATGAATTTACTTCATGACTTGAAGAAAACCTGGTGAATATTATCATTTCACAACAAACCTACACTGACAAATGTAGAGCTTGCCTTACCAAGTTCATCTAACTTTTTCCAAGTTCATAGAAACAAGCATGAACAGAGCATATCCTCCTGCAATTTTGTTTCACACATGTTCAATGCACCTAACCCCGGCGCTTGACCCATTGCCACCAAATACATCTCTTTGGCCTAACCTCGAAAGCTTATGTAAACAGAATTAATACCCTCTCCAATCCCCTCAATACCGACCGATATTCAACCTAACCTTTCCATGGCAGCCACAACAAAAACCCCTGACAGCCCATCAAACTCCTCCTAATAAACCATTCCAACCTCTCTTTTGCTGCACTCAGAATCTCCAATACCAACCATCATCATAGCCTAATTTTTCCCAATAATGCTTGAATGACAATCCGCTGAGACCCGTGAGATAAATCCCACCAGAGCATCGACCGAACTACTGATGGCCTACGCACTCGCAATAATAAAAGGCACAAATACCTCATTAGCCCATAGAAATGGGCGAATCACTCCAACTCCTTTCTCCGACCCAGTGAATCAGGCGAATGCCATTGAAATCTGCTCCAAACAAAGAAAATCGGGAGCGAATGCCATTGAAATCTACTCCAAACAAAATAAATGGGAGCAAATTCCATTTTTCCAGTTTTATCGGCATTTATTTTGGTGGGCTAATATTTAATAATTAATTATTTTTAAAATAATTATAGGGCTAATTTTATAAAACTATAGAAAATGGGTTTTATATAAAAAATTCTCCCTATCAAAATTTAAAACCTCTTAAAATTCGCCCTTTGGGCTAAAATTCAGCCCCTAAAATTTTCCCACGACAAAAATCCTTCGGTAATCTGAGAATCACTCTCCACACCAAAATACATTCTTTCTTCCTTTGTTGCCAAAACTCTGCTGTGAGCCAAACTTGGGTTGTACAACCCGTTATAGTATTGGAAGAAATGTGCTCCGAAGTGCGTAGGGATGAAGAAATGAAAAATATTCTAAAAGCGGCTTCTCAAGTGCACTTAACTAGAAAATAGTATGATGAATAGCAGAAAAATATTGACACTCGGAGCAATCTTCAAGTGAGCATCTAGAGTCTTCAGCATCGAACAACAAAACCTTCATCGAACAATAAAACCTTCACTAAATTATTTAGCACATGGCAACAGCGAAGGCTTTTGGAATGCTAAATTTAGGGTTCTCAAAATGTATATTAGATCAATAGTGATCTCCACCTAACAAGATATGTGGTGGTTCGCAAATTTGGCACCTAGCATTTATATTGGCAAGCGCATGTAAATCTGGACAACAAAGTAATAAGATAAAATATAAGATTTCATTCTTTCTGATTGAAAATTCTATAATCACCACAATAAATAGGAAAAAAAAAAAAGTAATAAGATAAAAAATAAGATTTCATTTTTTCTGACTGAAAATTCTATAATGATCACAATAAACCAAAAAACAAAAGCTGTTTGTAAGATTCCTTGGTTGGAAATTCCGTAATTGACTTCATTCTAATCAAAATCAAAGCGTAATAAAAAATATTGTTAATATTTGTTGTAATTGATTGAAAATGCAATAATTAAGTTCATTACCTTTTTTTAATGTATTGAAAACACTTTAATTAAACTTGTGAGATCCGAATTAAAGTTTAAAAGCAACTATCATCAAAGTTCAATCAAAAGCAGTGGTTTTGTTTAAAGATTATGTGATTGGAAATGGCCTACCTAAGTTCATTAAGATTAAAACCATAGTTTATTCAAACACAAGAATTTGTTTTTATTAATGAAAGCCCTTATTTTAATTAAGATAAAAATCTATATATATATATAAGGAAAGTAAGCTAATTTGCATTTATAATTTTCTGATTTTTTTAAGTTAATAGTTTTTTTTTATTTTATTTTTTCTTCTCAATAAATTTCAAATTTAATTTTCATACTGGAAAGCTAATTCAGAATCACGTTTTTTATTAGAATTTGAAAACAATTAAAGCCATATTTTATTAAAATTGGACTTGAAAAATGTTAAGTTAAAAACATTGCAATATATACTTTTTTTCCCATAGATTCGGTAACCTTTTTTTATAAATTTTTATAAGTAATTTTTATTAACATTGAAGTATAATTGTTTTAAATTTTTCTTCCTATTTTCACTGGGATTCTATAGTATTAATTTTTGTGAAGATATTAAGTTGTTTTTATTTAAAATGCATTTAAAATGTATTAATAGACTTAGTGTTTAAAAATTCTCAAAAAAAATTTCATTACATATTCAAAATTAAAAATTTCAAGAAAAATAATTACTAAATTTTAACTAAAATAAAAACATGTAACAATTAAATTATAAATTGTAAAACTACTAAATTATAAATTAATTTTAAATAACAATTATTATTAACCAATGCAATTTATAATATTTAAAGTTTGTAAAAATAATTATTTCAATATGGATAATTGTTTAGTATATTTTATGTTATTATTGCTATATTTATGCATAATTTTTAAATAAGTGTAGTTATTATTTGTTTTATTTTTAAATTATTTAAAATTAAAATCTTTAAAAATATTTGATATTTTGGTAAATAATATATTTTTTTCATCATATTTTAAGTAATTGTATAAAAATATATATGTATGAATAAGAGGTAAATAAAAAGATGTTGTCCAGTGTGGATGGTAAGACTTGTGGAGAAAAGTAATAGTGTGAAATATGAGAACAAGCATTATGATAATAAAGGGAAAAAAATCAAAATATATGTGTCCATGGATAATCGGCACAATACTAGAACTGTGAGATCTGTAGAGGGATCAACTAGCTTTTACAAGAGGACCGAGTCCGCCAAGACTTGCATGTTAAAGTGGAGAAGTGAGCTTGAAGGAAAATCCATGACCGTACTGTGTTTACTCACATGTTTATAGGGTAGAATATATATTTTTTTTCTATAGTTTAATATTTTATTATATTGCTTAAAAATTGTAAAGAAAAATGTTTGTAGTGAGATACTGTGTTTTTACATTTGATATTAATTAATTGGTAAAAAATATTATTATAATATTAATTATATTTGTAATGAATTAAACATTTTTTAAATTTAAACTATCTCAACTCTACCAAAAAACACTCTTTGATTTGTGGCAAAGATCTTCCAAAAGTATTTAATTTGAATTAAAAAAAATAGGTTATGGGCTAGATTTTTTAGTTGAATATTAAAAATATTTAATCTGTTTTTTTAGTTTTTGGGTTCTGGACTATGTTTTTTAGTTTATTATTAAATAACGATGTGAAGATCAAACCTAGGTAAATGATTTCCAAATAATATCTACAGCAAAAAGTAAATGTAAATGTAAACAACCCAAATAGAATACAACAATTCTTATTTCAAACCAAAATATGATTTTTCCAATTCAAACAATTCCAATTTAAAAATCTTATAGACCTCTTTTAGCAATTCACACAATTGCTAATTAATTAATAATTGAATTGCTAATTAATTAATAATTTTTGCAGTTAACACAATTGCCAATTAATTAATACAATTGCTAATTAATTAATGAATGTGACGTAACAAATTCGGTCTTGGTATCAGCAAATTTGGTATCCATCCTCGTCAATATAAAAAATCTGGTAAAATAACTCTTCAAATTCAAATTGGGAAATGACACTGCAGCATTCCAATTTGAGTATTGTTCATAAAATCTGGTACTCCTATGACTCTAAAAATAGCTTCTCAAATTCAAATAAGGCAAATGACATTGCCACATTCCAATTTGAGTACTGGTCATAAGCCTGAAAAATTTGCAGACGACATATTTTCATGCTGGCGAGGAGTACGATCCGCAATCAATGTTGGAAGAGAAACCCTCAAGGCGGTATATGGGTTTGGATTATTCAAGGTATTCACGGTGGTTAACGTTTTCAAATCCAAAAATATTTACTTATATATTATATGATTTTTTTGGGTTAGGTTATATATTATACGATTCACTTGTGGTTAACGTTTTCAAATCTAAAAATATTTACTTATATATTATATGTGTGAGAAACTTTCAGCTACCCTTCAGTGATTCAAGTAAGTTACTGAGTCCATCATCTTAATTAGTATCACAGCCTGTTCTTGATCCTCTTATGGAAAACTTATTACGCTCTTTCTCTTCAATCGATCATAAAATTGTAACTGAAGTCACTTCTAGAGCTATAGAATTTCAAGTTGATCCTAATGAAACTCATGAGCCTATTGAAAATCCTGAGAGTTGGAATCCTCCCTCGCTACATGCTATTGATGTCTACAAACTCCCTGTCTCTTACATTTTTAAGAAAAAATCCTTTCTTAAGGAAGTAGAAGTGACCATAAAGATTTCAGGTCCTGTTGTTCAAATCGTAGCTTTAAATTTATTTTCTGATGATGAGATAAAGAAATTTCACCAGTATGCCAAGGAAAAGAAATATTCATATCTTCATTTTGGAGGTATTCGAATTTTTCTTGCTCCTCTATTTCGACATGGTTTAAATACTCCCCGCATAGCTGAAGTGTTTGACACTCGTCACCAGAATTATGACCATGCCAGGATAGGAACAATCATGGGTAATTTGACCACTGGATTTCAGTATGGAATAATAATTCCTGATTATTCAATCAATCTAATTGATGTTCATCTTAAAGATTGTTGGAAACTCACGGTTGGTGTTCAAGGATTACAGATGATTGAAGATAGTGATTATCTGTCTGTTTTGGTTCAAACTTCCTTTCAGCTAACCAATAAAGCCCATCCTAAATTGAAACAACATGTTTTGAAAGATTGTGTTACTGTTGGGTTGTCAAATTCTCAAGTTGAAGGTGTTCTTTATGATCCCATTGAATTTCCTAATGACTGGTATTTTCAATATAAGTTAATTGCCGACGATAGAAAGCCTGAATCTAAAAACAAAAGAGTCTCTATTAGTAATGGCCAAGTTCAACTCATTCCTAAGAAACCAGATATTCCCAGACCTATTGTCAGGCCCCGTCGCTATGTTGTCCCTATCTCGTCTGCAGAAACTTCTTCTTCCAGAAGAGTTGATGTTCCTCCTCTTGAAGAAATATATCCTTCCGAACCTGTGTTATCATCTATTGTATTGTATATACCTGATTCTAAACCTTTTCTCGCTGTAAATAAAATGCATCGCATTTCTACTACTCATTTTTCCCCTGTTGAAGAATGGCATTATGTTAACCATCGTTTTGTGAAAGGAGGGAAATGGCCTCCCAAGACTAAATTCAACACCACCTCTTCTATGTCCAAATAGCCAGCTACAAGAGTTGATTGTGCTCCTCTAATTGAGCACAATGCATTAACCACTAATGACCTAGATCAAACCTATCAAACTGGTAATTATCTTGCTACCTGGTGTTCACATGCTGAAGATGTTTTGGAAGATCTAGGATCTCAAACTGAGTTAATTCTAGACAATCTCAGACTTCTCTATGAAGGACAGCAAGAAGAAAAAAAAAGAAGAGAAGCCAAAGAGAAGAAGAAGGAAAAAAAGAAAAGGAGAGAAGCCAAGGCTCCAAAGTTTTCTATTTCCATGGACACTCCTAATTATTGGGATATAGATGAAAATAAAGAAGGTAGTGAAGCTGAGTCTAGTGCACAAGCACAAGAGAAAAAACTGGAACCAGCAAAACAAATAAATTTTCAGAAACCAAAAAGTGAAATTGCCACCTTAGAAAATGCTGCTTCTAAGTTTCCATCTTTTATTTTGCCATCTCTTCAAAAAGCATATGTTTTTCGAGAAGTTCCGAAATACCCTAGAGTTGAAGAAGATTTTTTGCAACTAACTCTAGTGGATATGTATTAGATCTGTATAAATCTAAAAATCTAGCAGAGTCGATCAGAATTTGGATCGGAGCTTTATATCAAATGCAAGTTCTCTCCAGATTAGATAATATTTCTATATTTCCCTAGATGAAAAACGAATGGCCGGAATTGTATATGACTGGTGGATGGGACCATCATATGAAGAAAGAATGAATGTAGCTGCTGCAGGATTAGCTACTTTAGAATTGCTACTTAAGACTTAACTTTTCCTTGAACCAGCAGATGAAAAGAAACAAAATATAACAGATCTAGCAAGAATGGAATTAAAAGATTTAAATTTTTTAGATCAGTTTGGAAATGATTATATGTCCAAGATCTATAAAGCTAATCTCACTAATGATTCTACTCAGAAAATTTCATTCTTATCCAAATTTCCTGGTAATCTAGGTGATTTAATTATGAAAGATCTAGAAGTCCAAGGGAAAAATATTGAGCTGACTTATTGGATAGATCTTCTTTTTCGGTGTCAGGAAAAAGTTAAATATCTATGTTGGCAGAAGAAAGCCCAAGACTTTTCTCCTGGTCTTGAAGTTTGTCGTTCTATGTTGCCATGAAAACCATTTAAAAAGAGAAAATCTAAAAGATATGGAAGATTTAAACCTAAAAGTAGCAAATCCTAGACAGCCTTTCAGAAAGTTTAAATATTTTAAAAAGCAAAGGCAGCCCAAAAGAGACAATACATGTTTCATTTGTAAACAAGAAGGTCATTTTGCTAGGAAATGCCCTAAAATTTCCTCCAATAAGTTAAAATCTTGTATAGAAATTGATGACTTTGTAGATAATTGGTCTATGGTTGATTCCCAAGATGAAGTATCACATGTATATATTCTGAATGATGCTTCTTTGTCAGATAGTGAGCCAGCTCTTGATACTTGTCAAAAGATGAATAGATGTTATGACTGTTCAGAACCAGAAATGGACAGTGAACTCCATTTCAGTAATGAATATAGCTCAGATGAAGATACTGATGACACCTCTGAATATATTTAAGATGATATTGTCTCCGTTGTCCCGTCTTTATCTCACGATATTGGTACTAATAATTCACAACCCATTTTAAATTCCTTCTCTCCACAACCCACTTTGAATTCTTTTTGCCCTTATCCAAAGACAGTCTCTCAGTAATTTTCCTTGCCTCCTCCAACATCTATTAACATTGAAGAAAATAATTTTCTCAAGAAGATTATTAAAACTAACAATCTGTTGTACATTCCCGTTGAAGGTCAAGTAAAAGGTGAATGGATTAATATCGATGCCTTTATTGATACAGGAGGCTCCAACAATTTAGCTTGCCCTTCTTTATTCAAAGGTTTATGGAAACCTTTGAAAAATATTCTTATTTCCAAAACCATTGGGGGATCAGTAAATATCACCCACTATGTCGACAATGTTTCTTTAAAAGTTGTGGGGAGTATTGTAAAATTTTCTGTAATACAACACTATGATACATCTGCAAGCCTGTTTCTTGGAATGCCTTTCATCAATTATGTTTTTCCAGTAACAATCAATGAATATAAAGTCATTTTGAATATTAAGAAAAAGGAAATCTCAGTTCCAAGGTTGACTATGGCTAATTCAGAGGCTAGAAAACAAAATAGCCAAAATAAAGCAAGTACAAGAAGGCCCCAGAATGATTCTAATAATTGGCAAGAAGTGTTGTAGATTTATGAAGACAGGATTCAAACAAAAACTAAACAGAAAGAAAATAGAAATCCTGATTGGTCTCCTGAACAAATGACTATTTATGATGAATTGTTAAAAAATTGTTCTGATAATCCTCAAGCATTTTGGAGTGTGGAGAGTCCCCAGCAAGAGACAGTTACTCTTCACGAAAATGGGGTTAAAGGAAAACTTATGCCCTGCACCCCTACTGATGAGAAGGAAATTAAAAATCAGATTGAAGAATTCTTAAGTTTACAGTTAATTGAGCCTAGTTCTTCTCATTATTCATGTTCTTCTTTCCTGGTTCGAAATCATTCTGAGATAGTCAGAGGTAAAGCTCGAATGGTAATAAATTATAATCCATTGAATGCAATCACGAAGAGCTTCAACTATCCTTTGCCCCGCCAGGAAACAATTGTGCAAAAGATCCAAAACAGCAAGATCTTCAGCAAGTTCGATATGAAATCTGGTTATTACCAGATACAAATCAGAGAAGAAGATCGACACAAAACTTCTTTCACGTGCCCTATTGGATTTTACCAATGGAAAGTAGTACCATTTGGCTTGAAGAATGCTCTAGCTTTCTTTCAAAGGTGGATGGACTATATCTTTGGTAAGTATGATTTTATTGTTGTATATATTGATGATATCCTGATTCACAGTCAGGATCTCGAGTCCCATATGAAGCATTTGCAGATCTTTTTTGAAGAGGCACAAAAGCACGGTATTGTTCTATCTGAAAATAAAATGCTTTTGTTTCAAGATACTATTGATTTTTTAGGTATTCATGTTGTAAATGGTAAAATTCAGATCCAGACTCATGTTCTAACCAAGCTCTCTGAATTTCCTGATGAGCTTAAAGATATTAACATGATTCATCGATTTCTAGGAGTACTGAACTAGGTTCATAAATATATTCCTAGACTATCATAAAAAACTGCTCCAATCAGACAACATTTGAATTCTGGATGGTCACCAGAAGCCACTGCAGTAGTTAAATTGTTAAAATCTGAATGCAAACAACTCCCCGAGCTCAAACCACCCGGTAATGGATTTATTATCCTTCAAAATGATGCATCCGATTCTTTCTAGGCAGTCATCCTTTTTGAAAGAAAGGAGGACACGGGAGAAGAAATCTTATGTGCCTATGCATCCGGAGAATTTTTGCCTCATCGGAAAAATTATTTTACAACTGAAAAAGAAACTCTTGCCATTTTTAATGGCATACAAAAATTTGAATTATATTTAGCCCCTGTCAAGTTCTTGATAAGAACAAACTCAATGAATTTCAATTATTTCTTATCAGCAAAAATTCCAAGACAGCTAGCAAGAGAAAGATTGTTAGCATGGCAGATTTGGTTCCAAATGTATGATTTTGATGTTGAATGGATTCCAGGTATTTCAAATTATCTAGCTGATTCTCTTACCAGAGACATGAAAAAAGCTCATACTCATTTTTTCTCTAAAAGAACTGATATATTTGTTCTCCCTGGTAAGACCTCTAAAGATGATAATTTTGAAACATTTGTAAAAAAATTCCAGATTCTTGAATTGGTCCTAGGTGATTTGGTAGAAGAAATCAAGAATTTTGTTGGGCTAAGAATTAGAAGAAATCAATGGATACAGAGGTGTCAAGCCTGGCAGTCAAAAAATGTTGGAATTCTATTGGGTTTAGATGAAGAATTGGTAAAAGTATATACTCTACCCAATATGAAGGTAAAGCTTTATTTTAAAACTCTTGATGATTACTGGACTAGAGAATACACTGACGCCATGATCAAAGTATTGCAAACTTTGAATTATTATCAGATTATTTGCAGTATAGATTTTTCATTTGCTATCTATACTTCAGCCAAAATGTTGGATCTGGATGAAATAAATATGACTGAAAAGGTTGAAAGGTTTTTGAGATCTCTGAGAATTCCTGATCTTTTTGAAGAAATGGAAGCTGCATTTCTTCAAAGAAATGATGAAAATTTTGCAGGTACAGATTCATTCCCACAGTATGAAATTTTTGAACCATTTGCTGATTGGGAAATGAGGAATGGTTGTTGCAGGAATAAACCACAGACGAGAGCTTCTCAATGTGTTGAAAGGACATTGCAGTATTTGAGAAATTTCTCAACACCTTGGGATTATCAAAGTTTAGAATTCAGAAATCCTACTGTCCCAAATCCTTTTGCACAAATTTATGGACCTGAAAGGATTAATGAATCTGTGTTAGCTAACAATACTGAAGAAGTCAGGAAGATTACTTTTTGGCTTAAGGAATTTCATAAAATTAAATTGCCTGAAAATTTGTCTATGATCAAAACTTTGGAAGAACTTTAGGGAAGGCTTAAAGTAATTAAATTGTTGATTAATCAAAAGGCATTAATTACTAT
The DNA here is from genome assembly GCA_034641835.2 of Pinus albicaulis. Taxonomy (NCBI): domain Eukaryota; kingdom Viridiplantae; phylum Streptophyta; class Pinopsida; order Pinales; family Pinaceae; genus Pinus; species Pinus albicaulis. The sequence goes on from CM076573.1 coordinate 15,038,751, forward strand.
TAGTATTATGGCTGGAAATTGGAGTGATGATTTTGTCTGTCTATTAAGTTTATTGCTATCAACAAAGGTATGTTCATGCATGATTTTTGAATTAGGATGGCAACAAAAGGCGGATGTCAATCATAACTGCAAGCTTTGGATCCAGTGCGTTATCGAACGCTCTATCAGTATGTTCCAGATTTTCAAATGGGAATTACTAGATGGAGTTGAAATGGAAGTTCAATCAATGCCTGAGTTTCGTAAAAGTAAAAAAGATTCCTTTCTAGACATAGAGGTAGATCCAATGGCTTTTGTTAACAGGTGAAAGAAATCTGATGATAAATATCTCTTTCCACAGAAGAATATCTATGTTACAACTGACACAATAAATTTTGATATAGGACAATCATCAAATGCACCACTAAAAGGAGAATCTTCTATAGTGTCCACAAAAGAAAAAGAAACTACAACAAAAGGAAAAAGGAAGGTGTCCAAGGATAAAGCAACCATTTTCGTAGATTTGTACCAAGATGCTCAAGAACCGCCGGACCACGCATGGGAATCAGAATATTTGGAATGGTTAAATCAATCATGGCTGAATCAAAAGCTTCCCTCATCCTCGTCAGAAGAGGATTTTGATCAAGATTTTGATAGTGACCGAAGTTCGAAAGGACCTTGGTAGTGCGTCTTTTATTTTATTTTATTGTACTCGAGAATATTGAGCAGACACCATCTGGAATAGTAATATCTGACAGGACCCTCAATAATTATCATATGCTTTTTAGGTTATATAAGTGTGTGAGTAAGTAAGGTATATCATAGCTTGAGTGTGTGTTTGTGAGTGTGTGTGTGAGGAAGTGCGTGTATTATATGCTTTAAGAGATCAAAGACTAAGAGGCTCTACTCTGAGGCATCACTTGGTATGTAATATTTTATTTGAATTAATACTGAAGCCTGTTGGGCCGCCTATCTGAGGACAGTTTGTTCAAGATCACCTTAAGTCGGGACTGTAAAGCGAGTTGAAGACTGGAGGAGTCGTAAGAATTCTCGTATGCTCGTGCCAGATAGTGGATGGTGTGAAAAACTTTCAATTACCCTTCAGTGATTCGAGTAAGTTACTGAGTCCATCATCTTAATTGGTATTTACTTATGGTTAACGTTTTCATATATGATTTACTTAATATTTTTGTTTTTTTACATACAAGTGTTTAAGTGTTTATTATTCTTCTATGTTGCATTTATTACTATTTTTGTTTTTTTAATTTTTTGAATTTCAAAATATTAATTTACAATCATAATTAATATAATTATATAAAATAAATGAATATTAATCTATTTACTTCATAGTATATTTTATATTGGTGAGATTAAAAATACATAAAAATGGTAATTAAATTGTAATTTTATTTTATTTTTTATATTATTATTAACTATACATATATAGAATGAAATTAAAATTATAAAATACTATTTTATGTTGATAATATTTTTATGATTAGCTTGACTCACTAGAATTTGAACCTTGAATTTTATGGTTTACATAATACTTCATAACACACCCATTGCTAATTGATCAATCTCATAAGTCTAATAATTTAAATTCATATAATTTTGAAAGTTGTCACCACAAAAATAAGAAAACAAAAACCTCAAATCATAAATTAACAAATGATAGTTGTTGGTATGAGAATTTTTGGAGAAAAGTTGTCACTATTACAAGGGATACAACTACTTCATAAATGCCACAAATAAGCGAGTTACAACATATTGTAGACTTAAATCTACATAGCTGAGAAAAAAATTGTTGACTAAATTATTTTTGTAACTTCCATAAAAATTACTATTAATAATAATATATCTTTTATTTTTAAATAATTTTTTTTTAATTAATTATATATAAATCTTTATTAATTAATATTTACAAATTAAATATTTCTTATTAATAATAGAGTCAATTATTCCATTCAATTACCCATAAAATATTATTTAAATCATGAAATTCAATGTTCAAATCCTCTTAGATCAAGCATAAAATGTTATTCAAGTATAAATTTATCTAATTGGACTTTGTTTGATTTTTATTGGGTTTATTATGGAGACATGGCAATTTAGAGCTTATACAAAGTTTTTTTTGATTAGAATTATCGAATTCTCAGGCATCAGCAACTTCATTGTTTCTTATGACGGTTTTCCTTACCATCCTGCTATATGTTATGAGTTCAGCATGGTTATGGTATACACCCTCTCAAGTAGTTTTTTTCTCAATTTGATTCATGTTGGAGGCAAGGAGGGAAACTTATAATTTTTACGTAGGAGGTATGTTATAAGCTTTGGTCACATGCGGATGATTTTCAACGTTTTTTTAGAACAATATGACTTTTATTTTTCGTTTTGAGATTTTGGTTTGTTTTTTGAGGGTATAACTCTCTCTTTCTAGATTTATTGGTTCGTATGTGCATCTCTATGATCATTTGTGTTTCCTATAGTCACACCTCCTTAGTAAATGCATATCAAATTAGAAACAAAAATATTTGCAAAAAAACTTCCAAATCCCTCTTCCATGGGAGCTATGGATATCATAGAAAGCTCAAAATCCATGGAAGGGTTTGTATTCTTTGTTAAAACATCACTGTAAATCTATAACATAAATGTGAGTTTGGGTTAGGTTGCACCTTTTTACCTTATTTTTTGGCATGAGAATTTATTTGAGGACATTGGAAATACTCTTGAAAAATTCATAAAGTTGGAGAGTGAATGCATTATTTGCCTTTGGTTACCTATGTGTGGAAATAGATCTGAGTAGAGGTATTTTTTTGAGTCATGGTTCTTTCCAAGAAATTCAAACTTTAGATAATGAAAACACTACCTTCAGAACATTCATTTTTTCAAACAAGACATTTGTAGGATTCATTCCCATGGGCAAAAGAAATTTCTAAAAAGGAAAAAAATGCAGGTTTGTAGGATTCATCGGAGGTGGAGGAAGAGCAGTTCAAGGAAGACCCCATCTCTAAAGATGATACAAACACCCATAATCCAATTTCAAATTCACAACAGATGCAAAAATTGCAAAATACATAGACAAATCATGATCTTGGTTTAGAAGGAACACTCACAATTAGATCATGGGATAACGAAAACAAAAGAGCACATGAGTCATAAAACAACCCTAGGGGGTGAATGTGCGAGTTGGAAATAACACATGTAAATACATCATCAAGGTTTGGCAAGAAAGTACAAAGAAAAAAGGGAAAGAAAGAGAAATCAAGTAATTTTAATAATATTTAATTTCTAATTTTTTATATTTTACTTTTTAAACCTAAAGAAAACTATTTTATAGAAACATAACTTATTTATTTCACAATACTATGAATTTACTATTCTCTAATAATTTATAAATCTACCCAATATAATTTTATTCTTTACACAATAAAATTACTACTTCAAAATTATATATAAAAATAACTTTTCAATTATATTTAACACTTATTTGCAAAATAAAAATATGCTACAATTCAATTTGAAATCATTCCTCACACATCCAAGAAAACAAAAAAAAAAAAGGTACAATTCATTTTGAAATCATTCCTCACACATCCCAGAAAACAAAAACAAAAATTAACTACAAACTAATTCCTTCAATAGCCCTATGAGACACAGCCATTCGTCACAACTGGTAAATTTTCAAAAAGGATGATGTACAATAAAGATAACGAAGTTGACGAAGCAAAAGATACTAGCCAACAAATATTTGTAAGGCATTTAATTCTATTTGTGACCTCCAAATTATTTGCAAAATAAAAACATGTTACAATTCAGTCTGAAATTATTCATCAGTACATTTCCAAAAAAAAAAATTCAATCTTCAAACACATGATTTCAGCACATTCCCAAAGCAAAATTTTCTATCTACTAATGTCTTCAATTCTATTTGACACCTCCATCCTATTTCCAAAATAAAAATATGCTGCAATTCAATTTGAAATCATTTCCTATATTTGAAAAAGATGATGTACCATAGAGATAACGAACTTGACTAAGAAAAAGATACTAGCCAACTAATATGAAACAATTACAAAACATCTAAATACTTATAAAGTATTATCGACTCACGCATCAGCGCCAAAGGTCTCTAAATCTGCTTAGCTATTTCTTTTGGGTTAACTTTGATATAATGGCATCTCTGCAACTCAAGGTCACCAGAAAGGGGGGCGTCCTCGTTCCGCCAATGGTGCCTACCCCGAAAGAGTTTCTATACCTTTCCAATATTGATGATCAAGGAATCCTTAGATTTAATATTCCCATCTTTCAGTTCTATCAGTTCAACCCATCGATGAAGGGTGAGGATCCCACCAGGGCTATCAGAGAAGGGTTGGCCAAGGTTTTAGTGTTCTACTACCCTTTAGCCGGAAGAGTCAGAGACGCGCCCACCAGTAAGCTCGTGGTCGAGTGCACCGGAGAAGGTGTGCTGTTTTTCGAAGACGATGGAGGATTGTGCCAGCTAATGTGCTGATCCACAATTCATTCTTCTTCGGAAACAAGCAGATCGAGTCGCTCAAGAGACCGCAGGACAGCTGTTGAACTAAATAATTATTTTTAGTTTAATTTGAAATCATTCATAACTTGAGTTGAAAATAACAATATTATGAAATATTCACCAATAAAAAAAATGTAATCATTCATTTCCTAGATAAAAAGACAAAATAGTGTGCTTAAAAGCCACTCTTCAAAATTGAATTTTTTTTAAGAACTCATTTGTCACAAATAAATTTTAAAGCGGATGAATTACCAAAAATATAATAATGTAATCAACTAATCTATAAAGAAATTATATATTTTAATTATTAATTATTAAATTTTTTAAAATGCAGATTTCTTAGAAGTATAAAATTTTGTAAAACGATGTTTCTTGGTAAATAATTATTACTTACTATCTTTAATTGTTCAAACCAAGAAAATAAATATTTGGTTTAATGTAGAACCAATTCTTGATAACGACCTGGGGAGTCTTTATTTACTTAGGGAAGATAGCCGTGAGATAACATTGAGCTGCGGAAAGGGTTTGTAGGTTTTCTTTTTAGTGAGGAGTTCTACTACCATAAACAGGGCCTGTGCTTCATTAATAAGGCTCAAGTATGTGACAGAGTGGTGATTCAAAATCATCAAATGGACTATTGAGCTTCCTCATTGATCAATAAATCAACTAAGTGGGCCGAACGAAAGGTTGAGTAACCAGATTTACCAGTTTTGTTTTAAGCTCTGAAATGTCTTTTTCTTTGGAGAAAATATAGCATCGTGGAAATATGTGAAAGGAAAACGTGAAAGAGAACCAAGGTTATGTTGTTCAAATGGAGGATTTTCTTAAAAAGATAAGTATATTTCTTTATTAAAAAGAATTTCAGAGTTTATTTACACAGAGGAAATATGAAAAGTTATGTGTTATATCTTTCTAAAAAAATCACTTGTGTGTGAAAAACTATAAGAATCTAGATTGTTATTTTGGAAACATTTACTTGATTCTTGTGCATTGAAAGAAAGATTAATCTTCTTTTAATTATGGAAAGATAAGTTATAACATTAATCTACTTAAAAATTTTACACTGTTATCTAGATAATGGATAATCACTATTACGATGTTTTGGGAAGAGTTAAGTAGTTTAATACTTGAAAATATTTAACGAGTTCAAAGATAAGATAAGGAGTTTTCACCGAAATAACTCTTGAATTTTGTGCATATGGAGAACTTATGCTAGTTTTCTTAGTAAATAAAATGTATCACTTCCAGTAGATAAAGATTGGCATTATGTTAACATTTTAGAAAGATGTATGTATATATGCATCTTATGTAAGAAAAGGTAAGACGTTCTTTATTTTTTTAAAAGGTCTATCTAGCTCTTATGCCCAAAATAAGGGTTAGTTATGGTACTTTATTTTAAAAGAGATTTTCTTGAATAGATTCAAAGAGGGTAACTCTTTAATATCAATATTTATATAATATTGTATAACAAGAAAATAGAATATGCATGTTTTATATTTTAAAAGAGATTTTCTTGAATAGATTCAAAGAGAGTAACTCTTTAATATCAATATTTATATAATATTGTATAACAAGAAAATAGAATATGCATGCTCTATATTTTAAAAGAGGTTTTCTTGAATGTATTAAAGAGGGTAGATCTCTAATATAAATAGTTACGTAATATGGTATAAGCAAGAAAATAGAAGATGCATGATATTTATTTTAAAAGGGATTTTGTACTCATTTAGTTTAGGAAATGAGAACAAATCCAAGGTATTTTCTTGAATAGATTAAATATGGCAACTCTTGAAATATCTTCATGTGCGATGAAGAAGAAAAGAGAAGTTTTCTCAGATTTATATTCATTAACAATGTTGTAAATAGTAATGAATTAATAAATCCATGGATAGTTTCATAAATCCATGAATAGTTTACCATGATAGTGGTAGAGATTAATAAATTAATAAATACATGGGTAGTTTACCATGGTGTTGATAGAGATTAATTATTTCATAAAACCATGGGTAGATTACCATGGTGTTTGTAAATATTAGTTAATTCATAATTCTATGAATAGATTACCATGTTGTTAGTAAAGTTTAGTTATTGAATAAATCCATGGATAAAGGAGTTATTCAATTATATTTCTTAGAAGAATAAACTGTGTGATTACTTTTATGGTATCATGACTATGTTGTTAATTTCTTTTGGAATAAGATCATGCATAGGCATGCAATATTTGTATTAGATTTCAATGGAAAGAATATACATTTGTTTTGGTTAATTAATATACATGTATGAGTAATGTTGGGATAACATTTGGAGAATAAGACATGTTTTATGTTATATTTCCTGGAAATATATGTTTGCATGTTCTCTGGTATTAATTACTTCTTTTAAAGACTCGTGAAGGAAGCTATGTGCTTCGTTTTGTAAGCACTCCTTTGGGGAGAATCTTTTGGAATCTATATGCATTTGCATGCATGGGAGAAACATTTGTTATGTTATTTTCCATTCCATGCACTAAAATTAATAGCTTAAGGGTAGCTATCTTGATTAAATTTATGTAAATCGCATGCACGAATATCGTAACTGATGTATCAGTTATTCTAAAGAAACTCTTGGGAGATGAAGCTATTATCTTGCAAGAATATGTTCTTATGCGATGGAAACATTAGTTAATGTAATTGCTGATAACTAACATATATGCAGTATGTGCCATTAAGGGGTGAATGTCAAGGTATTTTACTTTCATGTCATGAATATACAAGATTAGATGGAGAAGCCTCTCTAGTATAGATATATGAAAGGGTTGATTAATACTTTATGAATATTAACATCAATGTGTGTTGAAGGCAACATTAGCAGGGTATGATGGTGATATGTATAAAGGAAATATTATGCTTAACCCGGTGGCAGGTAAATGATTATGGTTCACGCAGATGAGTGCGAACTACCGGATGATCCAGTGTACGATGGACCATTGTAGGTACATCCGTGCCATCGAGATATGAAGATATGAAGACTAGAGGGTAAATGGTATCATATTTATTGCAATGGCTTTAAGCTAGATATTTGTATATTTCCTTGTAATATTTTTAAACGATGGTTAAGGGATGGTCTCCCTTATAAGCCATTGAGTGAGGGTTTATCACCCTCACGAGCATTTAAGAATAAAATTAAACGTTTGCTGGTTTTCACCCTATGGGGTTTCCAGGGTATATTGGTGTTCAATGATGTGATTGATTATTGTGTCAAGTTGATGATGTTGATTCCTTTCTTGTTATGATGTTTATAATGGCAAGTATGTGATGAATATATGAGTAATGAAATGAATGGAAGGTTACATCATACAATATTATGTTAAAATGTACTGTAATGGAGGTTGTTAATGGTTAAGGAGCTTACTATTCTTAACCTAAAGTTATACTATGAAATGGTAAACATTCTATGTAATGATGAGTAAGGAATATTTAATAGTGAATCAATAGTTACCCATGAGTAACTTGTATACAAAATTTTTAACTCCTTACATTTCCATGTGAAGTTAACGGTGTATGTTACAAGTGGTATCAGAGCTAAAGGTTGCAGCACTGGCGCCATTAGGATTTTTTAAGTGAAAATAAATTGAGGTATGTTATAAAATGATTCTAAAGAGATCCGAGATGAAGTGCGCATCTGTGAAGGAAGGCATCGCATCTCTAATCCAGGTTGAAAAAAGAGTTTCAAGAGATAAGTATTATTATCTTTATTTCCTTGAAACAATAGTTATTGCATTTATGGAAAATAAAATGCATACAAAGTAAATAGCAATGAAGTTAGAGTTTCTTTAAAAAGGATATATATTTTCCATGTATGTAAAGACAAACTTACAATGTAAGTTCTTTAAAATATTTCTATTATGTTAATGTTTTAGAAATATATTATTCCTAGAGATATACCATGGTAAAAGACCAAACTACTCTACTAGTTTTTCTGAGAAGAACCCATGTGAGTTCTTGCAAAGATTACTAGTATGTATCTTGAAAGGTGTGAGTAGTAGTAAAACATAAATAAGTAAACTTGCTTTCCTTTATATATATCTTATTTAAGAAAATATAGGACGCTTGTTTTCTTTTAAAAGGGATTTCGTACTGGTGTGTTAAAAGATAAGGAATCCAAGTTATTTTCTTGAAAATAAATATAGGCTAAAGAAAATAACCTCTTGAATATACTACATTGGTAGATGGATTATGTCAACTTCTTGATTTAGGTATATTAAAGGTTAAGTTAACTTTGTTAGTTTTGCATAGTTTTTATGCATAAAAGAGGCTATCTATGGTAAATTCTTGGAAGCAAAGAATGAGCAACTTGCATGTATAATCATAGAGGAACAAGCTTCTTTGCATGGATAGAAGATCTATTGAGTATGTGAGTACTTTATGCTATCATAACTATTATGTTATATGTCCTCGAAGAGGAATCATGAGTTTGTCTACTTGATTATGTTAAGTACTCTGTTGGGAAATTAAGATTAGAATATTTGTGCATTATATGCATAGGAACAACATCCAATGTGATAGCTTTATTATATTTTCATGCTCCAAAGGCAAAATCTGAAGTGGTGGGTCTTTTGTAAAAGTTTAACTAAAACGAATGCACATTGTTTCATTTTCCATTAAAGGAATTTCTGAACAGATATAGTGATTTGTCTTGTACGAATGTGTGCGTGTGTGAAAAATTTCATAATAATGTCGGAGTTATTTGACATGAATTGATAATTACTTACTCACACTAATGTAGAGATGTTAGAAGAAAGCATGTTGTGACATTGTATTCACATCTCATATATGCACATGAATAGGTGTTAAAGAATCACTCAAAGATTTATTATTTATTGATTAAGGTTTTATCTAATCACGCTATAAAATCTTGTCGATGTTGCTAAAAGAAAACATTGTTGTAGAGGAGCAATGATAATTTCCTGATGGAGATGAGTACTGCAGTAGGGAGTGAAGTTCTTCAAATGAAATAAAGATAAGTATTTTATGTTATATTTTTTAAGAATTCTATGCATATGCATGTTGGTTTCCTTTAAAAAATGAATTGTTATATACATGGCATTGCATGAGATTAGCTTCCATTTAAGAGAATTCTTAAAAAACGTACATGCTATTATAATATACTTTTTCCGGATAAGAATATGTATATGAGATTAATATGTGTATTATGCTTTATTTCTTTAGGAAAGAAATTATAAAAAGCATGAAAAAAAAATAGTGACTTTTCATTTGAGTTTGAAAAGAAGTAATTATTTTTGCATGCAATAAAATTTCTAAAGTTACCATGCACTACTTTGAAAAGATGAATGTGTATAGTAAAGGTGTGTGAAACTAATGCATGAATGAAAAATATGAGGAAAGTCCTTATATAAGATGATAGAGTGTTAAAATTAAATTGAATGAAGCCTCTTAATGGGTCAAGTTGTGAGACTTAACTCTGATGACTACTATGATGACTAGTTGACTGACTAGTGTTTGCATGAGTCGTCATGGATACATTAAAATTATTAATAACATTGATTAGTTATGAATGAATAACTAATGAAATTTATATGCACGAATCGATTTTGACTAATGCTATTTGAAAGTTGTGAACAAGTGATTATGATAATTACTTCGTGTGTCAGTCTGTTGGAACAGAACATTATGGGAATTGGAAATTTTTGCACTCATACCCTAATCATTATTGACACATACGCATTAATGAATATTTGTATATACTTTTATGCATGACGACATTGTTTGCATGACAACATTTTATGCATGAACTTAAAAAGATTGCGTAAGATAATACGTTCTTGAGAAATGCATATTTACGATTAGCATTGTTTCTTATAGTAAGCATGGGTAGCTTAATGGAAACAGAAAATCTGTGAAAATAAAACATCGCAAACATTGCAATGTGAATTGCAATAGTAAATGTTAAAGTATCATGTTTTAATGTGCATAATTTTGTTATTCTGGAAATAATAATATACAACACCTTTTTAAGCTGATGGTAAAAATGTTTCCAAGAATAGGAGGTGGTTGGGGACAGCTGGAAAGACAGTTACCTACTCCTCTGAGGATAAAGCTGAATCCCAGAGGAGGAGTAGGCGTTCTGTGAAAAATGGTAAGGGGAGTATTTTCTAGAGCTGGTTGTGATCAATTGAAAATAACTCACAACAACCCTTGTAAAACTAGAATTTCTGAGTTTGACTGGATTGGCCATCCAGAAGTCATAGCAGAAAGAGAATTATTTCCACTGTTAACCCGTGACACTGTCCAGATTCTGGAGCTAGTGACAAGTGGAGGACGTAATAGCCTCCATTGATGGTTGGGAGGACCACAACTTGAAAGACTAAATTTCCAGATAAGTATAAATACTTTTTAGTGTGGAAATATTGGTTGTCTGGATGTGAAAAATGACTCGATCCTATGGATTAGGAGGAGCATTTTGTTTACCATTGTGGTTCTCATAGTGGAACAAGTTAAGTAAAATTTGTGTTATATTAAAATGAATTATTGAATGTATGAGTTCATTTATTTTATTACTAATTTATTTGAATGTCTTAGCAGAGGCTAGGATATGCCTATGGTGCATTGATTGACCATTGGTACGATTAGAGAGCTAGGTGCTCTCTGAGTACTTTTTGAAGTACTATGTGGATGTCTTTAGTAGGCGTTAAGACAGTGTGCACATGATGCATTGATGAGAGATTTTGGTTCTCTCTGAGATCTTATGGAAGTACTTTGATTAAAACATCTCTTTATATTGCAATAATGTTTGATAGTTGCAAGTATTTTCATTTTATTGAAACTATGTGACTAATGTGAATTAATTTTTAGTCATACATTACAGGCTCTTTTGATGGAGTGTTGATGGGTTGTTCAACCATTTTCAGAGAGCTTTTGTAAACACCATCATTACATCCAATATTAATTGGTAAATAATGGTAACTTCGTATAGAGATTTTTCTATATTTTTATGAATTGAATAAGGAATAAGTAGTTAGAAATGGATATGAAATATTATTTGCGCTATACATGCTTATGATTATGGATAAAAACATTATTGTTTCAATTAATGGCATTTAAGGAAACAAAAGAGTTTCATTGTGAAGGGGAATGACCCCCTTTGGGTTTTTTATATTATTATATCATGAGTATAAGTTTAAGTTTAAGTGAGAGAAGCACACCAAGGATGGTGTTCTCTTCAAGGAGGGAGTATGTAACACACGTACTCCTGGTAAATAATTATTACGTTACTATCTTTAACTATTCAAACCAAGAAAATAAATATTCAGTTTAATGTAGAACCAATTCTTGATAACGACCTGGGGAGTCTTTATTTACTTAGGAAAGATAGCCGTGAGATAACATTCAGCTGCGAAGAGGGTTTGCAGGTTTTTCTTTTTCGTGAGGAGTTCTACTACCATAACGAGGGCTTGTGCTTCATTAATAAAGTTCACGTATGTGACGGAGTGGTGATTCAAAATCATCAAATGGACCATTGAGCTTCCTCATTGATCAATAAATCAACTAAGTGGGCCGAATGAAAGGCTGAGTAAACAGATTTACCAGTTTTGTTTTAAGCTCTGAAACGCCTTTTTCTTTGGAGAAAATATAGCATCGTGGAAATATGTGAAAGGAAAATGTGAAAGAGGACCAAGGTTATATTGTTCAAATGGAGGATTTGCTTAAAAGGATAAGTATATTTATTTATTAAAAAGAATTTCGGAAATATGAAAAGTTATCTGTGTTATCTTTCTAAAAAAATCAGTTGTGTGTGAAAAACTATAAGAATCTAGATTTTTCTTTTGGAAACATTTACTTGATTCTTGTGCATTGAAAGAGAGATTAATCTTCTTTTAATTCTGGAAAGATAAGTTATAACATTAATCTACTTAAAAATTTTACACTATTATCTAGATAGTGGGTAATCACTATTAGGATGTTTTGGGAAGAGTTAAGTAGTTTAATACTTGAAAATATTTAACGAGTTCAAAGATAAGATAAGGAGTTTTCACCAAAATAACTCTTGAAATTTTGTGCATATGGAGAACTTATGCTAGTTTTATTAGTAAATAAAATATATCACTGCCAGTAGATAAAGATTGGCATTATGTTAACATTTTAGAAAGACGTATGTATATATGCATATTATGTAAGAAAAGGTAAGAAGCTCTTTATTTTTTTTAAAAGTCTATCTAGCTCTTATGCCCAAAATAAGGGTTAGTTATGGTACTTTATTTTAAAAGATATTTTCTTGAATAGATTCAAAGAGGGGAACTCTTTAATATCAATATTTATATAATATTGTACAACAAGAAAATAGAATATGCATGTTTTATATTTTAAAAGATATTTTATTGAATAGATTCAAAGAGGGTAACTCTTTAATATCAATATTTATATAATATTGTATAACAAGAAAATAGAATATGCATGCTCTATATTTCAAAAGAGGTTTTCTTGAATGTATTAAAGAGGGTAGCTCTCTAATATAAATATTTACATAATATGGTATAAGCAAGAAAATAGAAGATGCATGATCTTTATTTTAAAAGGGATTTTGTACTCATTTAGTTTATGAAATGAGAACAAATCCAAGGTATTTTCTTGAATAGGCTAAAGAGGGCAACTCTTGAAATATTTTCATGTGCAAGAAGAAAAGAGAAGTTTTCTCAGATTTATATTCATTAACAATGTTGTAAATAGTAATGAATTAATAAATCCATGGATAGTTTCATAAATCCATGAATAGTTTACCATGATAGTGGTAGAGATTAATGAATTAATAAATCCATCGGTAGTTTACCATGGTGTTGATAGAGATTAATTATTTCATAAAACCATGGGTAGATTACCATGGTGTTTGTAAATATTAGTTAATTCATAATTCCATGAATAGATTACCATGTTGTTAGTAAAGTTCAGTTATTGAATAAATCCATGGATAAAGGAACTATTCAATTATATTTCTTAGAAGAATAAACTGTGTGATTAATTTTATGGTATCATGACTATGTTGTTAATTTATTTTGGAATAAGATCATGCATAGGCATGCAATATTTGTATTAGATTTCATTGGAAAGAATATACATTTGCTTTGGTTAATTGATATACATGTATGGGTAATGTTGGGATAACATTTGGAGAATAAGACATGTTTTATGTTATATTTCCTGGAAATATGTGTTTGCATGTTCTCTGGTATTAAGTACTTCTTTGAAAGACTCGTGAAGGAAGCTATGTGCTTCGTTGTGTAAGCACTCCTTTGGGGAGACTCTTTTGTAATATATATGCATTTGCATGCATGGGAGAAACATTTGTTATGTTAGTTTCCATTCCATGCACTAAAAGTAATAGCTTAAGGGTAGCTATCTTGATTAAATTTATGTAAATCGCATGCACGAATATCGTAACTGATGTATCAGTTATTCTAAAGAAACTCTTGGGAGATGAAGCTATTGTCTTGCAAGAATATGTGCTTATGCGATGGAAACATTAGTTAATGTGATTATTCATAACTAACATATTGCAGTATGTGCCATTAACGGGTGAATGTCAAGGTATTTTACTTTCATGTCATGAATATACAAGAGTAGATGGAGAAGCCTCTCTAGTATAGATATATGAAATGGCTGATTAATACTTTATGAATATTGACATCAATGTGTGTTGAAGGCAACATTAGTAGGGTATGATGGTGATATGTATAAAGGAAATATTATGCTTAACCCGGCGGCAGGTGAATGATTATGGTTCATGCAGATGAGTGCGAACTACCAGATGATCCAATGTACGATGGACCATTGTAGGTACATCCATGCCATCGAGATATGAAGATATGAAGACCAGAGGGTAAATGGTATCATATTTATTGTAATGGATTTAAGCTAGATATTTGTATATTTCCTTGTAATATTTGTAAAAAATGGTTAAGGGATGGTCTCCCTTATAAGCCATTGAGTGAGGGCTGATCACCCTCACGAGCATTTAATAATAAATTAAACGTTTGTTGGTTTTCATCCTACGGGGTTTCCAGGGTATATTGGTGTTCAATGATGTGATTGATTATTGTTTCAAGTTGATGATGTTTATTCATTTCTTGTTATGATGTTTATAATGGCAAGTATGTGATGACTATATGAGTAATGAAATGAATGGAAGGTTACATCATACAGTATTATGTTAATGTACTTTAATGGAGGTTGTTAATGGTTAAGGAGCTTACCATTCTTAATGTAAAGTTATACTATGAAATGGTAAACATTCTATGTAATGATGAGTAAGGAATATTTAATAGTGAATCGATAGTTACCCATGAGTAACTTGTATACAAAATTTTTAACTCCTTACATTTCCATGTGAAGTTAACGATGTATGTTACATTATATTTGAGTAGATTTGATATATAATTTACATTATTTAAATTATATTTTTGAATATATAAATGGATTTAATGATCTTAAAATTTCATAGACATTTGAATTGTGTAGACTATACAACTCAACTTACAATGTTAACAAATATTTGCTGGATTTTAGACAAATTTGATAAAAAAATGTAGAATAATAAAATTACTTGAAATGTTTTAACCATAAAATTTTATTTTATTCATTTTTTTTATACCATATATAATAGATATCGATATTGAAGCATTTTACTCAATATCCTCATCCAAATAGTTTATTTATAAACCTTGTAAATATTGATATTACTTAATTCCTAATATTGAAATATTTTATCTATAACTCACATTGAATTTAATTATGATTATTATTAATATTTTTGAAAAATACATTAATTTTGTATTAAGAATTGATTGTGTTACACATTTGTCTTATTACTTTTATCACAAAATAATTGAAATTGCTAATATTCAATTACTTATTCTTTTTAGGTATCAAAACATTTTATTATTATTAACATTTTAATTTTATTTTATCAAAACATTTTAAGTTTTATTAATTATCTTTTAAAACATTTTATTATTATTATTATTTAATTATTATTATCAATTGAGTTGTTCACTAAAACAGATATTTAAATAGTTTATTTAAGTGTTATGAAATATTTTTTAAAATATAAAATTATATATTCTCACCGTCAAATTGAAAATATATATATTTTACTTAAATTAATATAAAATTACATTATTTATTTTACATAGATATTGAAATATTTTATTTATGGTTAAAAATAAAAGTAACCACATCTCATACACACCAAATACATATTTATCCAAATATATATTTATTATTTTTGTTTTTATTATAAATAAAATACATTATTATTATTATTATTATTAACAATCGATAACTTTTTAGAATAAGCTAAAAAAGTCCCAAAATCAATACATTGCTCTTTTAAAGATAATCTTTTATTTTTATTTTAAAAAAATATATACACATGGCCATCATGCCGAGATGGCTCTTCTCTGCGCAATAATTATAAAGTATTATCGACTCAGGCAGTATCAGCGCCAAAGGTCTCGAACGCCCCTTAGGTATTTCTTTTGGGTTATCCTTGATATAATGGCATCAGTGCAATTCAAGGTCACCACAAAATATGAAATACTAATTATTAATCGATGAATGAAAGACTACAAGGTAAAAAAATGAAATACTATAAGGAAAAAAATGAATTGATAGGAGAGCTCATGTGAGGAAGGAGCCAAAGAAAAATTATGAATTTGCAAGAGAGATATGAAGATAAGTTAGGAGAAATAAGAAAAGTGAGTAAAACTCAAATATATTTGGGGAGGGATGCAAGGTAAAAAGTATGTGGTAACAGAGCTCAACAAAAATCAAGGATGAGATAAAATGATTTACGTATAGAATATTGAGATATATCCTATGTTAAGGTTTCTCAAATGACTCAGGATGTGTAGAATTGTATTTAGAAAAAAGAAATTTTTTTCATCAAAGAAAATTTGGTGCTTGGATTTAGAAGAGCTCTTGATTATATTTGATTTAGAGATGAAATTGTGGGTCATATTAACTATATGTTACTTAATCTGAGACCACACATTGAATCAAATTTATCCTTTGCACTTTTAAATAATTATTGCTTAGCCCTAAAAAGTCTTAAATTGTGTTTTAATATTCTTTTTAGCCCAAAATTTTGAGATATGGTTGATGGTACCTTTGATAAACAATAGAAATATATGAGCTCGAGGTAAGAAAGATAAAGGATGTTTATATTTGGATGGAAAGCTGGAAATATTTCTTCATGGTATATTTTAAACACAAGCACAAGATATATGTGTGAAATGGTACTAAATTAGCTACAACATAACAAGAGAGAAGAAAAAATAAAATTACTAATAATTTGACTAAGTAACTAAAGAGAGAATTTGAAATACGCATCAAATATTAATGTGATATTATTATTAGAATAAATAGAATAAACAACCTATTCAAGAGATAAAAGCAATTTGAAGTAAGTTGGAGTTTAACTAGTTTTCATTCCTAGAATAGCTAGTAATTAAAGAAGGCAATGGATTAACCTAAATTATAAAATAATTAATGATAAGGTCAACAAAAAGTGAAATTTAAATTCAATTAAAATGCATGTAATAACCTTTATATAAAATAAATACAAATGAAAAATCAAAATATTACACTCAAAGTAGACAGATAAGGTAGGTAGATAAGTGGACAAGGTGGTTAGATAAGTTATCTTCAAAAATAAGAGAAAAATGTTATTAGACCTCAAGAATAAGGACATGTGTATATGGAATGAAAATATCCATCTTATATCATATTCAGGTCACTAACACATTTCGTTCTAGGTTTCACCCTGTACTAAAAGTATATTTACGAAAAATAAAAATTGTCAAAAACTCGTTAAGATCCCAAATATCCCAATTGATAGAGAATATATAGTAGTGAAAGAAACCGGTCATATGTTCTCCTAATTATGTGTGGAAGAGGGTCAAATCAATTCCTAAATGAAGTCTTAATGAGCTCTTGATGAAATCTTTAATGCAACACACCCCAACATTTTCTTGATATGTGAAATGGAGTGCCCATTGTTTTTTGAGCCTTTGTTAAATGGTATTTTTTCTTTGGTTAAGAATTCAGGATAATATATAAGAATGGCTATAGTGAAGAGAAGTTAAGAATTGAGAATAATATGTTTGAATGGCTATAGTGAAGAGAGTGTTCGGAGCCAAATTTGTTTTGCACTGTACGATAATGGGAGCATATATTAGAAACATTTTTTTTTAGTTTTACCATAAATTGAGTATAAGAAGAGACGATATTGAAGTGGTTAGAGATTGAAATGAAGGAGGAATGTTCATGAGGCCAAATTCTGAAGATATCTTTGATAAATAAATATCAAATTTTTAGTTTGAGATTCCAAAAGTTAAGGCTTATAATTTCAAATTACTATGAAAATTACTAAAATGTCTACTCCAAATGTTGAATATTTCCAATATTGATAAATTATTATATATAATAAATATAATATTTTCTTATTTTTTACTATAAAATGTATAATAAAATCATCAATCTTTATAATTTGAAATATAATATAAATAAATAATACATTATTGTTTATGATTCTAATGGGAAAAACATATTAATTATACATTAATTTTTAAAAAATATGCTTCAATTATTTATATTTTATATTTTAATTATTTATTTATATTATTTTACAATAATGGTAAAGATGTATGGATTTCTTCGAACATTGAATATATTACTATTATTATTATTATTATCTAATTTTAAGGCCATGACCAAGGGAGACACCAAATTTTTGTATGAGACCCCCTTGTTTGTGGGACAAGGTACCCACCTCCACACATAGATTTGACTACTAAGTCTACTAAGGCATACATACTCTACTCGTCTAGTTTTGAACCTCTGACCTTCAAAATATTGTCTAACTTTGGATATACAAATTTTAACCAATGTGTTGGACATTTGATAAATACAATATTATAATATTTTCATTTAGAATAATATTTGCAAAGATAAAATGGAACCAAGTTCATTGTAACCTTGTCATGAAATTATTTTATAATGCTTTTAGTATTTAATAATTCATAAAATATTATTAATAATTTATATAAAATAAATAAGGTTGTAAGTATTTATAATTATAGTAGTATTTAATAAAATTATAATTATTTTTTTAATAATTGGAAAGAAAATTTTGAATTTATATGAAAGTTTATGTTTGGATTGCATCAATTATAATAGGTGGTATATATTTATATTAAAAATATATATTTTTAGATATATACATGTTACAAAATTAACCCACCAAAGAACAAAATTTACATGTCATACTATAATTGATTGATAATCCAGACCTTCATAACCATGTAATGAAAATCAATGTAAACTTAAGGAATAGTTTTATTGATTGAATCCGCTTCACCAAAATTTATTGATGGCCCAAATTGATTTTTCTTGTGAGTTAATAAAATCCCCAAATCATGAATATGGATCAGTTACCAAGCTCTCACAATGATCGTAAGCACTTTTTGTAACTCCCAAGGAAACCACAATAAAACAACAGACAATATTAAAATTCATATCCCTTAGCACAAGGTGTAACACCCTCTTCCCACATCTACCCAAGTAACTAGCCAACCGGGGTTAACATGCGACGAGAGTCTACTAATATGAGATTCAACCTCCTATATGATGTTAAGGAAGTGGAACCGATGGAAACCTAATAAACAAACATTACACAGGATCAACAACACCTCCAGGAGGTAACCCAACCTCCCAGATCCATGAACATTAAGGGGGAACTGATTTTTTACCCATTTGAGCATTAGGCGCGAGCATATAAGGGCAAGGGAGTAGCTATAAGCCTATATCGATGAGAATTCCAATGAAATTTCATGGTGAGGGCCCCAAAATGTGAGTTATGTGCGTGCAACTTCGGGTTTGCGCCACCTTTTTAGCCCCATATCCCAAGTCACTGACCAGAACTTCATGGAACTTTACGAAAGGATAAATAACATTAAAAAAAGGTACGAAAGAAATCACATCATCAAAAAATTATCCAGACCCCTCCTAGAGATGACAGGAATTTCGTTATACATGTCACAAACATTGCCTCTGCAGGTGTAAATAACATATTTAAACATAGGGGTATCATACTTATATGAGAATCACTAAGAAGCACTTTCCATTACATCATAAGCTTCAATACAATATATTTCACCGTAGATACATTTTTCATTCATTTACAAGTAAAACCAACTGATTCTATAAATACGAAAAACCAACTGATTCTATCTGATAGTTAATGATTTGGATAACAATTTCAATGTACCACATCACACAAACTATGATAGGAAACTAATCTACTTCATATAGAAAAAAGAAGGGGTAGATTGAGGAACCTAAAAATACAAGTTTATTCATATGGAATATTAAGGAACAAATTTGCAGTTTATTCATCCCTCAAATCTTACATAGAGCACAGCTTGAATCAGTTGGAAAAATACGTTATGTTTTTTAGTCCATTCAATGATCTCTATTGGATAAGAAAATATATTATTTTCCAATTTTTGGAGACAAATTTGTAATGAATATTCTCTAGCCAACATTGATAAACAATGAATCAACTTCTCTGATCTCGTAACTTATGACTATTGGAACCAGAGCAAGACTAAGTTTTTGGAGGAATACTGGTGCCTGCACAGGGATGCTGCCTAGAGATTCTACTCTAATAGATTGAGATCTTGCACAAACACTAAGAGTACGAGTAGGAGAACACTGTATCACAATACCAATGTGATTATAACTGTTTTTTCCTCTTTTGGTAAATGACCAAGAGGCCATTAGCGTGGTTCCACATTGAATCCACTGTTATTTTTTTTGGTGGAGACAACCATAATAATCAAAACATATAGAAGTTTGTTTTCTCAGTTACAAAATCCTTGGGTGTATTGATTTTATTGAATCCCAATAATTTTGAGAAATAAAAATTGGTATCTTTTCCTCGTGTCTCGATTTGTTTGTCTCGTTTTTTTATCTGTACAATCTCAAGAGATGTTGATAGTAGACAACACATATAGAAAAAGGAGTAATTTGTAGAATAATAAGAAACAGAGGAGAAGTTTCTCAAGGAAAAAATATATCAAATTGTGTAGCTTTCTATTGCAAAAGGTGTATTAGAAAGTCCTTTCTCACTATATGTTTCACGAAGATTTCAAATTTAAATGAACACCCAAAGAGTTAATGGTCATGTCTAAGTTGGAAATCATAAATTATCAATGCAAAAATTTGAGTGAATATTTATCTCAATATCAAGATTTATCTCAAATTTTATTATTATTTTGAAATTTAGCTCAAAATTTATTATTATTTTAAGTTTAATTAAGGGAAATTTCATAATGTTTCTCCACACAACCTAACATTTTTCCGTAGAATAGAACCCAAGTGAAATGGGAATCCAAGTGAAGAAGCCATTAAACCCACTAGCTAATACTTGAGCTATTATTCTTTAATAAACTTGCTAGTGGGATATTACAAAAGGTGTAGTACATATTGGAAAATTAATAGAAATTTGAGTGAACTTCTGACCCTAATAGTTTGTTGAACCTTGTCCAATATGTTCTAAATCTCATGGTAATCAATATTACTGTAGGGAGAAAAGAGCTCATAAAACCAATTCTTCTTTCACATTGGATTCCATCCCATGTCCCTACAAAGATTATCATTGTCCCAAATATAAAAATTCCCATGGGAATATTTCCAATAGAAGGGAGAAGTTCCCTTCCAATGCTTGTAGTGGTTGTTTATATCAACCAAAATTTCCTTTATACTGGAAAGGAGAAATTTTCTAGACATAAAATAAAACAATCATCGAGAACACATTTCAGAAGAATATATGTTTGATAAGATTTTTGAATATCCAAGAATTTCCATATGAGGATGGATGAGCCCTCTGTTTGTTAATTCTCAAAAAATGAAAAGTTATTTAGGTCTTGAGACTGATATGAGATTATGATTTATTGTGAAATTTTCTTCTGTGAATTGGGTTAACATAAGGAAAATACAAAAAAGAGAACAAAAAGAAGAAGTAACCAAACCAACATAAAGGAATTATACCAGTTGAGTCCTAAAAAACACCTACAAAATGTCTTGAAAGTAGGGACTTGAGCTTCTTTTCGAAATCAAAACCGGGACCAAATACCACAAGATCAACTTCCACCTTTGTTCCATCATCTAGTACAACCCCCTTACTCGAGAAGCTCCAATTAAGAGATTTTTGAAAAATGTAGTTTTCCTTCATCTTCTCTTGAAAACAAATCACCATGATATGTTGAAGCACTACAAGCAGATAAATCCTCAACAAAGCTCTGATCTAGAACAAGACCATATTTTCTCAAGGGAAGTTTCCAGAATAGGTAAAGGCTAAAGCTCCAAGAACTTGGAGATATTCCAGCTCTGAATTAAAATTGAAAGAGAAATTGTAAAAGCCACTAATATTTATATTGAATTTACATTATTGTGCTTAGGAGAGCCTTTTTTTGTTGAATATGGAATAAATTGTTGTGAATAAATAATTGTTAGATTCTATGGAGACGTATTGATTCCAACTGTATTCTATAGTAAATCAAGCACCATTACATGGCCTTGAGTTCAGTATTTTTGGTAATGAATATGAATGAAAAGAACCTTTTATCAAAGAAAGAACTGTTGTATATTAGTCCCTTACATTTGCTTTGAAATATATGTACCACCAAGGTCATTTGTAAGAATAATAAAAAGATATAGAAACAATCTCTATTTATAAGAAATATTTCTTGTATATTAGTCCCTTACATATTACTCTGGATTATATATCTACCACTAAGATCATTTGGAGGAATAGTAAAAATATACAACAACAAACTCTATTTTTTGAAAATATTCCTTTAATTAATTCCCATGGAACATGTGTAGCAAATGGAATTTTTAGTCCCACCTTTACTAAAAAATAAAGAGAGAGCCATTTAAATTATGTGAATTTTCCATTTCATAAAATAAAGAGAGAGCCATTTCAATTATGTGAATTTTCAATTTCATTTCTTTATATCCATCACAATATTGAGAAAGCTTTGGCAGATTTATGTTTAGATAAATAACATAACTTCAGCTACATTACTACTGTTTAAAAGTCAGATCTCCAAGTCTAGGCCAAGAAGCTTTACCAACAAGCCTAAATTATATCCACTATATTTTATTTGTTCTTTAAAAAAAAATATTTCAATAAGATAGGTTAAAATATACTAGCAGTCTAAATAGGCACGATAGTACGCTCCCCAGAAAACCCTGAGTTGGCCTTTCTAGTTAGAACAATTCAAAACATGTATTATAAAAGAGTTGTATGGGCAATCTCTAGAGCTTGTAATAAATAACCCCCGAGTGCGCTCTTTCGAAGACCACTCGACAAGGATGGCCATCTTCTCCTACCAGGAATCAAAGAGAACCCATTAATAGCCCTATAAAAATTGAATTTAAAGAATGAAAATAAAACTTATATAGTATCTTCTATTTAGAGCATACCTCGATTTCCCTCATCGCATTCCACAAAAAAATCCAATGTTGATTTCTACTATCCAATAACTACAACTCTCTTTCCTTTGATCAGCTCATAAGCACTTTTTTAATCCAACCATGTGTAGTCCATGGTATGAAAAACTTTTCCTTGAAATACTTCTGGTCCTTTATTTGTAGGAAACGAAGGTATATGGGGCAAATTCCCCTATTTGCCAATGCACAAGACTAAGAAATCAAAATGATGCAACTGGAAGATAAAACCAACCTAAACAAACACCAGTTAGTATAAACCTCTTCTAGACTAACAAAAATTATTTTTTTGTGGGGATGGGGCATTCATGAAGAGTTGGCAAGTTCCTATATAGGTGTAATTGTTTATTGAATCTTGATGAGGTGAACTAAATATAAACACCACTATAGAGCGCGGTAAATACAGGTTTAGTTCTAGTTTAGCCTGCAATCAAAGAGACAAAAGAGAGGTTGTATTTTTGTGTCATATTTCATAGCAAGGTGGTAGAGAAATTAGTAAGTTTTAGTGAGTTATTTAGTTGGTTAACCTAGATTAAATGAAGGAGGCAGTGGATCTAATGGCCTAAAAAATTTCAATCGTCTAACATTTGATCCAATGGCCCAAACAAGGACACATTGGCAGCTCAGGGAGTTGTTTTTCAAATAAAAATGCCTTACAGTATAAATACTATTCACAAATAAAAAATATTCCATATCCTCTTTATATACAAAATCTTCCATCACCTCTTTATATTCAGATTATGTATGAAATTAATATTTAAATATATTTATTATTATTGTTATTATTATTATTATTATTATTAATTAATTAATTAATGTGATGTAACAAGTTATCTCTTTTTCATCTTTCGATATATTTAGATTATGTATGAAATTAATATTTTATTATTATTATTATTAATTAGGCCAATAGGCCTTTTCTTTTGAATCAGTATACCTTAAATTTTCATCAACATTTTATGTTTAAACTCGACATATGTACATAATATCACTATTCCTTTAAGCTCAACATATGTACATAATATCACTATGCTATCTCTCCAAATATAATTCCAGATATTTCGCCCTCACCCTTGCTCTAACATCGATTGAAGTTTTGGTAGATCATTTGCACTATGACTCCAAAGCCCACTACCTCAGAGTATGTATGCCGAACATCATAAATCTGTTGCTAGATGGGAACTGGAGCAGACATTGCGTGAATATTAGTCAATGGTCACATGGAAGACAGGCTGTGATAGGGAGAACGACGATGAAGATTCCTACAGTAGTTGAGGCAGAAGTAGCTTCATAGGTATTTTCTTTGGAAACTCCTTCACGCACCTAGAATGTTCTGGATTATGGGGAAGAAGACCTGATGGAGGACCAGTGTTCGCACAAGATAAGCCATTATGGAAATTTTGAACCTTTCAATACTGTGGGTCGTATTAACACTCAAGAAATATTGAATGGGCGTTGTTCACTGAGGCCACAAATTTTCTTGCAAAGTTATTTTCTGGGTGATTTTTTTTAATTTAATATAGAAGTGTTATGAATTTCTTTTTTGGAATTTGGAAATGATTCAACAGTAATATTAATCTAATTGAATTTCTTTTGCACGCGATGGCCAATGTTGGGCTTGTGCCTTGGGCACTGTGCATTTTTTAGGGTTTCAAGCGTTGCTCCCCTAGAAATATATTTTAGCATTAAAGTTTGACAGTTGTGCTCATGTTCTGAATCGCCAAGGATTGAATTGTCACTGGTAGCTCATGAGGTCTCTCTTGCTATCTTTCTTAATCACAATAAATTTGTTTTAAATCATATTACTAAAAAATATTTCCATGAAATTCTTGATTGTCTTTTATAGTATTGTCTTCACTTGCAATAATTCTTAACATTCAAAAAATTGTTTTAAGTCTCGTCATGAAAGAATTATATTCTATTAATATCTTCACAATCATTTACAGTTATGATTTTTAAGCCTCGAAGGATTTATTTCTATTGTGAAAAATATCTTAGCCTTTGAAAATATCTTAGTCATTGAAATTTAAATGGCCAAATTGTTTCTTACATTTTGATGTTTTACACAGTTAAAATTTTGGTTAAGAGCATGAATTAGAATTCGCCTCTTTCCTTTCCCAATAAGTTAAAAGAAATCATTCTTCAGGGAGATTGAGTACCCAAGCTGTTTTTTTCTCTGCTGGTTTTGGATGTTGTAAATTTTGTGGCACTTCCTTATGTTGAGGCAGTTAGAATTTTTCTAGAAAATAAATTGGTGAATATGGTCATTTTCATTCCTTGATGATGACTTCTATAGAGATTAGAGATTGTATGTAAGTATGATTTTGTGTCTTTTGAAAACATTTGGTGATCTTCTCATCCCTAGAATTCTTTCTCATCTCGTTTTCTAAATGTGTTGTAATTTTACTTCACCCAACTTACTTGTCTTTGGAAACACGTATCAAAGACTTCATTGAGTCCAAGAAAATCAATCAGATTTTCTTACTCAAAAATTCCTTCACAGATCTAATATGTGAGTGTTGTTTGGTAAGTTATCGACATAACACATCAACACATCCAACACAACCTATGTGCCAGGGAGCCATTGGAAAAAAAACTTAGCTAACATACATGAAAACATGTTGTAAAACTGTGGAATAAGGTTTGGAGCTTTATAGGTTTTTTTGTTCTTTCTTTGCTGGTGATAATATTGTGGGAGGAGCTTTCATGTCTTTCCCCTAAAAATATAACGGCACACACTTTCTTTACAAGCTCTTAGTTGAATTTCTATTTTGTTTCGATTTCGAAGCATTTCCCCTATTTTCGTCATTTGGTTTGTGGACTGCTTCAGCAATGAGTCACGCACATGATGTCCATTCTCTATTCCTAAACTTTGGAAATATTTTCAAAATGGTTGCCTGTAATCAATCATCTTATCAGTCTGCAAAGCTTAATTCCTTTTATATTACCTTAACAAGAATATTAAAGAAACTCAAACCAAAGTTTCTACAGGACACGATAAATCTGTCGTGGATGCAACAAGCCATAAGGGTTTTATCTTCTACACATGTAGAACTCAAGTCCCTTATTATTGATCTCCGATTACATGCAGTAGAATCGGATGAGAAATGTATGGACGAATAACTGAATGACACTGTAAATATTTTAGACATTTTCCTCACATTAAATGTTGAAATTTCAAAGATCAAATATTTCTAGCTCCTTGAAGATAAAATTTTCTCTTCAAGAGTTGAAGGGAAAAATGGATCCCAAGAGGAAAAATGGTGCAAACACCCAAAGGAATAGTGCGATTAAAAATTGCGTCATGATATTACATCATAAAAGAAAAAGCCTTCAGTTTGGGAAGGTAAATTCATCGTCAAAGGGTAGTGTTTTCTTGAGAGTGATGTATGGAGTGAAGAAAAAATCCGTAATTCTCTGTACTGGGGTGGCTTGTACTCTCGCTGGGAATTCTAGCCTATTGATTTAATTGCATATTCCTGATCAGTTTTTGTGGTCAACAACATTCGTGAGTTTGCAGCAAGGGATTAATGGTGAAATCAAGAGATTTTTTTCCAACAACCGAGATCGAGTTTTTAAAGAGGTAGAATTGTTGGATGGAGACATTGAAAATGTACATCCTATAGCTGAGAAAATGTCTCCTGTTGACATTTTCAATGGAACAAAGAAAGTGGAGCAGATCAAAATTGCTATACATGAATTACTACAAAGAGTACAATTTCTTTCCCGGGGGTTAGATCCTCTCTCTAAATAGATTAATGACTTCTTCCATGTTATTTTCAGTGGAAGGAATGAATTGCTTAAAAGTCTCAGGTTATCCACAGTCCAAGGCACACCCATCATAGATGATCAGTCATGAATATAGCATTAAATCTGACTAGCATGAAACTCTTAGTTTTTATTATTTAGATTGCTAGAGAAAACTCCAATACCCTTTACTAATGGTAGCAACCATTCTAGATAGTTGTTGTATGACTGGTAGGGATTATATGAAATTCAGGTCTATTAGTCAGATTATATGTATGGCTCTTGTAACCTATTTAAGTCTTTTTATTGGAAATTAATTTATTGGAATGATGTTTGTAAGGTGAATGATCTATCTTGTTTATGCCAAGTTATATGGAAAATGAATCTCATCCTCCATGTGCTCAAATATATTCTCTTTACTATAAAATAGCATGTTTCAATATAATTCTAATATATATTACTACCATTGAGTTCTCTTTGTTTTTATTGTAACACTTACATGTTAAGCCTCTATGTAGGTGTGTTTGGGTGAATGTTGTGAAGGAGAAATATAGTTTCTCCCTATGGGTTTATATTGGAATGAAAAATTATTGTGATTGAATGTTATTGTGTACACTCAATTCAAACACAATGGAACTCATTGGATTTGACCCTCTAATCATATATATCATAAATGAAAGGGTTGAATTCTTGTAGTTCCCATTTTCTTGAGAGAAAATTTGAGTAATGCAAAGGTGATTTTGTAGATGAAGTAATTCTAAAATGTACGTTAGTTCAATTTTCCCTTTTAAATGTAAATTAATTGGAACATACAAGGTTTAATTAGCATAAATTCATCCTAATTATGAATTATGGAATTATTAAACAATCGAGATTAACACAAATGGCCACACTGTGATTAAGACAGATGGCCTTCCGTTGCACTGCCATGTGGAATTCTTGTGCAACTTTCTTTCAAAATAAGAATGAGAAAACATAACGTATGAGATTACTTATTTTAAAGGGCAGGTGCACTTTTGAAATAGTATTTTTGCAGTTTTTATCTCTATGTTTATAGCTTTTAGTCAAGTTCCTGGGAATTGGGGTGTAATTTTGAATGCATATATGTAGAACTGGTTGATATTTACTTTGGCTAGTACACTTTTAATATATTTTCCAATAGGTTTGAAATTTTATGAAATTTAAGATAAGCCTCATCATATTCTCTTTGCAGTATAAAGTTGCTTGTCAAGTATGCAAGAATATGAATTAATGCATTGAATCAATGTCAAATATCCTTTCCCTTTGAGAATCTATTATATGTGAGGTTGGGAGGTT
The DNA here is from genome assembly GCA_034641835.2 of Pinus albicaulis. Lineage (NCBI taxonomy): Eukaryota > Viridiplantae > Streptophyta > Pinopsida > Pinales > Pinaceae > Pinus > Pinus albicaulis. The sequence goes on from CM076573.1 coordinate 15,066,894, forward strand.
TACATAGCATGATATCTTTGACCAATTTTCTATGTTTTCCATTCTCCCATTCTCAAATAATCATTTAATGTTTTTGGTATCACTACATTGCAATTTGGTTCTTAACGAATAATGCTTTTATAGGGAAAGTTTAAAGTTATTATAAAAGTTGAAATTCGTTAGATTTTGATATTCAATTGTGGGAATAAAATTGAGGAGAGAAGGATTGTAATTTTTTTCACAACCATCTAATATTAATTTAATTAACCAATTGAAAACCAGGACACCTTTTTTCTTTCAGCGTCTTGTTCACTTTCACACTGTTTGACATTTGTTGTACTTTTCAGTTGACATTTTCTTTATGACCATCCTTCTCGTGTCAAAGATGTTTTTTTCATTACGTTTTACATTTACTAAACTTTTCAAATGCCATCTAGTTCGGGATAATATTTTCTGTTCCAAAAATATTTTCAAATAATTAATGGGAAAAATGGATCTTAAGAGGGAAATCATGTAAACTTCTTAAGGAATAGCAAGATTGAATATTGCAAACCTTCAATTTAGGAAGGTAAAATAGTTGTCTAAGGGATTGGGTTCTAGAGAGCTATGTATAGAGTGAAGGTAACAATTATATTTCTATGTAGTGTGATGGCTTCTTTCATTACTATGTACCCTATCCTATTGATTTAGCTACACGTTCCTGATCATTAATCATGGTCCACAACCTTTACATGTTTGCAGCAGGTGATTAAAGGTGAAATCAAGAGATGTTTTGTCAATGGTTGTGTTTGAGTTGTGAAAGTGTCAAAAATGTTGGATACAACCATTGAAAATGTGTATTCTATAGTGGAGAAGGTATGATGGAACAAAAAAAATGAAATCCATGGAAGGCCAAAGTAGGTAAATAGAAATAATGAAATCCATGGAAGGCCAAAGTAGGTAAATAGAAATAATGAAATCCATGGAAGGCCAAAGTAGGTAAATAGAAATAATGAAATCCATTGAAGGCCAAAGTAGATAAATAGGATTTTCAGTTTCATTCATCAAAATAAAAAAGATACACACTAAAAGAAGTGCATTATAAAGATAGTCAGAGAGAAGAAACCTAAAGCTGGGTAAATCTACACTGCAATATACAAGTAAATGTACAAATTGTGCCTTCCAATAAAGATGAAGACCAAAAATGGAAACTGAGACAAGAGATAGACACTCTGACATCCTTTTAATAGTGATCGTAAGAAGAAATAGAGGTATCTACCACTCTAAAAGGTCCAACACGGGATTTTATAATAGCCATCAAAGAGTGCCCAAGGCTGAGAGGGCTAGGCTAAGCACTGCTTAGAGGAGGCAAGGTAGCAGTAAGGTTGGTCTGAGGTCTCCCCTGCAAAAATTTAATTTCAAAGGTGAGAGTCTCTCACAAGAAGAAGTAAAAGCATCATTTTTATTAGGATAGTAGAAGGAAGATAGGGAGGCTCGCAATTTTTTATACAAACACTGGCATCTTACCTAGTCATTGAGAAATGAAGTGCTCCTCATTCTCGACATCCTAGAGACAACAAAGAAAGTGGAACATATTAAAATATCTTCAAAAGAATTACAACAATGTGCAATGGCTTTCTCGAGAGGTAGATCCTCTTAGCATACTGGTTAGTGACTTCTTCGAGTTTGTTTTGAGTTCAAGGAATGCATTACTCGATAGTCTCATATTGTCCTGAGTTAAGACATATTATTATAGATTGTTGATCATGAGCAGATCAGTAAAGCTGTCCCTATTCAAGACACATTATTATAGATAGTTGGTCATGAGAAGATCAATAAAGCTAACCAACAACAATTTTTTCATCTCTATTCATTTATATTTCTGGAGAAAACTCCATCATCCTTTATAAAATGAAAAGACAATAGAAATTCTAGAATTTCTGTGTGGGTATTAGGGATTATATGAACATCTTGCCCAACAAGTGGATTGTGGCGATTAGGGATTATATGAACATCTGACCCAACAAGTTGATTGTATGTATGGATTCTGTAAGATGAGCTTAGCCCCGGGTCAGCCCAATGTTGAATGGAAAAACCATCGCTGTATTAGTAGAATGCTATCACCAAATTTTTATGAAATTCGGTTGAACTTATAGAAATTTGTTGAGTCAAAAGGTGTAATCTACAGCTGAGTATGGAAATTTATTGAGTCGAAATGTGTATTCTACAACTCGGTAAGAGGGCGATGTGTGATTTTTTCTATACTCAATATGGTGTTGACATATGTTTTTTTTAATTAAAATAAATAAATATTTAGTGAATAAAAAAATCTAATTTTTTATATACTCAATATGGTGTTGACATGTTTTTTTTTTAATTAAAATAAATAAATATCTAGTCAATAAAGGAATCTAATTTTTTTAGAGTATAGAACTTGAGAGGTTAAAAATGTAATTTTTTTAGAGTATAGAACTTGAGAGGTTGGCACTTCGAAAGATTTGATCCCTCATAAATATGGAGTTAGATAAATCTAGACTAGTTCCAATAAATTAAAAAGAAATTTGTGAAATTTGTCGACATGATGGAATTCAGTAAATGATATCTGCCATATTTCTTTTTTGTACTGAATTTATATTTCCAGTTCGTACCGAGTTGTATATATGCTTTGGTATGTTGGCCATGTGATGTGACATATACTCACGAATCTAGGTATTATTTATAAGTTAGAATATTTCAATATAATTTCCAACATGTCACCTTTTAATTCTCCATGCCTTTGTTGCAGGACTTGCACGTTGAGCAGATATAATGTCGGTCACTGTTATTAAGGAGTAGCAAGGTTTCTCTTAGTGGCTTTATTTTGGAATTAATAACTATATATGCATGCTCAGTCTAGTCCAAGCAAGATAAGAGTAATTGCATCAGGCCCTCTAACCAGACACTAAAGAAGGGAGGGATTAATGGGTTGAACTCTTGTGGGTCCAATTGTCTTTACAATGTAATTTAAGTAACCCTAAATTGAAAAAAGATAGAATTGAATATTCCAAACTTGATTATCCAGATGTAGGTGCTTCCCAAATCTTATGTCGATTTAATTCTCTCTTCTGATGAAAATACCTTGTCATGACTGGGACATTCATTAAATTTCTTTATCTTTAATTTTCTGAGTGCCCTATTCTTATTTATTTAATATTAGCTGTCTTGTGTGGATTTTAGATTTTTTAATATTGGTAAAAGCTTTACGTAAACCGTGGCTTTGGAATTTTTTATTATAATTTTCATCTTTTCTAAGATGTCCTTACTTAGATTACGTGAAATTGGATCACTATTTGATCACTTTGTAAAATTAATATATCGTAAATAATAATTATTTTATTCTTTATGTGGATTTAAGGCATTGGAATTTCAAATGTTTATTACTTTTCTATAAAAGCGGAAACATCACCATTGTCTTGATCTGAAGTTTGACAAGAATTAGGAGTCACTGGCAGTGGAGAAAGTATTGTGTGTGGTATTTATTGATCCACAATGACCATCTAAGGTATAATTTATGGATTTTCAGAAGATGTGCTCATTTTTTATTTATTTCATTCAAATTAAATTTCTTTTTCATTTATTTTGGAATTTGAAATGTTGGTTATTTATACAAGGAGATGTAGAATTTGAAGAGGCGAATAGGAGAAGTAAAAGTTGATAATGAAGCACACAAGAATAATGTAAATGACAAGGTTGCAAAACCTCTTGGTCCTACAGAAGGCATCCTAGATGAATAGGTAAGGATTTGTTTTCTTTTGAGTATTATTTTCTTACAAAGCCTTTACATGGATTGAATGATGGTGATATTTCAATGAGACTTTGTTGTGCTGCTCATTCTTTGTACCTTAGATTGTTTATCAAAGTTAATGTAAATGCTATTTATTCAAAGGTTGTTAATAAATTATTTATGTGTTGTAGAAGGTACGAAGAGAGAGATATCTCGCAAGAAAAGCAACTGAAGAAGTAGACTTTATGTGAATATATTATATGTTTTTTAGAGGAACAATGTGTTTGTTTTGTTAAGAATTAGTTGATGCTTATTTTCTTAGGAGGTTTAATACCATACAGGGGAAAGTGAATTTGGACATTGTAAAATTTATGCCACGATACAACATCCTTTTTCTATATGTCAACATATGCAATGTTGTTTGAGGAAAATAGTTCATGTAGATATAATTTTCCATTAAATTGTACCAAACATTGCTCCACTATTGTTCCTTAGCTTTTATAATTATAGAGGTATGCAATCCCACTCCATCCAAGAACGTTAGGACTGTACATTTGCATCAAGTAATTGTATCTCACAGGATAGAGACGATTGTCAAATTGAGTTGATATCAACCTGGATAGTTTTGTTCGGATGTCAAAGCCTCTACATAGGCTCACTATTTATTTCTGCAACAGTTTTACATGAAATTAATATAATTGTGATTTCTTCAAATTGAATTTAGTTGTTAAGACCATTTTATTTAAACCATATTTGGAAAAGATGTGGTATCTTTCCAAGCTTTATTTTTTCGAAAAACGATAAGTCATTTGATTTATAAGCTAACTTGGAGTCAATGCTAGATGATGCATTTTTGTGTGTTTAATGGATAGCTACTTTCTTTTGTTTGAACTATGGGAAGATTTTAATTGAATGGTATTAGATCTCTGGACCTCCGTGAGTTCGTTTGTATTATCAGGGAAATGATATTTAGTCTTCCCAATGACTTCTATGCTCTTTATGGATCCATGATTCTACCAAATATGAGCTAAAAGCTTCACAAGTTTCTACCAACAAAATTTTTGTAGATACATGTATGTTAAAAATTCAGGATACCAAACAAGGCTCTCAGAAAAAGATGAAAATGAATCAATGGTACTGACGAGTAAATGAGGGGATTCTTGTTATTCCCATTGAAGGAAATTAATTTCGAGTGACAATCAACCATATTCAACATGCAAGCAGGTCTTGTAAAGAAAAATTTTGATGTTAGTTGAGGAAGTATTTACGAACTTGAACAGTGTCGCCATCCATATCTAAATAATGAAAACACTACAGTACAATTTTTTTGACAAAATTCAAAGGGTTCTATTCAATATGACAGCCATTTTGGATTAAATTGTAGATTGAAACTTGATCAATGGACACATGGATCTAGAAATGCAAAGTAAAGTCACTAGAATCAGTGCCTTTGGAGTCCTGGATCACGTGCGAGTGGAAATTCATCAATTGGTATAATCTAGATGGGGAAGCAGTGCAATGGTGGATTATATTCTGGAAAATTTCTTAGATTTATCATGAAACAAAAATCATACTTATGTTTTGGAAAATTTCTTATATTTATCACGAAACAAAAATCATACTTATTGGGTAGGAAAAGGGAAAATATCGGAAAGTTTTTAAATATTTTTGCTCGAGTTGCATTGACTATATATACATTTGGGGGGTTTCCAAAAAGCAATGTCCAACCATGTCAACCAACTTTCTTACATACCAACTTATAAGATTTTTTCAACTGCTAACCACCTATCAAAAGGCGTGGGAATGTGTTATGTGTTCATCATAATTATACATATGACAAATATAAAATCTAAGCTTCTCATGCAGATAAAATCTAAGTATTGCATGAATAAAACCAAAATCTCGGAATTTTCTTCCAATTCATCAATATGAAAACATGACAGAAATATAAAATGGAAGATTCCACCTAGCAATATTCAATTAATCATAACAATTAAAAAACCCCATCCCCTTTATGGGTTCAATGGATTTATTTTTGTATGCACCATGAAACATGTATTATCTCATTTATGGGTTCTATGGCTTTGTTTTTTATATACACCACCAGAACTACATTATCGTTCATTTATGAGTTCTATGGCTTTATTTTTATATACACCACCAAAAATGCATTATTGTCGTGCAAAACTAAAACCTATACAAACCTTAGAAGTGCTCACATCTCAAAAAGTACAAAATAGAGATGATCAAAATGATTTTAAATAGAGTTGATTAACAAGATTTATTTATTTGGAATGATATTAGGGATAAAAAGTGTGGGAGTATGTTATACTAAAATCATCAACTACCTAGCCTGGTTCAAGGTGTTCCTATACTTAAGGTTTGTATCGATAAAAGTCATCTTTTGCATTTGTATTAGTTGATCTTTCATTACACGTATCTTGGTTTGCATCGATAAAAGTCATATTTTTCATTTTCATGGATTGATATTACTTCACACATATCTAGGTTTGCATAAAAGTCATATTTTGCATTTGCATTAGTTGATCTTACATTACACATAATTAAGAGTAGATAGAGCAGATAATTTGAGATGAATTCTATGTAATTTTTTGGTGACTTACTAGATATGTTTCCTCAATGTATCTTAAGATGAATATCATTGCCATAATTAAAATTTAGAAGAATAATATTTAATGATTTTTTTTAAATATATTTTATATTTCTTATAATATAAAACTTAAATTATATGATAAAATTTAGGTGGGAAAAAAAAAGAACAATATATACTATTTTACATAAAATAAAATAGTTTATAAAACTACCAAACACTAGCTTTACTTTAAATTAAAATTCATAAACATTAAAACAAACATAAATATTTTTTTTATAATTTTCAATTATGGTGTGGGTAATAGTCAGTTTTCATTAAAGTTGAGATTTAATGTATGACTTTTCATCTTCAAAGTTTGACCTTGATACTTTAGAAAATGAAAAATATATCACATACATATCTACAAATGTCTTTCTCATACTACTTTTCCAAATTAATAGGCCTACCAAACTTTCTTCTTTGCACCCTGTAGGACAATTACTAATTAATTAATCTGATGTAACACGTTTAGTATTTTTCGTCTTTCGATATAGGCAGATTTGGTATCCATCCCCGTCAAAATAACAAATCTGGTACACTTCCAACTGTAACATTAAAAATAACTCTTCAAATTCAATTTGGGAAATGACACTGAAACATTCCAATTTGAGTATTGTTCATAAAATTTGGTACTCGTGTGACATTGAAAAATAGTTTCTCAAATTCAAGTTAGACAAATGACACTGCCAAAATTCAAGTTAAACAAATGACAAAATTTCAAACACCACAAATTTTTAGGCAGATAGGTTTTTATTTTGAATCAGTCTATCTAGAATTTAAGAGGACCTTTTTTATTTAAAAGTGACATTTCTCCACGCAATATATATATATATATATATATGTATTCTTGACATATGTGCACAATATCTATGTATATATACTTGACATCAATTCAAAATAATAAAAAGTGAACTGAATTGCACATTCATGTGTGAAATTACCAACCAGTTATTCCATTCCCATAAGCCAAAAATAATAAAGCGCTCCACTCCCACTCCCATTGTTGACGGCTTGGATTTTCCTGGGCACCCAACTATTTGGCAATGAGGCTCTCCACTCCCACTCCCACTCCCACTGTTGACGGCTCGGATTTTGTTGGGCACCCAACTGTTTGGCAATGAGGCAGGGAATTATAGCATATTAGTTATTATATTAGTTGATTATAACTACTCCTCCCACTGAGCATACTCTAAATATTTGTTAATCTCAATCTCACCCATCAAGCGTTGCATCCGCATCCTATAGTTGATAATATCAATCTCGATGGTATGGTTGTTATGGTACGGCTTGAATTCTGTCTCCCCTCAAATAAAAATAGATAGTTCAATGCATGAATCATCTCCACTTCCTGCAAGCAGGTCTTATATTTTTCTGATTCAGATTCTTCCCCTATATTTCTTGGTCAGAGGAGGGGACAGAAGTAAATAAATTTATATCTTATATAAATATATAGATATAGAATCTATACATTCTGTGAAATCCATCCTTGGTGATACAGATTTTCGATACAGGTGATAGTACCTTTCATTACCTCACATTACCATACATTTTGCTACAATGAAGACACCAAGCAAACAACCCCACACAACAGCATCAGGCGCAACTGGAATTTTCTCTATGAAGTCTAGCATTTTGTTTTCCACGGTACATCTGTCACTGCTACTTTGGTTTTCCACCGTTAACTTATCAAGCAGCGTGCGTGAAAACCTTGAGTACACGGAGATGGCTCTGCCAAAATTGTCGACACCCCCTCTCCATCATCGGGGCAGAGTCCTACAGAGAAAGGTTTGGAACAAAGCTCTGAAGATCAGGTTAGGGTTTTAATATTAATTAAAATTTTGATATTTTGTCTCTCTTTGATCTTTCAAAATCCACCTATTGGGAAGAACTTTGTGCGATCATGGCATATAACGCTTGTTTTTCTCGGCCAAATTTCCATAAACTCATATAATCCAGTTACACCTAGGACTTGTAAAATTCATAATTACCATATTCAGTATCCGTTTCAAAATTGTCGGCGGGATTCCTCTATGGTAGACGAATAGTTGAGTAATGTAGTTAATATCTATATTTATCCATAATTATTCAAGGTTTTACAGTATATATTGGTTTTCTCTAACTTGGCAAGACAGTAATGATTAGTCATTTGCATAAAATTTTCGATGACTTTTAATGATCTATGAAATTTTATTCTGATTGAATTATTTATGATTTTGTTCGATGAAATATATAATTTAAATCAATAAAAATCATCCCAGATTACCCATCTACCCTCTGATTTGATGAAAATCTAGATTCAAAATTAACGTTGACTACAAAATTCGTTGTGAAAATTTGGGACAATGTGGGTACCGAAGATTTGCACAATACAACGGCTTGTGGCCATTGACTAAAAAGGTTATAGAAATGAAGTGGTTGAGTCAATATATTTGTTAATAGTGGTTTGGGTTCCAAAATAACCTTAATGTTCTTTAATTGAAACCTGAGCTTGGAGATGATTTTTGGAATGCCCTTCTATAATTTTGTGCAAGGATAACGGTTTTTAAATTGGTTCTAAAATGCTACATTGGAAATATGAGCTGCAGATTGAAACCTCACCTCAGAGATTATTTTTTGAATGCTCTTCTTTATTTCTTTGTAAGGATCATGGTTTTGAAATTGTTTATGAAATGCTACGTTGGAAATATGAGCTGCATGGGTGCAGGCTTTGTCGATGCATGAGGCTGGGAGTGTATTAGGAGCCAGTCATGTTGGAATTAATTTCCAACTGCCGAGCTATCGCAGGAGAATGGAGGCGGCAGCACAGTGTTAAGACCGCAGCACATGGTTCAGGCGGAAGTGAAGTCCGTGGGGGTCGTGGAAGTTTTGTGGGCGGAGGAGTTTACCCCCTCGGAATGCTGGCATCACCGCAGCTGGGGCCCACATATAATACGGCCACACAAATATGTTAATATGACTTGCGGTTAAAGTTTTAACATCGCATATGTTATTTGTTTTAAATATGGGTTATATATATTTTTATGTTATAAATGTTATATATATATATATATAAGCCCATCACATTGTAAAAAGCCGTAAGGTGAATGTTTTTTTTTATTACACAGCAGTGTAAATAAAAAAAAGAGAAAAAGGCAGTAGTGCGAGAATGTTGTAATGTTATTACACAAGAATATTTTTTTTGAATGCACAGCAGTGCGGGAAGATAAAAAGAACAGCGGTGCCACCAACTAGTTTGCCATCAATGCATTTTAGAGTGGTGTTGATAGAAGTTATTGAGACCGTTAAAGATTGTCAAGCGGTGATAATTTAGTGGTTGTGTAAATTTATGGCTGAGATATTTCTGTTTTGATATATGCAGAAACAGAGTCATTTTGTATTGCAATGTTTTAATACACAGCAGCGTATCTTAAAACAGAGACAGAGAATAGTTTATGCACAGCAGAGTGCATTTTGTAAAAAGATAGAGAGCAGAGTTTGGAAATACACAGCAGAGTATTTTTCCAAACAGAGACAGAAAAACAGAGTGTTTTATATTTTACACAGCAGTGTGAAATATTTTGTAATAGCAGTGAATGATAGAGTGATATTTCTGAACTATGTTTGCAGCAGTCAGATTTTGTTTTGTAATCCCTCCAAGAGAGGAAGAATCTGTAACAGCAATTTTTTTTTAATAGATTTTTTTATGTGGAAACTCTGTCACTGTGTGCAAATTTTAGAATTTTTTCTCTGTGTTAAGGAAGGCAGTGTTATTTTTTTGGAATTCTGAAAATTCCAACATGGTATCGGAGCCAATCCAGGCTATTTGAAGGTCAAATAAGCTAAAGGAAACGAATTCTTTGTTGCAGCAGCTTCTCCAGCAGTGTGAAGACTCAGCCATAAAGGATTTAAGGTATTTCTCTATACAGTTTTGTGTCACTGTTGCAGAATAGTTTGTTAGTTTTAAACACACAGTCAAGTGTTTTTTAGATCATAGTTAGAAGTGCAGAATGGCTGGCTCCAGCACAGGTATGAGTTTGGGAAATATCCATCTCCCACAATTCAATGGAAAAAATTATGACTACTGGTCAATAACTATGAGAACTTTATTTACCTCACAAGAGTTATGGGAATTAGTTGAGGATGGCTTTGAAGAGCCAGCAAATGAAGTAGAGTTTCTTCTTTTAACCCTTTCGATGAGAAGAGTCATTGAAGAACTGCAAGAAAAGATGCGAGCTCTTTCTGTTGTATCAAGCAGGTGCATGAGAGTGTGTTTCCAGATAGCAGCGACTAAGGAAATCCGATGTGAAGCATGGGAAACTCTCGAAGACATCTTATCGAGGAATGGAAGAAAGGGGTAAGAAGGCAATTAAATCTTAGGTTTAAAGGAAGACTCTGAGACTCTGCGCCTTAAAGTCAGATAACATTGACTCATTCTTCACTCATGTGATTGGAATGGTCACTCAAATCAGATCTCATGGAGAGACTCTTGAAGACAAGAGGATTGTGGAAAAACTCTTGAGAAGTTTACCCTCAAGATTCGATGTGATTGTAACCACCATAGAAGAGACAAGGGATCTCACAAAGTTTTCAGTGGATGAATTACATGCATCACTGATTACCCATGAACAGAGATTGGGTAGGAGTGAAAACTCATCCCTAGAACATGCTTTTAAGTCCCAGATGTCTTTCAGAAGAGGAAGAGGGCAAGGCAAAGGAAGAGGAAGAGGCAGAAGCCAAAACAGAGGTGGAAGGAATAGTCCAGCAAATGCTCAAGGAAGGGGCAGCAATCCAAATCAGCCTTTCAATTTCAGAAGCGGCCCGACCAGCAGAATGATCGACCCAGATACTGGAGAATGATGTTGACAAATCAGTAACAAATGTTAAAAAAATTGTAAAGTAATATGGTCGTTATGCTAATGAATGTAGAAAGCGAGAATGATAAGGAAAGCAAAACTAATTGAAATTTCACTAAAATAACAATAAAGTAATTTGTTTTTAGCTTGTAATATGGCTGAAGAAAAGAATGAGGATTTATGGTTTCTAGACTCCGGTTGTAGTAACCATATGACAGGAAACATAACAATGTTTTCTATGTTAGATGAAAGTGTGCAGTCACAAGTCACACTAGGAACTGATAGCAAAGTTTCTGTTATGGGAAAAGGAGATGTAAATGTTTTAACAAGATTAGGTGCAAGGAAAACCATAGCAGATGTTTATTATGTTCCAGGAATGAAGTGTAACCTCTTAAGTATTGGACAGCTTGTCCATAAGGGATATAATGTTTTCTTTGATAATGATGTTTGTACCATCATGGATAAACCACCCAGCAATCAGTGTATTGCTGAAGTGAAGATGACAAGGAACAGGATGTTCCCTCTCAGAATGAGAGCAGACTTGAAAAATGGTGAAGAGAAAGCAGCAGTTGCACAGGAGACTTACCAAAGCGAACCAAAGGATGATAATTGGTTATGGCACTTGAGATTTGGACATCTCAACTTTGGAGGTCTTAATTTGTTGAACAGAAAAAGAATGGTAAGTGGTTTACCATTGATAGAGAAACCGGACAGCCTTTGTGAAGGTTGTATTCTTGGGAAACAACACAGAGAAAGTTTTCCTTCCGGGAAAAGCATAAGGGCAAAAGCACCCTTAGAGATTGTCCTTTCGAGATGTATGTGGACGTCAAACTCCATACATTGCAATGACCATTATGTGTGAACATTTATGGTGTTTACAAGAAAAGCTTGGGTTTACTTTTTGAAAAACAAAAGTGAAGTGTTTGAAAAATTTAGAAATTTCAAAGCACTTGTTGAGAACCAGAGTGGGCTGCATATCAAAGTCTTAAGGACTGATAGAGGAGGTGAGTATATCTCTAAATATTTTCTACGTTTTTGTAGAGAAAATGGTATTCATAAATAGTTTACAACTAGATATACTCCGCAGCAAAATGGAGTAGCCGAAAGGAAGAACCGAACCATAATGGACATGGCGAGGAGTATGTTAAAGGCAAAGCATTTGCCGAATGATTATTGGGCTGAAGCTGTACATTGTGCAGCGTATATCTTGAACAGGTGCCCTACAAAAGCAGTTATGAACAAAGTGCCGGAAGAGGCATGGAGTGGCACAAGGCAAGGTGTCACACACATGAAGGTTTTTGGATGTGTGGCTTATGCACACATTCCGGATCAGCTAAGAAAGAAGTTGGACAGCAAGGGGGAGAAATGTATTTTCATTGGATACAGTGAGGAATCCAAGGCCTACAGGTTATATAACCCATCTAGCAAGAAGTTTCTTGTGAGCAGGGATGTTCAGTTCATTGAAGAGGAAGCTTGGGATGGAAGCATAGAGAAAACAGTGAATGTTAAACACTGTTTATCTCATGATGAGAATGATGATGAGGTGGCTGAAATACATCCCCAAACAGCAGCGCCAACACCGCAAAGCACACCCTTGAGGAGAAATGGCGATGTGTCAAGCACATCTGGGAAGGAAATTCAGGTAGCTGTTGAAGTGCTCTCTTGAAGGTAGTGGAGAAGTTTGAAAGATGTTTATGAACAAGATATAGCTAATGAAGGTATCAATTATTTGTTTGCTTTATATTGTCATGTTGATGATCCTGTTCATTTCGAAGAAGCTATCAAGGATAGAAAATGGATAGAAGCTATGGATGAGGAAATAAATGCCATAGAGAGGAACAAAACTTGGGATTTGGTTGAACTCCCAAAAGGTAAAGATGTCATTGGTGTTAAATGGGTCTACAAGACCAAGAGTAATGCTGAAGGCAAGATAGAGAGACACAAGGCAAGGCTTGTTGTCAAAGGCTATAAGTAGAAGCATGGCATAGATTATGAGGAAACTTTCGCACCGGTTGCCAGAATGGAAACCGTGAGAGCAGTGTTGTCCATAGCAGCACAAAACAAATGGAAAGTTTACCAAATGGACGTGAAGTCAGCATTCCTAAATGGAGTGTTAATGGAAGAGGTTTACATTGAACAACCTCTCGGCTATGAGAAGAAAGGCCAAGAGCACAAGGTATGCAAGTTGAAGAAGGCTCTTTATGGGCTGAAGCAAGCGCCAAGAGCGTGGTACAGTAGGATAGATTCATATCTACTGGAAAATGGTTTTGAAAAGTGTGAGGGAGAACCCACCCTCTACATCAAAGAACAAGACGGTAAAATTTTGATTGTAGTCTTGTATGTTGATGATGTTATTTTTATAGGTAATGATGATTGCCTTATTGAACATTTTAAAACAGTCATGAAGGAAGAATTTGAAATGACTGATATGGGTTTGTTGAGATACTTCTTGGGAATAGAAGTAGAACAAGATGAAAGTGGGATTTTCATCTCACAGGCAAAGTATGTTAATGAAGTTCTGGAAAGATTTAACATGCAGGAAAGCAAAGCAGCAATCACTCCCACGGTGATGGGATTAAAGCTCAGCAGAGAGGACAGCAGCAAGGATTTTGATCCTAGTTTGTACAAGAGCATAGTTGGCAGCCTTATGTACTTGACTGCAACTAGGCCGGACATAATGCATGCTGTTAGTTTGATTTCCAGGTTCATGGAAAAGCCAAAAGATGCACATTGGCAAGCAGCAAAAAGGATTTTGAGGTATGTTAAAGGTACAAAAAGGTTTGGTATTTTGTATACTACTTCAGAATGTTCAGATTTAGTTGGATACACTGACAGTGATTGGGCTGGAAGTGTAGATGATCGGAAGAGCACTTCCGGTTATGTTTTTCACATGGGTTCAGGAGCCATTTCATGGGCTTCTAAGAAACAACCCATTGTAGCGTTGTCTACAGCAGAAGCAGAATATGTGGCAGCTACAGCAGCAGCGTGTCAAGCAGTTTGGATGAGAAAAATGTTGAGAAGCTTATGTCAAGAACAGGTAAAAGGGACAGTGATTTTTTGTGACAATAGCTCAGCTATTGCATTGTCTAAAAATTATGTTTTTCATAAGAGGACAAAACACATTGACACCAAGTTTCATTTCATACGGGAATTGGTTAGCAATGGCGAGATTGTTTTGCAGCATTGCAAAACAGAGGATCAATTTGCAGATATCCTCACAAAACCACTACAGTGACTTTGAACATTTAGAAATGCTTGAGTGTACGAGCAATGAGTTGAAATTAAGGGGGAGTGTTGGAATTAATTTCCAACTACCGAGCTATCGCAGGAGAATGGAGGCGGCAGCACAGTGTTAAGACCGCAGCACATGGTTCAGGCGGAAGTGAAGTCCGCGGGGGTCGTGGAAGTTTTGTGGGCGGAGGAGTTTACCCCCTCGGAATGCTGGCATCACCGCAGCTGGGGCCCACATATAATACGGCCACACAAATATGTTAATATGACTTGCGGTTAAAGTTTTAACATTGCATATGTTATTTGTTTTAAATATGGGTTATATATATTTTTATGTTATAAATGTTATATATATATATATAAGCCCAGCACATTGTAAAAAGCCGTAAGGTGAATGTTTTTTTTATTACACAGCAGTGTAAATAAAAAAAAAGAGAAAAAGGCAGCAGTGCGAGAATGTTGTAATGTTATTACACAGGAATATTTTTTTTGAATGCACAGCAGTGCGGGAAGATAAAAAGAACAGCGGTGCCACTAACCAGTTTTCCATCAATGCATTTTAGAGCGGTGCTGACAGAAGTTATTGAGACCATTAAATATTGTCAAGCGGTGATAATTTAGTGGTTGTGTAAATTTATGGCTGAGATATTTCTGTTTTGATATATGCAGAAACAGAGTCATTTTGTATTGCAATGTTTTAATACACAGCAGTGTATCTTAAAACAGAGACAGAGAATAGTTTATGCACAGCAGAGTGCATTTTGTAAAAAGACAGAGAGCAGAGTTTGGAAATACACAGTAGATTATTTTTCCAAACAGAGACAGAAAAACAGAGTGTTTTATATTTTACACAGCAGTGTGAAATATTTTGTAACAGCAGTGAATGATAAAGTGATATTTCTGAACTGTGTTTGCAGCAGTCAGATTTTGTTTTGTAATCCCTCCAAGAGAGGAAGAATCTGTAACAGCAATTTTTTTTAATAGATTTTTTTATGTGGAAACTCTGTCACTGTGTGCAAATTTTAGAATTTTTTCTCTGTGTTAAGGAAGGCAGTGTTATTGTTTTGGAATTCTGAAAATTCCAACAAGTCAAATGGACCATTCCTTAGTTGTTTTTCCCAAGCGGAGGAATTAGACACCTTTGTTTCCTCCTCCTCCTCGAACGGGTGGAAATTGGTGCCCTCACTCTCCTCAGTGACTAGTTCTGAATCAACCTGGTCATCATGAGCTGCGTTCTTTTGATAAAGACCCACCTAGGTAAGCTAGTAATAATGGATTTGACAGCCATGGTGGGAACGTGATGGATGAATCATTTGTAGTGTTGAAAATTGCAACTGCTTCTATTTATAGATACGAAAATTCGCATGAATAAGGTGGTCTTTGGGAAGGGATGGTCAGTCAACTCACCATTGACTAGCTAGTTGGAATTTGCAACATAAAATTCACTTCGTCTGCGTAGGGCCCGCAAGTTATTAGTCTGGAATTTGTTAAGTTATCGTTGGGAGGATTGATTTGGAAACTTTTATATTTGATGTGTCATAATTTCTTACACTCTAACGAGGGTTGGAGAATGCAATGGCCTTTGACTAGGTGGATATTAGGGTACCGGGTAGGCAAACATGTCAACCTCTTCGAATGAGTATTATCATACTAGCACTCTCGTAAGCTTATATGAACCAGTAGTTGTCTCTCAAAAGGTACAAAGTGAGGTTGATAGGATATCTAAATTGTGATAATTTCAAAAACACATGTACAACGAATTTAACATATTAATATTACGAGTGTTTCAAGAGAGAATACAATCTAGAAATTAATATTGTGGGCATTCTAATATTATCAACTTTTCCGAAGAGAATAAAATTTATAAATTAACATTGTGGGAATTGTATTGAGGACTTGTAAAAGATGCTAGATTAATGATAACATTCGAATTATAAAATCACTGGAACTAACCCTTAGGGATAGAGCACAATAAATTTTAAGATGACTAACTTGTTTCAAAAAATTATGTTAGTCCTAACCACTTTTCATGTTTGCAGGGAAAATTTTGATTTAGGGATAAAGTTTGTTATTATCAGTTGAACATTAAAAATGTAAGAAGAAAATTTTGATCTAAGGATACAGTTTTCTATTATCAATTGAGCATTAAAAATGTAAGAGGTTCCATCTGCTAAATTTCATTTTTTTAGGAACTTTTCCAACACCAACCACCCTTTCTGGCCATAGTCATTTTCTAATTCCCTTTTCAACATCGATTTCAAGTGACTCGTCGATGTCAACATTGAGTGACACTCGAAATTATTAAGCATGCACAAGACAGTGGACGTAGGCTCTTCCCCATTCCTTGTGTCAATTTGATCAATTTGTAAATTGCAATGTTAACATTATTGACTATAAAAATAAATGACAACAAATCCCAAACACATGTGAATAGAACTCTTAAAAAAAACCAAAATCAAAATCAATCCACAGAACAACTTCTAATTTCCCATTGCATACCGATAATTACCCTTCAACTAAAAATAATCGAGACATGTACCGTGCCAGTCCATCATACTTGTCCAACAAAATGACCCCAAAAAAAAATGCAGAGAGCAAAAAAAGAAGAAAGAAGTCCACAAAACAACTTTCCCCTAAAAACACCTTTGGTGTAATTTCACTAATTTCCCATTGCTATACTTATGCTGAATTTTTCAACACACTTGTAATTATGCTTCTATTATAATTATCCTTAAAGTAAAACTAAAGGAATATGTACCATGCCATTCCATTGCACTCGTTAATGGATTAACGAAAAAATGACCATTGGGCCATACGTCATACAAGGATTCAATTTTGTTTTACCATCAACACAAAAGCGGCATGCACGATATTTTTTTAAACCAAGCTTATTACATATATAATGAAAGACTGCAAAATGAACTTTCAGGTGATCCCAACAATCAACAAGGGTTGTTCGATATTGATTGGCAACGTCTTTCCATGTTATGTTATCAGGACTGAAAACCAATTATGCTCATACAGTCGGTTCAAGACTTGAAACTGACATAATCCGTCAAGACTTAAAAACTTACTCATTAAAGGATTATGCACACAGAAAATATGTTTAGTACTATGGTAGCGGGCATGAACAAACCTTCAGTTAGAAATAGTGAGTATAATGACCCTAAGATCAACAGTTGTGTCCATGACTAAGGTAATGGAAGATACAGTTGATGATAGATTTTGGGTAAGTGCGAGCTGGTGAATTTTAACTGATGTAGTTTGGTCAAACAACTCATCCCACAGTCATGATGCATTCTCTTGCTCATTTTCTACAAATGGCGAGAGGGACCTCGGAATTGGTATCTGGTTTTAAACTCTTGGCACGACGGCTCACTAAAAAAAAGAAGGAACTGACTGTTGCATACAACCTGTAAACACTGTCAATATATTCCTCCCCGGCAAGGATGAGTCCAGTGGAACATTCTAATCGAGAGCTAATGGTAATACAAATACTTACAAAATACTCAAAAAATGAATCTGCCTCCTTAGCATTGTAACAACCTACGAACCCACTTGACGGATGAATTGACCATTTAAACCAGTAGGCCCATGCAAAACGATCCATAGAAAGGAAGGCAGCCTAGAACCACCATGAGAGGTGGAACGATCATTATGATCCCTCCATTTAACGAACTTGCGAGTAAGAGTGAATCTTCGAGTGGCAGTCAGTTCATGTCTTGTTAGAGACAATTACTCCGCTCAGCTAAGATCTTCGAATGGAAATTCATGGCTTACCTTGCTAAGTGAATACTTGCGAAGGCAAATTGGAGACATCCTTCTCGTAGGTGTGGCAACCACCATAACAGGAAGATGACGAAATGTCTGGGGAACTCTAGCAAGTCTTGCCAATTGGAGAAATCATTCCTAAAAGTGTGACAACTATAATGGGAAGATGACTAAAGAACTACAGAACTATTATAGGAAAAGGGAAAATAACTTGCAGAATTTATCTACGGAACTCTACTTACATGAAGAGGTAGAATAATCTGTGGAATTATGGTTAGACAGACGTTAGAGTTATATGAAATATCTACCTAAGACATATTTCAAATATAGAGAAGAAGTGTTGACGAAAACAAAAAGAGTATTGATTCATAAGAAAAGGCCTATCGGCCTAATTATACAATTTTGTTAGAATAATTTTGAAATCTGTAACCACCTCTATTGCTTCATTGTGCCTCGATGGCATTGTGGTGGCATTCTGAGGAGAGTATGCGCTGTCCAGATTGTGTAGGGATAGGAAGTTGGGTCATGGGAAGGCTATAAAGTGTAAAGTGGTGGGTAATTTTAATGGAGGTGAGATTTTATGGTTATTATTTAACTTTAATAGATAATAAATTAAAAAGGGCATTAATAAAACATATGATTTTATAATAATATAAGTTAAATGTTTTTAATATAATCCTTAAAGTTGGTTTCTTTTGTTTTATATGAGGAGTGAAGTGTTTTCCTTTCAAGGTTGGTTTTTCTTTCAATGAAAAAAAAGAATGTATTTGAGTTAAAATTCATCTCATTGGTTTTGGTTAAAGTTTTTAGATGTGAAAGGAAGGGTGTTTAGTCTTTAATAAATCAAATTAATTTAACTAAACAAAATAAGATTCTTTGTTTTCTTAAATGTATTTGAGTTAAAACTCATCCCATTTGTTTTGGTTAAAGTTTTTAGATGTGAAAGGGAGAGTGTTTAGTTTCAAATAAATCAAATTAATCTAAGTAAACAAAAATAAATTCTTTGTCTTTTTTTATAAAAAACAGTTGAGGAAATTTGGGATTGTTGTTGTAATTTTAAGTTATACCATGATAAAAAACATGCCAAACATATTCCTTAAATATGAGAGTAGGCTTGGAATTTCAAAACATACCTATTAGTGAAATTTGACATTTTCACACAACTTTAGTGATCTTTACAATTTCAAGAAAGGAACTTGGTGGTTTTGCAAAAAATTTCAACGGGAAAATCACCTCATGACTAACTATTTTCCCATAAAATTCCATCCACCTATGTGAGTATTAGATGTGGTTTGTAAATACAGTCTTCAATATGTAATCATCATGTTCAAAACAGGTTTCTTAAATATGTGAATGTTCCGTGTGGTTTCTTAAATGCAATCTTAAATATGTAATCATCACTTTGGAAATATGTTTCTTAAATACCTAAATGTTAGATGTGGCTTCTTAAAATGAAATCTTAAATATGTAATTATCATTGTCTTTTTTTATTAAAATTATTAGTAAAAATAATAATTATTTATGGGGTAGTCTAACTTATAGATGAAATAACATTTATCATCAAAATTCAGCAAAACCTTTTCAAGTAAGAATGTGATTTTTTGTTGTTTAAAATACATTTTGAATGCATGCGGCACTAGAATTATACATATTAAACAACTTATGCTCAAGTTTTTAAAATAGTATGCCGAATTTGGGTTAAAATTAACTACAAAAAATGTTGAAAAAGGTCATTTCATCTATAAATTAGAATACCTCATTATTTATTGTTATAGTTTAAATTTTCTATGTTTTGATTTTTTAAATAAATTGCTAGAATTTTCAATCTACCCAAATTTTGGATTACATTTCAGAGAGCATAATTACTTCTTTTTCTACAAGGTTGCTAACTATGTCAGCTACTCACGTAAGTTTTGGAGGATAGTATTTGTATTCAAGGGGAAAAAACATGCATTAATATGATAGTTCCCTGGGTGAGATATGATAATATTGAGTCATCTGATTGAAGTATTGATAACCCTCATCCACTAAACCTACATGGCTACATGTAGAAAAAACATAAAGCCTAGCAACATGGTCTGGACTAGTGTCATAGTGTTTCATTTCTTCAAAGAGTTTAGGGGCCTCCTCACCGTAGCCATGCGTAGCATATCTCACAATCATTGTTTTCTTAGTGACAACATCTTGTCGCTGTATTTTTTACAATAATCCATATGACATTTGTGTGTTCCCACATTTTGCATAAATTCTAATCAGGGCATTGGCCATAATGACATCATATTGAAACCCCCTTCTAATCATTTTTACATGGATTTCCATACCTTGTTGCAGAGCTGTAAGTTGGCGCAGACTAGGAGGATCCTAGCAAACATCTTTGAATCTAGCTTTGCACCTGCCAACTACATTTGTTTGAAAATATTCAAAGCATCCTCACTATGACCATTCCCAACAAATCCTATAATCATTGCATTCCATGAGACCATTTTCCACCAATGCATCACCCTAAACATTTTCTGGGCTTCATTTACAAATATGTTTTCAGCAAATCCTGAAATCATTGCATTCCACAAGACCATGTTTTATCAAGGCATTTCTTGGAAGAGTTCCAGTGCCTCAACAATAAGCCCATTCTTTGCAAAGCCTACGATCATTGAATTCCATGATTTCATGGGTTTTTTAGAAATTTCCTTAGAAAGCTTTTAGGCCTCATCAAGAAACCCATTCTGTGAAAATCCCATGATCATTAATGTCCATGACAGCATATCGAGGCATTCCTTGAAAGAGAGTCAGGGCCTCATTGAAAAGCCCATTTTGTAAACACCCTGCAGCCATCACATTCCATGCGATCACATATCTTTCTGGAATTTCTTTGAAGAACTTCATGGCCTCACCAAAATGGCCATTCTATAAAAATCCAGAAATCATCACAGTCCACGAGATCACAGATTGTCGCGGAATTTTTTTAAAGAGTGTCAAGGCTTCATCAACATGTCCATTATGTGCAAATATTGCAATTAACACATTCCATAAGGCCACATATTTTTGGGGAATTTAACTAAAGAGTTTTAGGGCTTCATTAACAAGCCCATTCTCCAAAAATACCGCAATCATAAAAGTCCACGAGGAAATGTGATTATCATATATTTCTTTGAAAATATCCAAGTCCTCATCAACGAGTCCATTTTTGTGCCAATCATGAAATCATTGCATTCCATGACACCATTTTCCTTTTAGGCATTTTCTTAAAGAGATTTCAGGCTTCATCAATAAGCCCATTATGTAAAAACCCTGAAATTAGTGCATTCCATGAAATATATGTTTTCTTAGGCATTTCATAAAAGAGTTTCAGGGACTCACCAATAAGCACATTATGTGCAAGTACCAAAATCATAGAATTCCATGAAATAACATCTCTTTGAGGTATTTCATCAAAAAGTTTCAAGGCCTCGTCAATGAGCCTATTTTGTGCAAATCCCAAAATCATTGCATTCCATGAGATCATGTCTCTTTGAGGCATTCCCTTGAACAAATTCAACGCCTCATCAACAATTCTATTCTGACTATACCCAACAATCATTATATTCCATGAGACAACAAGGAATTCCCTCAAAGAGTTTCAAGGCCTTATCCACAAGCCCATTCTGTGCAAATCCTGTGATCTGGTCGCCATCTTAATCCTCCTCCTCCAGCTCCTCCAATTGATAGAAACACATGCATTTTTGTATGGAGAAGTAGGAACAAGTGGATCTTAAGCACGAATAGGAATATATATTGAGCAATGAATATCCAACACACTCATTTCTCTATATCCTAGCACTCCACAACAAAATAGTTCAATAGAGACTCGTTCAAGACACTCAAGACTTTCTCCTCATTATAACTTATAAGTTCTCCCAACCAGTTCCCCCAACCTATGAATCAGAGTAGTCAAAAATTATTCTTGAAAATATAGTTCTAGATGCAGATCCGTAGCTACAGGTTTTATAGCCATCCTCTCCTTTGCAATTTGTGGATAACTTCTTCCAGCTAAAAAAACTCAAATTTTGTTCTACAACAACAAATGGACTCAAAATATGGATACATTTAGGCACAAATATAAAAGCCTCATTGCTTGCAATAATTGTTCTAACATCATTTGGAGTTAATATTGCATTATGGGTGCCTGAATTAAGTAGGGCTGCAGGAAAAAAGACATTGTTGGGTACCCATGTCTTCTCTATGATATTTCATTTTGCATACCAGTAGCATCTTGAGGAGAGTAAGTGTGCCAATGTGAGAAAGTGTCTTACTGGTACGATTTTTCCCTTTTGGTTGATTAACTTAGCTTGCCACACTCTCGCCTTTTTCATAAATCTCTACCAAAACTAGTTATACAAGTGGATATAAGGGCTTGGGAAAAGACACATATTTCCACCTGCAGAAATTGTAATGAAATCAACTCAACTATGCATCTTCTCTAAAAAGATCAACTTGAGACAACATAAAGACTGAAAATTATCGTACACTTTCATCAATTCGAAGCCATCTCAGTGCCGACAGACAACTAAAGACATTTGCAATGCAACAGTCATAGGTTTCATCTTCTAACCAGCATAATGAAATATCAGAGTTGCTTTATGGACTTGTGCAATACTTCCAGAAGCCATAAGCTCCTCTTCAAAATCCTCAAATATGTCATCAATTCCACGACCAAAAGCCTTTTCAATAGTTTTCCGTGTATATGAAAATTTATGTGACGGTGACTTTGTCCACAATTTTGTAAGCTCATTACATAAATCTCTTGGATAAATATCAGGATGTGTATATGCCCATTGACCCCACTTTATAAAGCCAACCCTTGATTTATCTAAAGATCTATGAACAAGTTGTAACAACATTTCTCTATACCTTCCTCCAAACACAGAGGCAAATGCAGCCATGAAAATAGTTGGTTTGAATAAAGTAATCAAACAAGGTGCCCTTAGCACCCAAATCAGTCTCTCCACGAATTACCAGATAGATGAAGTGAAAGTGGAATGACTGTTTAGATAGAAATTTGGATGTAAATCTTGTGATTCAACCCACCTATTACGTGTCCACAAAGCCTCCCCAATAATAATAGCCAAGACTCGAGGGGTAAGATGTGAAATAAAACAATCCAAGCTCACAGCACAAGCAATCTTAGTAACATTTGAAAATGCAAGACCACAATAGTAGCATATCAGTGAGAGTTCCATGCATGCAACTCGAGCATCGTAAGTCATGCCAACAAATATCACAAAAGCACCATTGGTGTTATGTGGTCTACAAAGATCATGTCTCAGTTTGAAGAATATTGAAAGTAATGGGGTATAATGTGCCTTTCTTGCACTTTCCTGGGAATAACTATACTTGTCATCTATCCTACTCCAGTGGGGCTTTTGGTACTCTAAATGATAAAATCTAAAATGGTTCCAGAGTATTTTAGGTAACCCGGTAGGAGATGAGTTTCCATGTGTGGTAACTTCTATATCTTGGAATGTTCAGATTGAGAAACCACATTCTACATTCTTAGCATGTCCATATGCTAAAAACATGCAGTATATTATTGGGACAACATCCACAATGACACTCGCAAAGGACATGAGTTTCCATGTGTGCTAACTTCTATATCTTGGAACATTGGTATTGAGAAACCACATTCTACATTCTTAGCATGCCCATATGCTAAAAGCATGTAGTATATTATTGGGACAACATCCACAATGGAGATTAATTTTAAAGTTTGCAGTGCCCTTAAGAGACTATTAAACCTTGAAATTAAAATGAAGTATGAGGTTAATTCCCCTGTCAAATGAAAACAAAGTTGTTTGACTGACAATATTATAAATTCACCTTTCAACACTGGAGTCTGCCAGAAGACATTTTCAAATTTTCATTTCCTTGAGGAATTAAAAAAAAGTTATGCAATGTGCCTCCTTTCATGATTACAATGCCAATTACAAAAAAAGTTATGCAATGTGTCTCCTTTCATGTTTACAATGTTGTCTCTGGCTCTCTTTTCAATAAGCAGTTTCACTGATGATATGGATTTTAAGGTGGATTCTGGGCTAGAAGAAAATAAATGGAAAGATAATGGATTTTAAGAGAAAGTTATTTCAATGTCCAGAGATATGCTAAAATTAAAATTAAAAATAAACGAAATGGATTTTAAGGTGGATTCTGGGCTAGACAACAATAATAACCGAAGAAAAGAAGTGGAAAGATAATCGATTTTAAGAAAAAGTTATTTTAATGTCCAGAGGTTAGAGATATGCTAGAATTAAAGTTAAAAATAAACTAAAATTAACGTGGAGTCAGGGTGGGCTTTAGTACTAATGATCAATGAATTGACTGCAAACACATGTTATCACAACATAAACTAAAATTAAAATTAAAAGTAAGCTAAAATTAAGGTGAATTCTAGGCTACGCTTCAGTACTATTGATCAATGGATTGGTAGGAAACACAAGTTATCACAACATAAATTAAAAATCATATTTTCATGTTTGCTTTTTATTTTAATATTTCAATTCCCTACTTTCCTAACATATAATTATTTAAGAAGTTTTTTTTTAACCATAATTTCTAGTAAAGTGTTGAGCTTGTAATCATTATTTCCGTAATTTTGACCACATGAGATAGTTTGGTAGTTGGATTTAACCTTTTGACCACATAATATAGTTAGGTAGTTTGCTTTATGCGTTCAAGTTGTTTAATTGTATTTTATAATTATGATATCTGATCATATAAATACTATAAAGGATTAACATGTCATACATGTTCTCTAAAAATTATGATAATAATTTTCAATGAATCAATCTTTATTAGCACAACCAGAAGCATGGAATAATATGGAATGGAGGAAAATTGTATGTGTTAATCAAATTTAATTAAAAATTATATATTTTTAGTTACTTTATCGTCTAAATTTTATTCATAGGGATTCATATTTAAACAATAACCAAAGCTTATTTAAAAGTATTATTGCTATACAACTTAAATAACAATTATAAATTACGTTAATTAGATAATTATTATAATAATAATAAATTTAGTAAAATTTCCATAAAAATTTTTAGAAGAATAATATTAAATGTTTTTCTTAAAATATATTTTATATTTATTATAATATAAAACTTAAATTATAGGATAAAAGTTTAAAAATAATAATAATAATAATTGAAGACATTACACTATTTTACATAAAATAATATAATTTATAACACCACCTAACAATAGTTTTATTTTAAATTAAAATGCATAAACATTAAGACAAATATAAATATAATTTTTTATAGTTTTCAATTAGGGTGTATGTAATAGTTATCTTCAAAAGTGATTTTGCTATTTTTAGAAATACAAAATATATGGCATACATGTCTACAAATGTTTTTCTCATACAATTTTTCCAAATTAACAAACTTATCAACGTCTCTTTCCACTTTTTAAAACAATTGCTAATTTAAACACTCTACATAAACCTGAAATAATTGCAGACGCTGGCGAGTAGTACGATCGGCAATCAAGCTTGGAAAAGAAACCCTCAAAGCAGTATATGGGTTCGGATTATTCAACGTATTCACGGTAGTTAATGTTTTCAAATCCAAAAAGATATACTTATATATTATATGATTTTTGGGATTAGATTATATATTAGACTATTAATTTATATTTATTTATGGTTAGTTTTTTCTAATCTAAAAATATTTACTTATATATTATATGATTTATTATGGTTAATGTTTTCATATATGATTTACTTAAGATATTTGGTTTTTTTTACATATATAATCTTTATATTTTTATTTTCTAGATCTTTTCTATTTTCTATTTATAAATAAAAAATAGGTCAAAAAATACAACTTTAAGCTTCAACCTATCTCTAAGAACATTTATTACCATTTTTTGTTTTTTGAATTTTTTTAATCTTAAAATATTAATTTACAATAATAATTAATATAATTTATTTTTTTATTTTGCATCTATTATCATTTTTTGTTTTTTAGATATTTTAATTTCAAAATATTGATTTACAATAATAATTAATATAATTACGCTGTAAAGCGTTCTTATTTGAAAACAACTTACCTAAAATGCCACCTGGACCATCATATACCCTTGATGTTTATGTTAGACGATTCAAATGATTTCAACCTTTGATTGATTACCGTTATTATTCAGTTTTGAAAATAAGTTAGAGGCCACAGAGACAGAAAATAATGGACGGCCTGGCCAATTCCATGTGAGCCGAGAGGGGAAATCTGGAAAGTTGAATTTTGAATGGAGGGCGAGGGATGGCCCTGGTCAATCAATCAATCTCAGCATTGTTATTTCTAGCGGCAGGGGTTCCCAATATTCATTATTCTTCTTTTTCGCTCGGAGATCTCTCTGGTGAAATCGTCCGCGCAAGGGAAGGGCTGAGCTCACGGCAGGGCTCGGTTCGGCAGGGGTTATACCAGGTAAGTGTCTAGTGCAGCCTATTCGTGTGGTTTCTCCAGTGTTGTCTGCTTCTCATCTGCAACCTGCGTTCGTCCCTCCCAATCATCGGCACCCCCCTCCCTATAGTCATTATATATATTCAGTATTTGATACAGTTGAGGCGGGGGGAGAATGAGCAAGCTCGCAGTCTCAGAGGACAAAATCAAGAGAAATTTATACAAGTCCCAGATATTCGATGCTCTGCGCAAGGTGCTGAAATGGGTGCTGATAAAAATCCCCAAATGGAAGCCGCAAAAGATGGTTTTATTGAAAGAATTCAACTGGACATTGGGAATAGTAATCAGGTGAGTAGTAAGAATGACCCTGTTCCTGTTCTCTCTCAAATGCATAGGAAATTAGAAAACTAATTTTCCGGGTAAAATTAGAAAACCAACTAAACAGTGACAAGAAGTTCCAAATCGCAAATTCTTGAAGGTGAAGGCGATTTTGTAGAAAGAATATTGAAGCTGGAGGTGCTATCAAGCAACCTCATATCGCTCCGCTGGAACAACTATCACTGTTCTCGCCTGCCTTCTTTTCCAATGCAAGATTTAAGAGTTTTAGAAATGAACGGGAGGAAATTGGGAAGATTGTGGGAAGACGAAGATCAGGTACGCAGACGTAGATGCTGTAATTTGAAAATGAGAATCATTGTTATTTGATCATTTTTAGTTATTGAAACGTGAACATGAAATATTGCAGGCACCTCAGCAGTTGCTGCAGTTGAATATTGATGCACCACTGTTAGAGCTTCCAAAATCATTAGGGAAGCTGCGGCATCTGGAAAAGATTGTACTGAAAAGTACTCGCCTAACCACGATGCCAGATTCGTTGGATACACATTAACCTCAGTTCGTTCCCTTGTTTGAAGATGGTTCCAGATTCCTTGAAGTATATGAGAAGTCTGGCAAGCATCAGCCTTACTGGTTGCGAAAGTTTAAAGATTCTTCCAGTCTTTTTGGGAGAGCTCACATATCTCGTTAATATCAATTTGGGATACTGCAAAAGTTTGGAGATGCTTCCGGACTCTCTTGAGAATTGAAATATCTCCAGATCATCAATCTCAGTGGATGTGAAAGTTTAAAGAGGCTTCCAGATTCTTTGGGGAAATTAAAATCTCTCCATTTAATCAATCTGGGACACTGCAAAAGTTTGGAGATGCTTCCGGACTCTCTTGAGAATTTGAAAGATCTCCATTACATCAATCTCAGTGGATGTGAAAGTTTAAAGAGGCTTCCAGATTCTTTGGGGAAATTAAAATCTCTCTATTTTATCAAACTGGAATACTGCAAAAGTTTGGAGATGCTTCCAGACTCTCTTGAGAATTTGAAAGATCCCCATTACATCAATCTCAGTGGATGTGAAAGTTTAAAGAGGTTTCCAGATTCTTTGGGGAAATTAAAATCTCTCACATCTATCAATCTGGGACTGTGCAAAAGTTTGGAGATGCTTCCGGACTCTTTTGAAAATTTGCAAGATCTCTGTGCGATCGATCTCAGTGGATGCAAAAGTTTAAAGAGGCTCCCAAATTCATGGCGACGACTTCTACATCTGCATTTGAAGGGTTGCTCCAGTTTGACCATCTCCAGCGAAACACTTGGAAATCTCTCTTATCTTCAGTGCTTAGATCTCTCAGGTTGTCTCCAGATGGAATTATTGCCTCCAGAAGTTGGACGTCAACGGTTTCTGAGAAAGTTAAATTTATTCAATACCAACATAAAAGAGTTGCATTTTGATGTTCTGTCCTTCAGAAATTTAAAAGTCCTAAGATTAGGAAGCCCTCTGTTGGAAGTGCTGCCAGCTTCACTAGCTTACCTAAAGAATTTAAAGAAACTGTGGCTCCATGGATGCGTGAAACTACAACGTTTGCCAGGTTTAATTCAACTGTTGACTCAGTTGGGAGAGTTGAACATACAGAACTGTGGAATACAAAGCTTACCAGCAGGTGTGATGGAGATGACCGAGTTGAGAATGTTAGCAGTACACAGGTGTCCTTTACGTGAACTGCCATTTGGAAAGGTTGAAGGAGAAAAAGGATTGCTTGGGCTCAAAGATTTGCAGCTGAACGACACAGAAATATGTGAGGTATCCTTTCCTGAAGGTGTTTGTCCAGGGCTTCAAAATCTATCCATCACTTTCTGTAAAATACTTCTTTCTTTACTTAGAGAAGTAAGAACAGAAAGAACCCCAGTGGGAAGAATGGGTAAGAGTCAAAACCATTGTTCAATACATAGTCCTTCATATCTGCAAAGAGACATGAATTTCACTGCAAGCACTAATTGGAAAGCTTCAATAAATAGTGAAGAATCCATAGTAGGCAGTGGGCAGAACGCATGTCCATTACATTTGTCTATGTTGAGGCAAATGCCCATGAATATAAATTCAAATTTGACACCTGTTAATCAGAATCATTGTGAAAGGAGAGGGGACGCTGAGGATTTTCAAATGGGTGGGAGCCAAAGCCAAAATCACCCTCAGCTGCGTTATTCTACTATTGGACAATTGCCTGTGAAAACTAACAACACAAGCATACAAGCACCTGTAGAGCCTGTAACTTTGAGAGCGAATAACAGTTCACTGGCTATAGTGAGGACAGGCTATGGAGCTGAAATCAGTGCTGGGGCCAAAGAAAGAAGAGGGAATCCTGTAGGATTGGCTACAGTGAAACGTTTATTTTTTTTAATGTATTCTCAGCATTGAGTATGCAATTTGTCATTTAGAACTCAGAAATTTCTAAGGCTTTAATACTAATAATTATTGGGGATGATCCTTATTTTTAATTGCAGCTGAGGACCTTGAGGCTTGGTGTAGGCAACATCAAATCATGATGCGTATTTTTTATCAAAATTTTCACTTATACGTCAGTAGTCATTATCTCATGAAGAAGCAAAATTTCTCAATGTTGTTGGCCAGAGTGCATAGTGCTTACATAAAGTGTCATACAATGATATTTGTGAACATTTATATCCCTTTGATATTTGTGAACATGTATCTGCATATCATCAAGGACATATTGGTTCTTCATAGACAACACCCCTGCCATTGTAAGGATATACTCAGTAAATTAGAAGAAACCAAACAAAAACACTGCAGATTTTGCAACAAGCAAAAAGCATGTGGTATTGGAAACTTGTATTAGCAGATTCTGGTAAAATAATCATTAGATCAATAAAGACCTTATTGAAAGTGAACATTTATATCCCTTTGATATTTGTGAACATGTATCTGCATATCATCAAGGACATATTGGTTCTTCATAGACAACACCCCTGCCATTGTAAGGATATACTCAGTAAATTAGAAGAAACCAAACAAAAACACTGCAGATTTTGCAACAAGCAAAAAGCATGTGGTATTGGAAACTTGTATTAGCAGATTCTGGTAAAATAATCATTAGATCAATAAAGACCTTATTGAAAATTCCTTTGGAAAAGCTAAGGACTTGAGAAAGTAGATGACCATGAATTGGCAAAGCCTGTATGAGAAAGTCAACGCTCTGTATCTCCTGAAAAGGACTGGAAAATGTCTTTGGTACCAAAATTTAAAATCTATGCCTGAACCGCAAAAATTATGGCTCCCTAAAGCGGTAGTGTATGCTGCTTTTCTTATTTGTCCTACAATTCCAAGTTAAATGGAATGTATTCAAGCAGCAGTGCCAGCTGGTGCTTTTGCTTCCACAACTTCAGTTCCCGCATTCTGAATTCTAACCGTTAGCTCTTTGATCTCCTCCTGGGTGAATGTTACAGAAGGCTTTGTTTTGGGCAGTAATGGAAGAATGGTGATCCCAGCATGACCTCCAACAACTGGCACATCAACATCGATAAGTCTTAGATTCTTTTTCTCAGCAACAAAAGTGTTTGCTCTAACAACATCTAAGGTAGTGA
The DNA here is from genome assembly GCA_034641835.2 of Pinus albicaulis. Lineage (NCBI taxonomy): Eukaryota > Viridiplantae > Streptophyta > Pinopsida > Pinales > Pinaceae > Pinus > Pinus albicaulis. The sequence continues at coordinate 15,097,464 of CM076573.1, forward strand.
CACCAAAGAGATTTTTAGGATCATATACACCTTTCTTCTTGAGCACCTCAGCAGCAATGGGTACAGTTGAATTTACAGGGTTACTGATGATTTGAATGAAGGCATTGGGACAGTTACAGTGACTGAGATCTGCAGCAACTCCTTTCACATTTGCAATATCATAAAGATGCAAACCGGAAATCAAAGGAGACATTTTAATCAACAGTAAAATGAAAACTGTTGAAAATTTCAGTACCTAAATTCATGAATATCACAACAAAAAAACACGTCTCAGTAGCAATTGAAGGATAGTAAGCTTGAACACTGAACAAATGAGAGATTTTGTGTGAACTACCCATGAATTGAACCATATCAAGATTCAAACTCAAGTAAGAGAAAGGACCAGACCAGCCACATAAATGTCTTGCTAAACAAAGCAGAAAATCGATCCAAACCTAGAAAATAACGGAAAATCCAAAAACCATGGAGTAAAACACCTCCCACCCATTTGAAAACCCTCAACTCCCCTAAATTGCTACCTGTGTCATTATGAACCATTGATTTTATGTTAGACGATTGAAAGATTTTCAACCTTAGATTAAATACAGTTAGAAAAAAGAAAACAGTTAAAAAGAAAACAGTTTTAAAAATTTCTGACACGGAAATTTATGAGAGTTGAGTTCTTGAATCTGGTTTCAAATTAGCAAGATAATGATTTTGATTACTGTCTGATAGGCTATCTCACTATATTGAAATCTGGCGTAGGTGCCACGATTTGAGCTCTGTGCCACAGGTGCTGTTTTCGGATAGCCATCCACCGTTCTTCGAGGCTCAATTGCAGGCCGTGATCTGTTTTGTTTTAATTTTCTACTGCAATAAGGGAGGCGAATTCAATCTTCCAGGGTTTTACCATTTCACAGCAGTGGTATTGTTACCCTCTCCTATTTACCATTTCGTCTAGGGTTTTCAGAGTCTCCCTGCAAGACAACTCTCTGATTCTTGCTCTTTTTCCACACACGGTTTTATTTTGAGTTCTTGCAAAAGGAAAGTGGTCTTCAGGGTTCCAGAAGCCCCATCTCTCAGAGAAGCATATTTTAGTGAGGAGCAGAAAGTTATAGTGAGGAGGAGGTTAATTCAGATAATGTTCTTTTTGTACAGTATCTGACTCACAATAAGTTGTACCACATGCAATTAGCGGTTTCATATAAAACTCGTCTATCTTAAAATTTTATTTGCAAAGAAATTTGCACCACATATGCTCTACAGCGCAATATGACAGAAATGTTTGCATCCAGAGACATTCTACAGGCTAATATGCAGAGATGTTCCTTAAAGTACAATAAAAAAAATTTAAAAAAATAAACAATAAAAAATAATAGATGGAAGTGGAAAAAAACATAAAAAATACAACAGGTTTAAAGGGAAAAAAAAATGTTTTAGGTTTAGATTTATAATTTAGAATTCCCGTTGTTGTCTGAATTTTCTGAAAACTGTTGGGTAAGTCCTGCTGTGACAGTGAGGAGATTTACTGTAAGGCCACACCTGTTAATGTAAATACACCATCGTGACGCCAGCTGTAAATGTAAATATAAATATAGTACTGATGTGTGTTCACTGGAATTTGGTCATACAGTCATAATCCCATGTACAGATGAGTATTAATTTGAGAGACACGTCGGGAAGAAAGAAGTGAATTTTTCGTGTGATATACTCTTTATTTGTACTACCCTAAGCAATATACAGGTATTAATTTGAGAGACATATGGGAAGGAAGAAGTGAATTTTCTGTGAGGTGTACCCACACCCTTAGATATCGGTTACGTCTGTCAGATGGGCTTATGAAAATATGGTTCGGGTACATGGTGGTATAACCTCAAAAGTTTATTCATATATAGTAAATATTAAGTATTACATGCAGTTAAAAATTTAGCTAGTGCTTTTATTTACAACACAAGTTATAATGTCTTCTTATTATTTATTAATGTTGTGTCATTGAATTCGAATAGCATATCTATAATAATATGGTAGTATTAGATGAACAAGATGAAATAATAATTTGGCTTACCATGTTTCCATTTATTTTGGTGAATGAGAATAATGTTACATTTGATAGATAAAATGAAATATTAAGATTTTATTTATACATGTACTTTATTAGCAGAGTATACAAGGGGAAGTGAATAATGCGTAAAGTTAATAATTAGTTTGGGGAAATTTAATTAGAAATGATAATAATCTTAAGGAAATAGTTAAAAATGATAGTATTTATTGAGTTGTTAGTCTTAGATCTTTTATCTCTAAGTACAGGTTTTTGATCTGATTGCTAAATCATATTTGTATTTTTTTGCCTTTTTTAAATTTTATTTCAACTAAAATATCATTAAAAAATTTATTAACATATTCAAAAAATAATAGTAGCATAAGTCTTTCACATGCTAATTTGTTTAGTAAATAAAAGTTTATTTAGTAGTAAATAAATTAAAAAATAAAATAGTTTAAAAAATTAAATTAAATTAAATTAATTGAAGATATGAAGATAATTATGTTAATATTTATTATGTTTTTGGATGTTTAAGATTAAGTTTAAAAAATAAATAAACTGCAGTGAATGATAATAGAATTTTCAATATAACAATAGGCTCTACACATACAAGGTTTATTGTTGTTAAATGTTTACATTTTAGTATGCAGATTTTCATAGAATTTTCAATATAACCATAGGGCTCTACACATCCAAGATTTATTGTTGTTAAATTTTTACATTTTAGTATGCAGACTTTCATAGTTAATATCATGATCTTGTGATGCACTTCACCTATTTTAGAAAAATAAAACATTAGAATTTGAAAAGTGCTAGATTATTTTCATTATAACCATAGGGCTCTACACATCCAAGGTTTATTGTTGTTAAATTTTTACATTTTAGTATGCAGATTTTCATAGTTAATATCATGATGTCTTGATTTTCATTTAGATTACTGCTTTACAGCGTTCCTTTGCAACATATGGTGCAATTGCTAGTTATATAAATTAAATAAATAATAAAAATTAAAGAATATTAATCTACTTACCTTGTAATTTATCTCACATTGGTGAGATTAAAAATAGATAGAACTTAATTAAATTGTAATTTTTTTTAATATTATTATTAACTATAAAAACAATTAATATATGAATTGAAATATATATATATATATATATATATATATATATATATATATATATATATATATATATATATATATATATAATGAAATTAAAATTCTAAAACACTATTTTATATTAATAATATTTTTATGGGAATTTGAACTTTAAATCTCATGGCTTACATAATATTTCATAACACATCCATTGCTAATTAATCAATCCCATAAGTCTAGTAATTTAAATTAATATAATTTTGAAAGTTCTCACCATAAAAAGAAGAAAACAAAAACCTCAAATCATAAATTAACAAATGATAGTTGTTGGTATGAGAATTTATAGAGATTAGTTGTCACTATTACAAGAGATACAACTACTTCATAAATGCCACAAATAGGCCAGTTACAACATGTTGTAGACTTAAATCCACATAATTGAGAAAAAAAAAATTGACCAAATTATTTTTCTAACTTCCCCAAAAATTACTATTAATAATAATATATCTTTTATTTTTAAATAAAATATTTTTACTTAATTATATATAAAACTTTATTAATTAATATTTACAAATTAAATAATTCTTATTAATAATTGAGTCTATGGTGTAGCTCAATTGCCCATGAAGTATTATGTAAACCATAAAATTCAATGTTCAAATCCTCCTAGGTCAAGCAAAAAAGAAGAAGAATAAGAAAGCTTGCAAATGGGGTAGCAAGCTAAGTGGGCTTGATTGTGGGGTAAACTCCATAGTTAAACGCACTTGAGCTAGAGGAGTTATGGGATGGGTGGCCTCTCGAGAAGTCTTGTTTATTCGGTGCAAGCCCTAGAAGTGATGATTGACGCTATGTGTTTCGTTTCACTAGTTTCAATCCCACTTCTTCACCCCTGTAAGCATCACAAGTGGACTATTCAAAAATCATGAGAAATTAGTCAGTTACGACTACCTCTCATGGAAATGGTCATAGATGAATGACTTAATTAATGTAGTTGAATCCCAAAAATAATATCTAATATAATGCACTGCGGAAACCCCTCATATTTAAAATACAAAGAGTAAATGGAGCTATACTTGAATGGTTCATGAGGCACAATACTTACTAAGGTTTTGCAAATGAAGTCGCAAGCTAAGTGGGCTTAATTGTGGGCAAAACTCCATAGTTAAGCACACTTGAGCCAGAGGAGTTCTGGGATGGTGACCTCCCAGGAAATCCCAAAAGTGATATCTAAATAACTCTTATTAATAATTGACCCTACTGGTGCCTCTCAATTGGCTATGAAGTATTATGTAAACCATGAAATTCAATGTTCAAATCCTCCTAGGTCAAGCTTAAAAGGAGAAGAATAAGAATTTATTCATTTATAAATTGATCTCATTTTTCCTTTTGATTTTTATTGGGTTTACTATGGAGACATGACAATTTGGAACTTATAGAAGGTTTGGTTAGAGTGATCCAGGTCTTAAGCATGAGTTCCTTCATTTTTTTTAATTACCGTTTTCCCTACCATCCTCTTCTAACTTATGAATTCTGCATCATTATGGGAAACACCCTCGTCAAGCAGTTGTTGTCTGAGCTTGATTAATGTTGGAGGCAAGGAGGGAAACTTATCATTTTTTTGTAGGAGGCTTGTTATAAGCTTTGATCACTCTGGATGATCTTAAGGGTTTTTGTGGAACAACATGACTTTTGTTTTGAGCCTTTGGTTTGTTTTTTCAGGGCCTATCTCTCTCTTTTTGGATTTTGAGGTATGTGCATATCTATGATAATTTATGTTTCTTATAGCCACACCTCGTTAGTATATTCATAACCACTTGGAAACAAAAATATTTTCAAAAAGACCTCCAAGTCCCTTTTCCATGGGAGTGATGGATAACACATAATGCTCGAAATCCATGCAGGGGTTTGTATTCTTTGTTAAAGCACTCATTGTAAAATATATACCATTCTTGTTTAATATCGAAGCCAAGGTGAAGGATCTAAAATAGATGTATAATTATTGTAATGTTTCAACGTCTCATTTATGAGCGGAAGCAATGGTTAGACCAATGCCTACTAAGTGCATGCAACACCTACATGAATTTTTTTTATGATTTTAGGCTTGAGGCTACCGAGGGAAGTAGTGGGATCCACAAGGTCCTCTACTTCAACCTCATACAAGGATGCTACTCGTGGTAAAGATCCCATCTCAATCGTCTAGTCTCAAGCTCTTGCAATATCGTAAGTTGTAAAGAAAATTGAGGGATGCCTTCTTTGGGAATAAAAAATGTAGAGGTAAACCATGTCTTCACATTACTACAAGCTAGGGATGTCATTTGTAAATTCAATGGATTCCAGTCAAGTCAGGACCACTGTATCAATGGATCTTTTCATCCTAGACAAGAAATTGTGATATTTATTTACGTTTCAAAGGATTGTTCATTGTACAGTTTGATTCTTAGTAATATTATTACAAATGTGTGGCATATGCGCCCTGGTTATGGGGAAGAGAGGTTTCTTCCACACTCCATGGTCTTAGAAGCTTTATCCCTCTAAGATGGTTGTAACATTAATGTGAGTTTTGGTTAGGTTGCCACATCTCCCCCTTGTTTTTTGGCATGAGAGCTTCATTGAGGACATTGGGAATACTCTTCAAAAATTCATAAAGTTGGATAGTGAATGTATTATTTTTCTTTGCCAATTTGCATAACCATTATTAAACACAATTAATGGCCACTATAATGTTTTACCCAACATTCAACTTGGAATAAGTATCCCATGACATTGTTCTTACTTTATTTACACGAAAAATCAACCAAGGGTTGCTATAACTATGATCAACCATTGTAAACATGGCCAACCATGATTAACATGGGAATCATGGTCAGCCACAATTGACCATAATCATCTATAGGTAAATATTGACAATCTTGGTCCACCATGTTTAGCCATAGTCAACCATATGTCGGCCATTGTCAATCATGGTCGAATCATTTCAACCACGGTTACGCAACTTTAACCATGTTCAAACATGGTCACCAAGTTCAACCATAATCTACCTTGCTCAACCAGGTTCAAAGAAGCTCAACCATGTTCAAACAAGCTCAACCAGTGTCCACGATCTCAGAATCAAGGCTTGTTTGATTCATGATTTAAGAAAAATCTTCTAGAACAATCACATCAACAACTTAGGCACAATCAACCATAATCAACCATACTCAGTATGGTCAACCTATGGACAACCATGGTCAACATGGTCAACCCATTGACAACCACGGTCGATTGTGACAACCATGGACTACCATGTTCATAGTTAGCCATAACTTGACTATTATTGACCATACTCAACCATGTTCAAACATGGTCAAGGAGGCTTTATCATGGTCAAATGATGGCAGCAAGTTTAACCATGGTCAACCTTGTTCAACATGTTATATTAATGTAACATAAATATTTTGTTATAATAATGGTTGACGTGGGTCAATATCCTCAACCATGTTCAACTATTAATATAACATCAACCATGGACAAATATTAATGTAACATAAATATATTGTCAAATTAATGGTTTGCCATGGTCGAGCATGATTAACATCAGCCAACCATTTTCAATCCTCCTTAACCATGGTCAACCCTGTCAACAATAGTTAACCATGGTCTACTAATCAACCCCATGAACATTGATCATAAACTAGCACAACCACTTTATTAGTGATTGGTATAAGCCTATCGACCCCATTTTCCACCTTTTATATGCCAATTAATGCTATTATAAGGTGGAAAATAACACCATTTCCACCTTTTATATGCCAATTAATGCTACTATAAGGTGGAAAATATCATCTATTAATATATAACAACAACTTCATTAATGTGATTGTATTAGTTATTAATATTACACCAATTTTCATTACTGTATTATCTTATACATAAAATTTAATTTTAAGATATCCCATCAAAATTGTGTGATAATTATTCTCAATTATTAATTTGTAAAGTGAAGCTTGAAAGGACTTATTATTAAATTTAAATATAATTTTTTTAAGTGAGAAATAAATTATGATAATCCAAATTATAACCCACCTTTTATTCATAAAATCTTTGAATCTAATGTATAATTAGATTACTGGATGGTTCATGACAAGTACATACTTCAACTCTTAGAAAACATCTAGAGATTTTAAAATCTTAATCTGTTTGGTGGTAGGCTAAAAAATTATTTTTTCCAAATCTTAATCTATTTCGTGGTAGGTTAGAAATAGGAAAAATTATATTAATATTTTAGATTATTCTTTTTATCAAATTTTAAAAAAAAATCATCTAAATAAATATATATTTACACTATCTGTTCTATTCTTTTTACTGAAAGTTAATGTGATGTAACATGACGAGTGTTTTTCTCTATCCATCCATGCCAATAAAAACAGGTCCCATCCATCCATGTCCGTATATTAAATCAGGAACTCTTCCAACTGTGAAATTGAAAATGGAGCTATCTACCTATAAGTGAGATTTTTTTAGAATTCCGAAAATTGGCACAGCACATGTTTGACGCAGACGGCGAGTACGGTCACCGATCAACGTTGGAAACGCAAAAGGTTTCGCCATGATTAAGGTTTTGAAATCCGAAAAATCGATGGATATATTTATTATAATTTTGGGTAAGTTTTTTTGTTTTTTCCAAGTGTTTACGCTTTCTCTCTTTTCCATCTTGACTTGTTTAGTTGGTTTTGTTTGGCATTTTTCTTTTAACAATTTTTAGTTATATTATGGAAAATGAAATTAAAATTTTGAAATTTTTTTTTTTTTAATAGCGTTTTTTTCTTGGATTATTTATTAGCATTTTGAACCTTGAATTTCATGAATAATATAATATTTTATAAGATGGTAAGTTTCAATTAATTTTTTTTCCATAAATAACTTAAATTTATATAATTTTGAAATTTCAAAAAAAAAAAAACTCTCAAATCATAAATTAACAAATTACATTTCATTCTAAATTTTAATGGAAATATAGATATTCTTTAAATAATGAAAAGTAAATGTCAATACAAATTATTATAATTTTTTTTTTTTTTAAATGAAAATATATTTATCAATAAAATAGTAGAAGGTTAATTTGAATAATACCTATTATTATTACTATTTTATTGATCGAAATGAGTTGGATACTCAATAACTTGATTTGTTTTACTGTATATAACTAGAAGATCAATGTTATTAATGCTTTTTTATTATTATTTTAATTGAAACAAAATTTTCTAAAATCATTGACTTTGAAATATTTATTTCACTATTATAGTATATACAACTATTTCATAAATGCTAGTTAGAACATAATTAGAAAACAAATTGTTCACCAAACCATTCTTTTTACTTTTATAAAAATTATCAATGTTAATAATATTACTAATTTTAATTTGTAGATTAAATATTTGTACTTTATTAAATATAGAGATTTATTAATTATTATTTACCAATTAAATAATTATGATTAATAATTAAATAATAATTTATTGAGTAAAGAAATGTCTTTAAGATGTGATTAATCTTAAATACATTTATCTACATTATGGATCATAAAAATTTTAGACTTAATAAATTTTTCACTCATATATCTAACACATTTAATTTAATTTGACAAATTTATCTTGTTTGCAAAATAAAAACAATTTTTAGTTTAATTTGAAATCATTATTGAAAATAACAATATTGTGAAATATTATATAAATTATGAAATTTGAAAATAACAATATTATAAAGTATTATATAAATTATGATATTTGAATCAATCTTAATAAATATTTAGCGCATATATATATATATATATATATATATATATATATATATATATATATATATATATATATATATATATATATATATATATATATAGAGTCATTCATCACATTTCCAAGATAAAATGACCAAATAGTGTACTTAACAACCCCATGAGATATTTGGTTCACCATGGACATTTGAATTGTGTAGATTATACAACTCAAACTTACAATCCTAATGAATCTTTGCTGGATTTTAGACACAATTGATAAAAACATATAGAATAATAAGATTACTTGAAATGTTTTAACCATACAAATTTGTTTTTTTCATTTTTTTTATACCATATATAATATATATCGAGTTGAGATTGAAACATTTTACTCAATATAGATATCCAAATAATTTATTTATAAACCTTGTTAATATTGATTATTTTTTTATTAATATTACTTAATTCTTAATAATGAAATATTTTATGAGTAACTCACATTGAATTTAATTATGATTATTATTAATATTTTTTAAAATTACATTAATTTTGTATTAAGAATTGATTAAGTTACATATTTATGTCTTATTATTTTTATTACAAAATAATTGAAATAATTTACTTTCAATTATTTATTTGTTTACGTATTAAAACATTTTATTTTTATTTTATTAAAAATTTTAAAATTTATTAATTATATTTTAAAACATTTTATTATTATTATTAATGGAGTCGCTTGCTAAAAACATATGTTTAAATAGTTTATATAAGTGTTATGAAATATCTTTTAAAATATAAAATTATACTCCATTAAAATGAAAATATAAATAATTCTACTTAAATTAATATAAAATTAATTTATTTATTTCACATAAATATTAAAATGTATGTTTTATTTATGTTTCGTTGAAAATGGGAGTAATCATATCTCACAACCACCAAATACATATTTTTCCAAATATATATTTATTATTTTTGTCTTTCATATAAAGGACAATTTTTTTTTAATAATCTTTTATTATTCTTATTACTCTTTTTAATGGCCAGGGACATTGTTTTTTTTTAAGATAATCTTTTATTTTTCTTTTAAAAGGGAATATATAAAGTCTGGGCCAGATACATCGCCATCATGCCGAGCTGGCTCTTCTATGCGCAAAAATTATAAAGTATTATCGACTCAGGCAGTATCAGCACTAAAGGTTTCTAACGCCGCTTAGGTATATCAGGATTGACTTTGATATAATGGCATCTCTGCAATTCAAGGTCACCAGAAAGGCGGCCATCCTCGTTCCGCCAATCGTGCCTACCCCGAAAGAGTTTCTATACCTTTCCAATATCGATGATCAAGGAACCCTCAGATTTCATATTCCCCTCTTTCAGTTCTATCAGTTCAACCCATCGATGAAGGGTGAGGATCCCGCCAGGGTTATCAGAGAAGGGCTGGCCAAGGTTTTAGTGTTCTACTACCCTTTAGCCGGAAGAGTCAGCGACGCGCCCACCGGTAAGCTCGTGGTCGAGTGCACCGGAGAAGGTGTTCTGTTTGTCGAAGCCGATGCAGACGTTGCTCTGGAGGAATTCGGAGACCTCCAACCGCCCTTTCCATCCTGGCAAGAACTGCTGCATGATATGCCCTGTTCAGACACTATTAGCAGTTCTCCTATTATTTTCATTCAGGTTAATTCTTCATTCATGCCTTGAGTCGATTTTTTTAATGCATTCAAGTGATATTCGCCTGCAGCATTTGTTACCTTGCACGGTGGCATTGACTGCTATTTCTCAAGCCGAAAAAGTGTTTTCTGACCGTACTTTTTATGATAATGTTTCAGGTTACGCGCCTGAGATGCGGAGGGTTCATATTCGCCATAGCTTGGAATCATACCCTTAGTGACGGACTTGGCATCGTTCAGTTCATGAACGCTCTTGCCGAAATGGCGAGGGGAGCCATAAGGCCTTCCGTTCTTCCGGTCTGGGAAAGAGAAAGCCTCCGCCCCCGGAAGAATCCCACTGTTAAGTTCCCGCACTACGAATTCGATCAAATAGAAGACAAATATGAGCAGATGGTGCCAGCTAACGAGCTGATCCACAATTCATTCTTCTTCGGACACAAGCAGATCGAGTCGATCAAGAGACAAGCCGTAGGGCAAGGCAAGTGCTCAAGCTTTGAAGCTCTATCGGCATTTTTGTGGCGTCTGAGAACGAAGGCTCTCCTAATGCCCGCGGAGCAGGAAGTTCGGTTCATATTCACCGTGAATGTCCGCACGAAAACCAAGCCGCCGCTGCCTGAAGGGTTCTACGGGAATGGGATAAGCCTTGCATGCGCGAAGACGACCGCAGGAGAGCTGTTAAGCAAACCGCTGTCTTTCGCTGTGAGACTGATAAACGAAGCAAAAACGGCTGTGAACGACGAGTACGTGCGATCGGGGATAGATTTGATGGAATTGAGAGGGCGCCTTCACTTTACTGTGGTGGGCACCTTTTTCGTTTCGGACGTTACCAAGTTGGGCTTCAAAGATGTGGATTTCGGTTGGGGGAGAGCAGCCTACGGAGGACCTGCTAAAAGTGGAGTGGGTGTAGTGCCGGGCATCATCAACTTCTTCATCGCAGCTCGTAATACAAGCGGCGTAGAGGGAATAGTGTTTCCCATTTGCTTGACCTCTGCTGCCATGCGACGATTTGAAGCAGGAATCGGTGATGCGATGGACCACGCTCCCCCTTTTGCACGTTCCTGTCGCTAAAACTGCGTCGGGCCAAAATATGGGTTTTCCAATTAACGTTGAAGTCGTCATTTGTGTCGCAATTCCATATTTCCATTATCAAGTTGGGTTGGGTTGGGTTAGATAGCTTGGGTAATGTTGTAGCTATTTGCTTACGTTGTATTGGTTATGTAAGGTTTGAGCTGTTTTAGGTTTTCTCCTATTAAGTGTTGCTTGCATGGTTAGAGTGCTGAAGTGTTATAAGTTTGGTCATCTTAGGCTTCGCTTCAATGGTTTCTGTGATGTGAGTTGTTTTTATAAGTGTACTATATTGAAGACTCTTCATATTACATTGGGTTAATGAAGTGGCATATTAGTATTTTAGTAATTTGATTTTTATTTAAAATATAATAATATTTTTATAATTTGTGAAAAATATTGTTTTTTAATTTATAATTTAATAAAATTAAATTAAATTATGTTGATGAAGGTTTTTGAAGAATGTGTTTTGTGCTCAAAAGTATCTTTAACATTTTGGGTGAACTCTTCATACATTTTTAAGAGCTTGAAGTTTAACTCAAAATAAGTAAAGGATTCATCTTAAATGTTTAGCAAATCATTAATTACAAAACACAAATCACTAAAAATCTATTGAACCCTTCACACATTTTTAAGGGTTTGAAGTTTAACTGAAAATAAATAAAAAGTTCATTGAAAATGTTTAACAAATCATTAATCACAAAACATACGTGACTAAAAATCATTTGTAAAAACATCTATATTATAATATAAATATTTAATTAAAAAATAAGATAAAATTATGAAAAAATATTATTTATATTTAAAATAAATATATATTAATTAAAAATTTATTAATATTTATTTTGAATATAATCATCATATATTAATTTCAAATTTATTGATGAATATAAATTATAAAAATGTGAAATTTGGTCTTCATCTTTTTGGTTTATTTAAACAATGTTTTTAAAGTTTCTAAGTTAGGAATCTCCACAGTGAGCATTTTTGCGTCTATGTCTCTGGTCTAGAACAAGACTCATCATTTTAAACAATGTTTTGCTAAGACTATGAGAAATTTACTATTTCTATAATTAATTAATATATAAATGGATGAAATGTATTAAAATATTTATTTTTATTATTATTTAAAAAAATTATAAATTATAATATTTTGTATGTAAATTTTAGATTTTTAGATATATATATTGGGGAACTACAATGTTTTACGTAGATATTCTACCTATTGTCATAGACTTTTGAAGCATAATGTCTAAAAAAAACTTGATGTTTGAAAAGTCATTCTACCTATTGTCATAGATGTTTGAAGCATAATGTCTAAAAAAAACTTAATGTTTGAAAAGAGTGCAAGGTGAAAATATAAATGAGTAGGAGGATTACTTTTGAGAGTATTGTTTCCAAGAAAGAAAAGAATGAAAACCAAGAAAATTTAGAAATATTAATTAATACTAAGCAAGGGAGAAGCTAAATCATGAAAAATTATAAAATATTTATTATTAATTAATGAAAAACCATAAAGAAAAAAATATGTTTGGATACCAAGGGCCATGTAAGGAAAGAGCAAAAGAAAAATTATAAATTTGCAAGAGAGATATGAAGATGGGTAAGAGGAATAGGAAAAAGACATTAAACTCCAAATAAGTAGGGGGTGTTAACATAGTTCAAAATAAAGCAAGGAAGAGATCTAATGAAACCCTTATGATTTAGGCATTGAAAAAAGTTTTTTTAGGAGTGGATGAATTTATAACATCTTCCTTTTTACTATTATTGGGATGTTTTTCAATTTCTAGGGATTATTAGATGATGGAAGAGTCTAAAAGAAAACAAGAAGGAGATACAATGATTGAAACCTAATTATTTAAGCCTTGAATAAGGGGCTTTTAGGACTAGTTGACTTTACAACCATCTTTTTTAAAATTATTGGGTTGTTTCAATTTCAAGGGATTCTTTGATGATGCAAGATGTGTAGAATGAAATTAAGGGGGGGGAATTGCTTTGGTTTGAGTGAATTTTGTGCTTAAGGAGTGCTAAACAATTTCTAAACGATTTCTGATTTGGACATGCAGTTGTGGGTTGTATTAACTATATGTTCCTAAGACTAGATTTAAATGGTCTCCCAATTTCATCTACATATTATTTTCCACATAAGCATGGAATCTAATAAAATCTTAAGTGAAACATTGCATCAAACTCATGCTTAGTAGTTTTGAATAACTATTTCAATGTTCTAAAAGGTTTAAATGGAGTTTCAATATTATTTTCAGCCAATTTTTTGAGATACAATTCCTGGTACTTTTGATATGTGGTAGAAAAATGAGATCTTGAGGCACGGAAGAAAAATTACATGTAGAATTTGGAAGGCAAGATGCACTAAAATATTTGTGTTATATTTTTAGCACAAGCCCAAGATGTAGGTGTGAAAAGGTGAACAAAGAATAAAATTGTTGTAAAATTTATTAGGTAGCCAAAGAGAGTTTGAATTTTTTTTGATTTGATAGTATTCCTAAACATAAATACAATAAATATACTCTCCAACAAAGAAAATAAATTTGAATTATGTTGTGCTTCCCTCATGCACTTACTTAACTAGTTATCCTTCGTAGAATAGTTAGTAAGTAAAAAATGGAATGGATTACCTTAATTAAAAAAATCTAATGATAGGGTTGAAAAAAAGTAAATGGAGTTAAAATTTAATTAGAACCAATGTAATAACCTTTACATGAAATAATTACCCATGGAAACTCCAAAACTAATTTAGGTAAAAGAGTAGATCATATGGTTACAATTATCTCTAGAAGTAAGAGAGAAAATTTGTATTGGACCTTAGAAATAAGGCAATGTGCAATAATGGAGTGAAATAGTCATTTCATATACTAGTCAATTCCCAACTACTGCCACATGTCATTGTAGGTGTAAACCCTTGATAAAAATATACTTCCAAAAAATCACAAATGTCAAAAATAAGTTATATTCTCATATAGTAGAGAAGATCTAATAGTGAATGAAATTTGGTCATATGTGCCCATAATTATGTATGCAGGATGCTTCATTTCCCAAAATGAAATCCTAATGATGTCTTGATGACCTCCAAGTGGAATGTACCAAACACTTTATTGATTAGTGAAATGGACTAATCATTATTTTTTAGAGGCCTTTGTTAAATGAAATTTTTCTTTGGATAGGAATTGTGAACCATATATATAAATGGATCTCGCGGCAAAAATTGTTTTAAGGACCAAAAATTTGTGCGATGTATGATAATGGGAACAAATATGGAAGTACTTGTCAATGTAGGTTTTTTCCTTATATAGTAGGTGGGTAAGTGGGTAAGAGATATATCGAGAATAAAAAAGATAAAACATGAAAAGTAGGAGAAATATATTTTCCAATTTCATAGTAAATTGAATAGGAAAGGAGAAACTATTGAATTGATTTGAAAATGATATGAGAGAGAAATGTACACAAGGTCTAATTATACCAGTCTCAAAAAAATTTACCTTTTCAAATATAACAATAATAAAATAAAACATTGAAAAACTTATCTAGCTTCAAATAGAAATATTTTTAAACAATATATTGAATTTTTAAGAAATACAATACTATAATATTTTAATTTAAAATTATAACTATAAATATAAAATAGAACCAAATTCAAAATGGCCTCGTTATAAAATTATTTAACTATAAATATAAAATGGAACCAAATTTGAAATGACTTTGTTATAAAATTATTTTTATAATGTGTAACACTTAGTAATTTATAACACGTTATTAATAATTCATATAAAATAAAATATGCTTGTAATTATTATTTTATAATGTGCAACGCTTAGTAATTCATAACACGTTATTAATAATTCATATAAAATAAAATACGCTTGTAATTATTATTTTAAAAATTTATAGTTGTAATAATATTTAATAGTACCGTAAATATTAGGAAATATAAATATACTTGTAATTAATAATATAAATTGTAACAAAATTTAATATTAATAATAACTAATCATATATATTCTTCATTGAAAATAATTAATTAAAAAAACATTTGAAAATAAAAGGTGATATTAAATTAAAACTTATGTTTTTTATATTTAAAATATAAGTTTATAATTTATAAAATATAATTTTGATTAAAATAAAATGAATATTACATATATTTATAATTATGTTTGATGTATTCCATTTATTACATAATATGAAATATTATATTTAAAGTACATCATTAATTACAAACAAAAAATATTGTAATATATTTTTATTTATATGATTATGATTTAATTATGTATGTTTTATTTATTGTATTTATTGGTTTATATTTATGTTAATTTTGGATCTGTCAAGGGTTGAGAGGGACCAAATATCTCAAGATGCAAACAATTTTTCTTTTTAGTGTAAAACATAAGGAAATGTTTGCACCTCAAAATCCTTGATCATTCTCGACGCTTCATAGATCTAGGGTTAAGAAGGATCTAAGTTAGTTTCGGTTGTGCATGGTGACAAAAAAAATGTCAAACATCTAACTATTCTTATATTTTTAAATATGCTGAATATTTCCAATATCAATCTGGTCATTTTAATTTTAAATTTGCTCAATTACCTCACTTTGTTGAGATGACAAAGACTCTTAATAACTTGAACAATGAAAAATAATTAAAAAACAAAAAATTTAATGCAAAGTGACATTCTAAGAGTGTTGAATGATATACAATGTGAATAATGAGAATGTAGTCAATTAGAAATAGTCTTCATTGGGATTAATCTCAAACTATATTCTTCTATTGTTCTTATTGTCGTACCTTTTTGTTTTGTCATATTTTTGTATCAATCATATGAAAAGGGTAGTTGAAATCATAGACGACACATATATTTAACTCGAGCTACTAGAGTAAACGCCATACCTTGTCTCTCTCTCTCTCTCTCTCCAGAATTAATAGTAGCTTTCTATAAAGTTAATCATTGTGACTTATGGAGTGTTAAACTACAAGTTTCACTAGTATTTTTTTTCTATTACCTCGTTTGAATGCAAAGTGACTAACAATATTGAATGATGAAAATAGGAATAATTAGAATGTATTCAATTACAACTAGTTTACAATTTCAAGAAGCAAACATTTTAGGTAAGTGAACATTTTATTTAAGATGAAAATTCAAGTATTTTATTTATGGTTGAATTACTATAACACATAATAAATGTACATTTTCAATAAGTATTTTGTGCTTACACTGAAATCAATGCACATTATTAATCAAATTACTTTGAAGTTAATGTACATCATATATCTAGTTACATCAAATCATAAATCAACATATACACTGAAATCAATGTATTCAGTGGAAGAAATCAAATAGGATTAGAAATTAACACCTACACTGAAATCAATGCATTTAATACAAACAATCAAATAGGATTAGGAATCAACATCTACAGTGACATCATTGCATCTTGTGCAAGCAATAATTTATAAATAAAAAAATGCACTAAAATCAATTCATTTAGTGCAATAAGTCAAATAGGATTAGGAATCAACATCTACACCAAAATCAATTGATATATTTTAGTGAAAAGATAATTATTGATGGATTTCTAAATCCAACTTCTTTTACCTTTTGTAAAATCCTTAGTTCTTCTTCCTCTATAGTTAATAATGTTCATATTATATATATTATATAATATCTATATCTTTCTCTATGAATCTCTTTCTTCTTCCCTCTCTCTCTCCCCCATATCTCTCCCCCTCTCTCTCCCCTATCTCTCTCTCTCTCTCTCTGCACCTATACCTCCCTCCGTCTCTCTCTTCTTTCCTCTCCCTCCCCCCGACATCTATATCTCTATCTCCATCTATCTCTCCTTCTTTGTCTGTATATCTCACCCCTCCCCCAAAACACAACTGCTCTTTCTCTCTATATCTATCTTTCTCTTCCTCCCTCCCTCTCACTATTTCTCTCTACTTCCCTCGACTCTCCCCTTTCCATCTATATCTATATCTCCTTTTGTATCTCCTTCTTTTTTTCTCTATATCACCCCAAAAACATACACAATCTCCCTCCATATCTATCTATCTCTCTCTCCCTTCCCCTCATTTCCTTCTCTTTCTCCTATTCTCTCTCTTCCCCCCTACTCTTGGCCCCCTCACTCTCTCACCATATCTCCCTTGTCACTCCCTCTTTTTCTACACCTTTCTCTAATTTGCAAATTATCTTGGAAAAATTTCCATAGTAGGAAGATTGATTACATTGGTTGGGAAACATCTTGCACAAAAATATTAATATTCATTTAATGACTTCTTAAAGAGGTTTAAAGAACTATAAAAATAAGTTTTGAATGTGAAAAAGAGTGTTTAGCCTCTTGTTTATAAAATTTCAGTTAGGCATCTATAAACATCCCCTCCCACATTTACCCAAATTAACAAACTCGTTAAGGTAACCATGGTCCATGAGATGAGTGTCCCTATGAAATGACACAATATCCATGTTCCAGTTAAGGAAGTGGGGCCTAGAAATTGAACATTTACTGTGAGTATATAGGGACTACATATCACTCAAGAGCTCAAAAACCACCCCAAGTGATCAATCCATTAGCTTTAACCCTTTTTCTCTAACCTAGCACCAAAAACTCATGCAGAACAAGGAAAGAGTGTGGTTATGATTCCCCAACCACACACACAAGCCTAATTCCATGCGATTATGACCTAAAATCCCAAGTTCAGTGCCAGCGGTTCTAATATCTAAGCCACTTTTTCATGCTAGACTCCAGAATGAAATAAAATGCAATGATAATGTTGATCAATCAAAACTAAAGCATTAAATTGACCTATACATGCATATTACATGACATACATTTCACCAAAAATATGTAAAACATGTAAGCTACAGGTCATGAATGCATATCTGATCATAAACTGATAGTCTTCATCTGAGAATCACCAAGAAGTATTTTATCCCTTTCTAGCTAGCTGCAATAGAGCTTGTTATTCCATGTATTCGTCAACCATTCAGATAATTATCAAAATATGTCAAGAGATATATATAACATACATCATATAAGCAACATATAACGAACAAATAAAAAGCATAGAACCATGGAAATTCAACCATAATTTCAACATGGTAACTAGTACAAGTATTCATAAATCACAGTAGAAAAATAACTCTTATTAACATATGAAAATTTCAACCAAGTTGGGGACTTCCATGTACCACCCGAGCATATATTGGGTTGAACCAAATATCTCTTTTAGCCAATCATATTTGCGCCATATTCCAAGCATGAATGTGGTATCTCATGGAATAAACCAAGACATGACTAACCAGGGCTTGTAGAGGTCAAACTACATCAACCCTCAACAACAGTGATCCCACCTCTATGGCCTAGAAATCACTAACATCAACTAGATCGATATCTACCCAAGTTGTCTGAGGCTTGAGGAACTAGTAAATCAGCCCATAACCTTCCAAGGCTCTAGAGTGTTTGTTCTAAAGATGGATCCAGGGACTAGTAAATCAACCCACCAAGGGCTCCAGAGCGTTTGTCCCAACCCACGGCCTGGGTAGCTAGTAACTCAATCCAAATAGTTCTAAGGCTCCTATAGTGTTTCTTCCAACCCACAACAATTGGGAACCTGTGCATCAATCAGAAAAACAAGTGGAAAACCCACAACACTATAGGTATCTAGGAAATGGAAAGACAAGGCCAAAACCACTATGAGTCCAAGAATATATCCATGCCAATGAAAACATGTAACCAAGGAATCATATGCATATACCATGCATCCAAAAATAAGAAAGGAAATCAAACATGCAACCTATTGCCTACAAAGTAATCCGACTATAGTTGTTGATCCAACTGTCTCTATGTTCTTCCCTACTTAAATTTTCCCTTATTTCTCCAAATCCATGTGAATACTCGAGTGCTCTAAACATGCTCCAAGAATTCTCTAAGTGTGCAAGAGTGTGAGAGAATGAGAGAATGAATAAGATATCAACCTAAAACTATCAAAATTCTAGAAAATTATTTTCTCATGTCATTTTATCATTGATCTCTCTATTTTACTTTCTTTCCTTCATTTTCCTCTAATTTCCTTAGCATGCAAATCTATGTCTCTTCACCTTCCTTTTTTCCCATTTTCCTTTATTTTCGTAAATAAATTCCAATTATTTCCTATTTTTCTTTCTCAATTTCTATATCCATTGATTAATTACATTTGATGCCCACTAAAGTGTTTTTCCTAACATTCAACTTGGGATATGTGTCTCATGACCTTGGTCTTATTTTATTTACATGGAAAATCAACTAGGGGTTGTTACAAACCCCTCCTCATTGGGGGAACATCATCCTTGATGTTCAATGAGACTTATAACCAGCAAAACATGTTGCGCATGGAGCTTTATAACCCAACAAAATGCAAAATTTACATCATACCAAACTATTGAAACCATGAACACCATACTCGTTATTGGAGATTTATCACACAACTCAATGAAGTATTTACAACACACTACTTATTAGAGCTTTATAACACAACTCAATGTGAAATCCATAACACACATATGCATAAACAAAAACCAAAGCACATAGATCAAACACATCTAATCAACTATAAAATTAAAAAGGATACATATCCTGCATCTGCTCAACTATCTCCCATGTAGCTTCATCAAGCTCAAAGTGCTTCCGCTACACTTTAACTTGTTGGATTTCTCTGTTCCAGAGCAAGATTTTTTTCCACTACAAAATGCACTAAGGTTTTGGCTTGAATTATCCCTCTGGTTCCACTTGCAATACAAGCCAATTGATGACATGATCAACTTCCTCGACATACCTCTTACGTAATGGAACATGGAAAACATCTTGGACTTTCATTTTTGCTAGCAGTGCAAGTCTGTAGGCCACTGGTCCAATCCTCTCAAGGATCTCAAAAATCCCACAATATCGAGGTGTCAGCTTGGCACATGGTCCAATCCTCAAAGATATCTTCTTGGCCTTGATTCACAAGTACACATTCCCACCAACCTGAAACTCCTTGAATGCTCTATGTTGATCTACATAACTCTTCTACTTGTCCTATCTTGCCCTTAAATTCCTCTTATTAACATGCATCTATTGTTCCATCTCAGTGAATATATTTGGTCCAAATAACACCCTGTTCACTAGATCACTCCAGCTGATACGAGTATTACTACTTCGCCCATAAAGAGCCTCAAATGGACTCATTCTCAAGGTTTTATAATACCCATTATTATACACAAAATATACAAGTGGGAGATAATCCTCCCACTTCCTTTGATAATGCATGACATACATCCTCAACAAGCCCTCAAGAATCTTGTTGACCCTCTCTATCTATCCATATGTTCATTGATGATAAGTTGTACTAAAAGATACTTCTATCCCCAAGCCTCCACATAACTCCTTCCAAAGCCTGGAAATGAACTTTTCATCTTTATCTGATATGGTCTTCTTGGGAACACCATACAATCTCTGTAACAACCCTGGTTAAAATTCCATGTAATAAAGTTAAAAAATAATAACCACAGTTGATGGGACACTTATTCCAGGATGAACGTTGGGAAAAACATCCTAGGGGGTGTTTATTTCGTTATTATGGCTAAGGAAATTGGAAAAGGAAAAGGATAAGGCTCTGGAAAGGAAAGATGGAATTTTTGGCACATTTATTTACTAAAATATTGGAAATTAGGAGAAAAGGGAGATGAAAGGCCACAAGTTGCATGTGAGGAGGAAATTGAAGGAAAATAATGGAAGATGAAGTAAATAGAGGTCTCTTCCATAAAATGACTTCTGAGGATGAGTTGGTACCTTTTTTCAGTGCATTTTTTTGGAGCTATCTCATTATTCTCTCTCTCTCTCTCTCTCTCACTTGGACACTTAGAATTTTCTTGGATAACTTGGGCATTGGTGCAAGAAAGGAAAAGAAAGCAAGGAAGAGTAGGATCAAGCATCTACAACCAGTTTCTTTGTAGGTATCGATTTTCATATGTGATTTCCTTACTATATCTAGCACTCATAGTATTTCATGTGGTTTCTTTTTGCCTTGGCATGGGTTTTTCTAGGTGTGACAATGGTTTTCAGCCTAGCCTTTCCATTTCTATATAGCTTTTGTGAGATGGGTTTCTCCTAGTTTGGTTGGGCTGGATAGTCGGATGGATATGGAAATGAGTGGGGTGGATCTAAGAAATGAGAAACACATGGCCTAATGGTCCCTAAACTGGACTATGGATCACGGAAAAGCCACTAGCCTAGGAACCCCTGAGCTAGAATATGGGTTGCGGTAAAGCCAGATTGTGTGCCTCAATCGGCCTAGGAATCCTTTTTAGTGAATGGCAAGACATACGGTAAATCCAAGAAGTGGATTAATATCCATTGGTTCTAGTAGTCCCAGGATGGGATGTACTCTAAATCCTGAATATATGGTCTCGGTGTAGGGATTAGTGAGCCCTGGTTTGAAATGTGGGTTACTGGTGCAGGAGCATCAGGACTTAGCCAACAATGTGATGTTTTGTTCACATGTTGTGGCTAATCCAAAAGAAATAAACATTAGTAGTAGTATTTTATTTTATTTTATTTTATTATTATTGTTATTTATTTATGAGAATAGTTAGTTTTTTTTGTATTTTTAATCAATTAGGAATAAAATTAGGAATTGGTTTCTTTCCATGCGTGGATATAGATCCAACATAGGGATACGTGCTTAAAAATAGGGAGGTATTTATTTTTTGAGAAAATTCAAGAAGAAACCTATTCTAAGAGGAACAGTTTCATATTTCAAGTATAAATAATAGGGAAGTAGGGAGGAAACACCAAGAGTGCTAGTGTAAAGACTACACATGCAAGGGGCCATCAATGAAATATTTAGCCCATGTAGTGTTACTATAATTTGTATTTCGCATTATATGTTCATTTTGAATCTGCAAACTATATATATATGTATGATGTATATCAGTTGTGAATGTAGGAACGAGTTCACAGTGGAGATATGTTATGCAACCAACGTGAATGAATTTCCTACTGTGTTAGCAGTTGCAATGGTTGTTTCGACCTTGTTTTAAACCATATGAATGGTGGCAGCTCCAACGCACTGCTGTGATTACTTTACTGTAGTGGAGTGCGTCCAAGTCAAGCATGGTGTGGACGTAGGAAAGTGCTGTAGAGATTACCAACACAATCGAAGGTAGAACACGGCAGATTTTTCTTGTCACGGCCTCGACGGAATGGTGAATGGTGACTTGCAGTTGTGGTTAGGTGTGCGGCTCTAGTTCTTGGATTATGCGTGAAGGTTTAAACATATCTGTGGAATATGGTATAGGTAGCATAAATATGGTATACGCAAACCCGTGGGAGCGTATGGCATATAGTAATAGCAGCATATGGTAACAACAACGTAGTGGTATATGGTAATACCCTGGGGTATGATGTAAGTAGTGTGCGGTTTGAAATTTCATAGAGTCTGCGTAAGACATTAACACAGACCCGTGGAGTCATGGTAATGAGTAGTATGCGATATAGACAGCATATTCCAATATCCATATAACCAGTTTGACATCGCATTATTTGGTCATGTTTGCTTGATGGCTGTGTGATGGTTACTTTGTTGGTTCACATTGTCATATATATAACAATGATCCCTTAAGGATTCCGTCGATATTTGGAATGATGTTTGTATAATTAAGTAGTAAAGTTACAAAGAAAATTGTAACTTGTAGAATTGAAATAAGGATCATTGTTATATGTTTCAAATGGATATGTAAATCAGAGTTGCACACTAAGAAATGAGGAATGAATAAGTTCCATAATTGTGGAGCGCGAATCTAGGACTTAGTAAAATTGAATAATTTTGCTATACTAAAATTTAAAGTGGAAATTTATTTTTCTACATAATTTTGGTATCAGAGTCGTTGAGTTGTTCTTGAGCATTGCACAGAATTCCGCCCATAAGAGGAGCTAGAGTAGGTCAAGCTGGGATAGGTCGAGGGAGACCTATAGCAAAGTGCAGTTCTACTAGACGAAATCTGACACTTGCGTAAAAGAATGGCCATAATAGAAACTACTCAAAGGAGGGCAACGGATGATGGAGTTGCCAGTGAAGATGAAGAAGAGACCACCGAAGATGAAATAGAGGAAGAAAGTGAGGCAGCTAAAGTTATGAAGATGCTAGCAAAGGGAAGTAGTAGACCAAAGGTAGAATTACCTTTATTCGATGTTCATCTTCGTGTGGAACTACTAATGGACTGGATCAGTTCATTAGACAAATGTTTCGACTATGAAGAAGTCGATGACAAGAAGAAAGTGAAGTTTGCAGCCACGAGATTGAAAGGTCATGAACCGTGTGGGGGGATGAATTGTAGTTGTCCAGGGAACGAAAAGGGAAACCCAAAATCAAGCAATGGGATAAGATGGTCAGTAAATTTAAAGGTAATTTCATGTTGAAATATTATCAATTAAATCTTTTTTAGAGAATTTCAAAACTTAAAGCAAAAAGGGATGACTATCAAAGAATATACTAAAGAATTTTATAAGCTGAGTATTAGAGCGGGTCATATTGAAGCTGACATAGAAAAGGTAGCTAGATATATAAATGGTTTGAGATATGAAATATAGGATGAGATCAGCTGATTAAATCTAAAGACGATTGAAGATTCCTATCAAGCAGCTTTGAGGGCAGAAGAAAAAATGTTGCGCAAAAAAAAGCAGAGAAATAGAGGCAAGAGTCCAGCAAAAGGAAGGGGAACATTTAAATCTAGATTTAAACACTCCAAGAATGTAGCAGGGAGTCCGAGTAATATATCACCACAAAGAGGAGACTCTGGTCACGGAAGGTTTGTGCCTAGAGGTAGAAGCCGAGGAAGAGATATTCGGTGATTTACATGTGGTGAGTGGGGACATGTGCAATGGGATTGTCCTCAAAATAGACTAGTGACCCAGTGAAATGTGAACGTTGCTGAAACAAAGAAATAATTTCCATAGACTACAGCCAAAGAGGAACCACCTGAAGCTGGATAATCCTTGTTGTTGAAAAGGATATCGCTTAAAGTAGCTAAGGAAGCAAAAGAACCAGCTCAGAGGAAGAATCTGTTCCAAACTATATGTAAGTCAAAGGGTAAGTGTTTCAAATTGGTAATTCATAGCGGTAGTACTGATAACCTTGTTTCTATAGAGATGGTGGACAAACTGAAGTTGGAGAAAACAGTACACCCCACTCCTTATAAAGTATCATGGCTCCAAAAAGGCCATCAAATTATTGTAACTGGACAATGTAAATTTGAAATCCAGATTGGTACTTATAAGGAGGTTATTTTATGTGATGTAATGTCGATGGATGTATGTCACATATTGGTAGGAAGGCCCTAGAAATTTTATCGAAAAGCCATACATGATGGCAGAAGAAACACTTATACTCTTTAGAAATATGGGAACAAGCTTACACTGCTACCATTGAAAGATGAAGCTGACGAGGAAGCACCTGGAAACATCGTTATGTTGATGAGTGGAAAAACCCTGTTGCAAGAAGTCGAGAAAGGTGAGGGGATGCATTTTGATATTGTTGGGAGACCCAAGGTAGTTTTAACTTCTACAAATTTAGAAGATTTACCTGAAGAAATTCGAAATCTGTTGAATGATTTTGCTAATATTATTGTGGATGAGTTTCCAAATGAGTTACAGCCCATCAGGAGTATTAGTCACCACATTGATCTAATCCCTGGAGCCAGTTTGCTAAGTAAATCACCCTACAGGTTAACGCCACAGGAAAATGCCAAAGTTGGGAGACAAGTGAAACATTTGATGGATAAAGGATTAATCAAAGAAAGCCTCAGTGCAAAGAAAGGAGGTGAATGGCATATGTGCACAGATTCTAGAGCCATAGATAAAATCACCACCAGGTATCATTTTCCTTTACCACAAATGGATTGTTTGAGTGGGTCGAATTATTTTACTAAGATAGATGTGAAGAGTGGGTATCATCAGATAAGAATGAGAGAGGGGGATGAGTGGAAAACCGCATTCAAAACAAATAATGGTTTGTATGAATGGTTAGTAATTCATTTCGGACTTACTAATGCACCAAGTACCTTCATGAGGTTGATGAATGAAGTTTTGACGGAATATACGGGTAAATTTGTAATTGTTTATCTTGATGATGTTCTCATTTTCAGTCGAAGTAAAGAGGAGCATCTAGAACACCTTAAATTAGTTCTAAAGACATTGCAAAAAGAAAAACTGCTAATTAATTTGAAGAAGTGCAGCTTTATGAAGGAAGAAATAATTTATTTGGGGATTGTAGTCTCTAAGGAAGGGTTGAAAATGGACCTAGATAAAATCCAAGCAATTTTGAATTGGCCAAATCCTAGAAGAATATTTGAGGTAAGAAGCTTCCATGGTCTTGCAAGTTTCTATAGAAAATTTATCTGAAGCTTTAGTTAGATTTGTGCACCCATTATTGAAACAATTAGAGAAACTAATCAACCATTCAAATGGACAGAAGTAGCAGATCGAAACTTTAAATTACTAAAGGAAAAAATTACTGAAAAACTAGTCTTGGCTTTACCAAATTTTGAGAAAGTTTTCCAAGTTGAAATTGATGCTAGTGGAATTGTGATTGGAGCAATTTTGATCAAGATCATAAACCAATATCATAATTTAGTGAAAAATTAAATGAAGCAAAGAAGAAATATTCATCTTATGACAAGGAATTTTATGTTGTTTTACAGGCTTTAAAAAAATGGAGACATTATTTGTTGCCAAAAGAGTTTGTGATATATTCTGATAATCATGCATTACATTTTATGAACAACCAACCAAAGTTAAATCAGAAACATGCCAAATGGGTAGAAGATTTGTAGAGTTTCACTTTTGTAATCAAACATATGAGTGGTAAATTGAACAAAGTTGTTGATGCTTTCAGCAAGGTGAACTTAATTATGCAGGAATTACAAGTTGGTGTTGTAGGGTTCGAGGAGATGGTTGACATGCATAAATATGATGCAGAGTTTAAAGAAATTTATGCAGTTGTGGAAAATCCAGTAGTCCATCACAGAAGCGAGTCGTTGGATTATCTTATCCAAGGGGGATTACTATTCAAAAGTAATAAGTTATGTATTCCTAAATGTTTTATGAGGGAAAACATAATCAAGGAGAAGCATAGTGGAGGTCTATCCAGACATTTTGGACAGGACAAAACCTTTGCTCGGGTAAATACTTTTTATTACTTTCCGAAGATGAAAATTTATGTTAAACGGTTTGTGGAAAAATGCAGGATTTGTCAGCATGCTAAGGGGAAAAGTCAGAATACAGGATTGTATCAGCCATTACCAATACCCGATCAACCGTGGGATGCAGTTAGTATGGATTTTTTTTTTGGGTTTGCCAAAAAACTAAAAGGGGAAATGATTCCATTTATGTTGTTGTGGATAGATTTTCTAACATGCCTCATTTTATTGCATGCAAGAAAACAAGTGATGCAACACATACTGCTAATCTATTTTTTTCAGAATTTGTAAGATTACATGGATTACCTGTAAGCATTGTGTCTGACAGGGATACCAAGTTTGTGGGACATTTATGGAAAACTCTGTGGAAGAAACTAGGTACCAACCTTAGTTTCAGTTCAGCATATCATCCTCAAACGGATGGAGAGACCGAGGTAGTGAATAGAAGTCTGGGAAACATATTGAGAAGCTTGGTGTATAAAAATCCTAAACATTGGGATTTAGCCCTTGCTCAGGCTGATTTTTCTTACAACAATACTCCAAATCAAAGTATTGGTATCAGTCCATTCCAGATTGTTTTTGGAATGCATCCAACGGGTGTGTATGAACTCAGATATTTGGGAAAACAGGAGGTAAGGAGCGAAAAGGCTGAAGAATTTGCAGAACAGATGTAGGAACTACAGGAAGATGTCAAAAGCAGATTGTAGGAAAGCAGTAGCAAATACAAGTAAAGAGCAGATATGAGGAGGCGAGAATAATAACTACAAGTGGATGATTTGGTTATGGTATATTTAAGAAAAGAAAGATTTCCTGTTAAAACTTATAACAAATTAAAATTGAAGAAGATAGGGCCATGTAAAATTGTAAGGAAATTTTCTTCAAATGCATATGAAGTTAAATTGCAAACAAAAATTAGAATTTTGCCAATATTCAATGTTGCAGATTTGTATTTATACTGAGAACCAGAAGAAGAACCACAAGGGGACTTCATAGTAGAAGAAAACCTGACAATAAATTGGGAAGATCAGATGCCCAAAACAAGAAAGAGGGAAGTCAAACCCATTTTGGAGAAGAGAGTGACAAATAAAACCAGGATCCAAACCTATTATCAGCATTTAGTCAAATGGAAAGGACAGCGAGTGGAAGACGCCAGTTGGTTGACTGCAGCGGAGCTACAGAAGTTGGGAGTAGATTCTGAAGAATTACAAGATCAGTTTTCTTCACCGGGAGTCTGATGCAGGAGCATCGGGACTTAGCCAACAATTTGATGTTTTGTTCACATGTTGTGGCTAATACAAAAGAAATAAACATTAGTAGTAGTATTTTATTTTATTTTATTATTATTGTTATTTATTTATGAGAATGGTTAGTTTGTTTTGTATTTTTAATCAATTAGGAATAAAATTAGGAATTGGTTTCTTTCCCTGTGTGGATATAGAGCCAACATAGGGATAAGAACTTTAAAATATGAAGGTATTGATTTGTTGAGAAAATTCGAGAAGAAACCTATTCTAAGAGGAACAGTTTCATATTTCAAGTATAAATAATAGGGAAGTAGGGAGGAAACACCAAGAGTGCTAGTGTAAATATTACACACGCAAGGGGTGATCAATGAAATATTCAACCCATGTAGTGTTACTATAATTTTTATTTCGCATTATATGTTCATTTTGAATATGAAAACTATATGTGTGTGTGTGTTGTATATCAGTTGTGAATGTAGGAACCAGTTCACAGTGGAGATATGTTATGCAGCTAGCGTGAATGAATTTCCTACAACATTAGCAGTTGCAATGGTTGTTTTGACCTTGTTTTAAACCATATGAATGGTGGCAGCTCCAATGCACTACTGTGATCACCTTAATGTAGTGGAGTGCATCCAAGTGAAGCATGGTGTGGACGCAGGAAAGTGTTGTCGAGATTACCAGCACAATCAAAGGTAGAAGACGGAAGAATTTTATTTTCACGGCCTTGACGGAATGGTGAAGGGTGACTTGTTGCGGTTGGGTGTGTGGCTCTGCTTCTTGGAGTCTGCGTGAAGGTTTAAATAGATTTGTGGCATATGGTATAGGCAGCATACATATGGTATACGCAGACTCGTAGGAGCATATGGCATATAATAATAGCAGCATATGGTAACAACAGCGTAGTGGCATATGGTAATACCCTGGGGTATGATGTAAGTAGTGTGTGGTTTAAAATTTTGTAGAGTCTGCGTAAGACATTAACACAAACCGGTGGAGTCATGGTAATGAATAGTATGCGATATAGACAACGTATTCCAATATACATATAACCAGTTTGACATTGCATTATTTGGTCATGTTTTCTTGATGGTCGTGTGATGGTTACTTTTTTGGTTCACATTGTTATATATATAACAATGATCCCTTAAGGATTTCGTCGATATTTGGAATTATGTTTGTATAATTAAATACTGAAGTTACAAAGAAAATTGTAACTTGTAGAGCTGCAATAAGGGTCATTGTTATATGTTTTATATGGATATGCTAATCAGAGTTGCACACTAAGAAATGTGGAACGAATAAGTTCCATCATTGTGGAGCGTGAATCTGGGACTTGGTAAAATTGAATAATTTTTCTATACTAAAATTTAAAGTGGAATTTTTTTTTCTACATCAGTTACAGTAAATCCTGAGATACTAGGAGGCACTCAAATTCCTCGCAGTGTAGGCGATGAAATCTGATAGCATCCATGCTTGTTTAGTTATTTTTTGGTTGGTTATGAGTCCCACATTCATGCTTGGAATATGGCATGAGGATTATTGGCTAAGGAGATATTTGGCTCAGCCAATATATGGTTAGATGGAACGTGGAAGTCCCATCTCCGGTTGGCTTTTACATTAAGTAATGAAGTGGTCATTCTTTTTGTATTTGGTATGCAAATGTATTGGCTTATGTATGTATTTATTTTTTGTTATATCCATTGTATTTTTTCTGTTATTATGTTGGTTATATGCATGTATTTGATCAGTGATGATGTATTTCTCTATCTATGTTTTTACCTATAATTAATGCACAATGTCTCTATGGTCAAATAGACTATATTGTAGCTTACGAAGTGGGGGAGAAAATATTCTTACCTATTATCAGATTTGTAAGATACCCCCATGTTTAAATTTTTTGTTTACACCTGTAGATGTAGTGTTTGTGACGTGTTTGACGAAAATCTTGTCATGAATGGGTGGGGTCGGATGAGTTCCTAATGGTGTGGTTTATTCCATGTATTTTTTTTAATGTTATTTACCCCATCTTGAAGTTACAAAAATTTTTGGGCTGTGACCTAGGATCAAGGGCTGAAAATATGAGATGAATCTCGAAGTTGCAGACACAATATTGAACTTTTTGGGGACATAACCATGACCTTGACAAGGAAATCCCACGGCTAAGTGTATATAACTGCTCCCTTTCCCTTACATGCCCGTATCTAACCCTCAAATGGGTTAAAAATCAGTTCCCCCTCAGCGAACAGGGCCCTGGAAGGTTGTGTTACCTCATGGGGATGTCAATGATGCAGTGTAAGGTTTGTTTGTCATGTTTTTTTCAGTTCCACTTCCTCAGAGTTATCTAGGAGGTTTAATCTCATATTAGTATCCTCTAGTCACATGTTTACCTTGGTTTTCCAATTACTTGGGTAGATGTCAGAAGAGGGTGTTACAGAGTGGTATGAGAGCATGGTTCAACTCTCAGACTGGATGAGTAATGTGTTAGTCATGGTTTTTTTGATTTCTTATGTGTTTCTCTTACCTATGTTTTATGTGGTTGTTGCGTCCACATTGCATTGGCCACCGTGGCAGTGGTGTCCTCATGGAAGTGTTGATGATGTTGTTGTTGACATGATGTCATGAATATATGAATGATTGTGTGTTGTTCTTGTTTATGCATTGTGCATTCACTCTTTCTTACATATTGTTATATGTTGTATATGCATTTCTTGGTTATGCTAGGTCACCTTTGGGTCATGATTGTGTAATGGTTGTGAATGTTTGCTTGTGAAATTCCATATGATGAATATGCATTGGTCGGTAATGGTAGGGCACATGTTACTTATGCTCATGTATGATTCCTATTTATTGTTTTGTGTGGTCAAGATTGAATTGGTGTGCATTTGGTATGGTCATACATGGATGACTGGACCCCAATTAGAATGATATTTTTATGTTTATATTCCTAAACATTATATGTTTATATGTTGTCATGACTATAGCTATACATGTATTACGCTGATTGATTGATGTTGCGGGAAGTATCCTCACAAAATTACACTGAGGTATGTTGATTTATTGTTATTTGGTTTCACTGACATATTATAATTTGTAGGAGAAAGATCAACATGGATAGAAAGATGGTGAATACAATGACCCTCCTTACGTTGATTTATTGTTATTTGTTTTCACTGACATATTATACTTTGTAGGAGAAAGATCAACATGGATAGAAAGATGGTAGAATACAATGACTCTCCTTATGAGTCATATGAGCATCATGGTGAAAAATATTTTGATTTGGAAGACACATTGAGACACCTAAAAGAAGAAATAAGGATTTGTAAGGTAGAAAATGAGAGAATCATACATGAAAAAGAGAAACAAGCAGAGGTGAATGTAATATTCGTTCAGAGCTTGTCATAGTTGCAGCGGAAAGGAACACTTCAGATCTACCATGGACAAGAATACATAACTAATGAGGCATATGGTAGCAGGTCTCCTGATATTATACTTTGTAGGAGAAAGATCAACATGGATAGAAAGATGGTAGACTACAATGACTCTCCTTATTAGTCATATGAGCATCATGGTGAAAAATCTTTTGATTTGGAAGACACATTGAGACACCTAAAAGAAGAAATAAGGATTTGTAAGGTAGTAAATGAGAGAATCGTACATGAAAAAGAGAAACAAGCATAGGTGAATGCAATATTCCTTCAGATCTTTTCATAGTTGCAGCAACAAGGGACACTTCAGATCAGCCATGGACAAGAATACATAACTAATGGGGCATATGGTAGAATGATATTTTTATGTTTATATTCCTAAACATTATATTTTTATATGTTGTCATTACTATATCTATACATGTATTACACTGATTGATTGATGTTGCAGGAAGTATCCTCCCAAAATTACACTGAAGTACGTTGGTTTATTGTTATTTGGTTTCACTGACATATTATACTTTGTAGGAGAAAGATCAACATGGATAGAAAGATGGTAGAATAAAATGACTCTCCTTATCAGTCATATGAGCATCATGGTGAAAAATCTTCTGATTTGGAAGACACATTGAGACACCTAAAAGAACAAATAAGGAGTCGTAAGGTAGAAAATGAGAGAAACATACGTGAAAAAGAGAAACAAGCAGAGGTGAATGCAATATTCCTTCAGAGCTTGTCATATTTTCAGCGGAAAGGGACAATTCAAATTAGCCATGGATATGAATACATGAATAATGGGTCATATGGTAGCAGGTCTCCTGATAGACACAGGTAAAATAGAGCCGATACGGTGATAGATGGTCGGTTATTGGACACTTTGGATAGGAGGAGTGATGAGTACAGGTACCATTCTAGCTCTGGTTTGGATAGACATCATGATATTCATCGGTATGAAACTTATAGGAGGAGTGATAGGGGATACTTTCCATATGAATTTAATAAATCCAAACCACCTAATTTTGATGGAGGCTTGAACAAACTAGAATATGCAGAGGCTTGGATACTTGGAATGAACAAATTCTTTGAGTTTCATGAGTACTCAGATAATATGAAGGCCATAATTGATATCTTCAGTTTTAAAGGTAAAGAAGACATATGGTGGGAAGATGTAGTTTCAAGTTGTAGACATAAAAACATAGGACTTGAGTTGGCATGAGCTCAAGAGACTTTTATAAGAAGTACCGTTACTGAGAGGTACTATGACAATAAGGCCAAATAATAATATGAGTTGAAGATGGGATCAATTACAGATGAATATTACACAACCAAGTTCCTGGAGCTACTCAGGAATGTGTTGTATCTTAAGTATGAGAAGGCTAAATTTCAACAATTTGTCAGTGGTATTCCATTGGAATTTAGAGATTGGATTGAGTATGATGAGCCTCGATCACTTGAGGAAGTCATCGGAAGCTAAAGAATTGCTATGAATATTAAAAGAACGAGAATAAGGCTCAAAAAATATGGAAAAGGAAAGACCAAGGTAAAGGAACATGGTAGCTTAAGAGAGCAAGGCCTAAGAATGCAAATGGGAAAGAAAATGTAGCACCGCAAAATAAGTTTAACATAATTGGATGGAATCATAGGCCACAACAACAACATAGATCACAACAACAACATGGACGTAATTTTATGGTACAGTTGGAGTGTTGGGCATGCGGTGAGGATATACTTAGTAGATATTGTCTGCAGACCGAGGGTGGTACGCCTAAGATATATAATGCACAGGAGGCACAGATTGTTGGAGATGTTGGGAAAGGTATGACCTTGAAGTGAGTAGGAAAGAGGATGTTTATATTTCGATGGAAAGATGAACATATTGCTTCATGTTATATTTTAAACACAACCACAATAAATTTGAACATATTTCTTCATGTTATATTTTTAAGACAAGCACAAGAAATATGTGTGAAATGGTACTAAACTAGCTACAGCATAACAAGAGAGAAGAAAAAATAAAATTACTAAGAATTTGATAAAGTAATGAAAGAGAGAATTTGAAATACCCATGAAATATTGATGTGATATCATTATTAAAACAAATAGAATAAACAACCTATCCAAGAGAT
This sequence comes from Pinus albicaulis, assembly GCA_034641835.2. Lineage (NCBI taxonomy): Eukaryota > Viridiplantae > Streptophyta > Pinopsida > Pinales > Pinaceae > Pinus > Pinus albicaulis. The sequence goes on from CM076573.1 coordinate 15,131,090, forward strand.
AAACGTAATTTGAAGTAAGTTGGAGTTCTCTTGTGCATTCACTTAGTTAACTAGTTTTCATTCCTAGAATAGCTAGTAAGTAAAAAATCTAATGGATTAACCTAAATTATAAAGTATCTAATGATAGCTCCAACAAAAAGTGGAATTTAAGTTCAATTATCACTTATGCAATAACCCTTATATAAAACAACTACACATGCAAAATCAAAAAATTACATTGAAAATCGAGAGATAAGGTATGTAGATGAGTGGACAAGGTGGTTAGGTAAGTTATCTCCAAAAATAAGAGAAATTTTGTTTTAGACCTCAAGAATAAGAAATGTGTATATGTGGAGTGGAAATATCCATGTTATATCCTATTCAAGTACGTCACCGACACATGTCATCCTAGGTTTCTCAATTCTACTAAATTTATATTTACTAAAAATAAAAATTGTCAAAAACACATTAAGATCTCGATTGGTATGGAAGATATAGTAGTGAAATAAATTGGTCATATGTTCCCCTAATTATGTGTGTAATAGGGTGAAATCAATGGTTAAATGAGGTCCTAATGAGGTCTTGATGAACTCTTTAATGAAACGCACCCCAACACTTTCTTGATATGTGAAATGGACTACCCAATGGTTTTTGAGCCTTTGTTAAATGCTATTTTCTCTTTGGTTAAGAATTAAGGATAATAGACTCCAATGGCTATAGTGAAGAGAGTATTAAGAGCCAATTTTTTTTGGACCGTATGATAATCGAAGCATACATGGAGGTATTAGTCAATATGGGTATTTTTCTAGTAGATTTCATGCAAAAGAAAAAGAAGAGATGTGAGAACATCAATACAAGTAGGAGACAAATCCTTTTTTAGTTTTACCGTAAATTGAGTATGAAAGGAGACAATATTGAAGTGGTTGAATATTTAGATGAAGGAGGAACGTACATGAGGCTAAACTATGAATATCTCCTTGATAAATCAGTTTCAACCTTTTAGTTTGAGAATCCAAGAGTTAATGCTCATAGTTTCAAAGTAATCTATGAAAATTAATAAAATGTCCACTCCAAATATGAAACATCTCCAATATTGATAAATTATTATATAGAATAAACATAATATTTTCTTATTATTTAATATACAATGTATAGTAAAATAGTCAACCTTTGTAATTTAAAACATCATATAAAAAATTAATACATTACTATTCATGATTCTAACGGAAAAAACATATTAGTTGTACCTTGATTTGAAGAATATATACTTTAATTATTTATATTTTATATTTTAATTATTCATATTTTATTTTATTTTACAATAATGGTAAATATGTATAGACCCCTATGTATGAGACCCTCGTTCTGTGGGACAAGGGACCCACCTCCGTTACGATTGGACTAAGTCTACGAAGGCATACACACTCTACCACCTCTAGTTTTGAACATGTGACCTTCAAAAGATTATCTAAATTGATAAAAAATTTAAACAATGTGTTGGCCATTTAATAAATACAATATTATAATATTTTCATTTAGAATAGTATTGACAAAGATAAAATGGAACCAAATTCAGTGTAACCTTGTTATGAAATTATTTTAGAATGCATTTAGTACTTAATAATTCATAAAATATTATTAATAGTTGATATAAAATAAAATGAGGTTGTAGGTATTTATAATTATAGTATTATTTAATAATATTATAAATATTAGAGAATATAAATAAAATTATAATTATTTTTTTATAATTATAATGAGAATTTTATATTTATATGTAAGTTTATACTTGGATTGAATAAATTATAATATGTGGTATATAGCTATATTATAAAAAATTATTGTTTTTAGATATATACAAGTTACAAAATTTACACGTCATACTATAATTGAGTGATAATCGAGACCTTCATAACCATGTAATGAAAATCTATTTAACCCTAAGGAATAGTGACATTGATCGCATCCACTTCACCAAAATTTATTGGTGGCCCAAATTGTTTTTTCTTTTGATCTTAATAAAATTCCCAAATCGTGAATATGGATCGGTTACCAACTTCCCATAATGATCTTAAGCACATTGCTTAACTCACAAGGAAACCAAAATCAAAAAACACACAATCTCACACAATCTCCAAATTCATAGCCCTTAGCACAATGGGTATCACCCTTTCCATATCTACCCAAGTAACCGACCATCCGAGGTAAACATGCAACGCAGAGGCTACTACATGATATTCAGCCTAGATGACCTTAAGGAAGCGTAACCGATGGAAGCCCGACAAACACCCACACAACATCAACAACACCTGTGAGGTAACCGAACCTCCTAGACCCCGAACCCCGAGGGGGAACTCATTTTTTTACCCTTTTTTGAGCCTTATCCATGGGCATGTAAGGGAAAGGGAGTGGATAGAAGCCTATAGATGCAAGAATTCCAAGACATGGTCATAACCAGGGCCCCAAAAGGTTAGTTTTTTTGTCCGCAACTTCGAGATTTGTCCCACCTTTTTTAGCTCGAGAGCCCGTGTCATTTCCCATAACTTCATGAAACTTTAGGAGAGGATAAATAAAATTAAAATAAAAGGTATGAAAGAGAAATTAGATCATCAAGAACTCATCCATAATCCTCCTAGCCAAGACATAAATTTTGTCAAACATGTCACAAACATTACATCTACAAAATGTAAACAACATATTTAAACATATGGGTCACATACTTATCCGAGAATCTCTAAGAAGAATTTCTCCCTACATCATAAGCTTCAATACACACCCATTTGAACATAGATATATTACACATTCATTTACAAGTAAAAACATGGATAGAACCATACATCATCACCGATAAAATACATGCTTATAATTAACATAATAAAAATATAAATACCATGGATATAACAACAATAGAATCCACATAATAATCAATACATTTGCATATCAAATACCAAAGGAATGAGCTTTCTCATTAACGAGTGTAAAACCAACCGGTAGATGGGACTTCCATGTCTAATCCTACCATAGATTGGCCGAGCCTAATCTCTCTTTATCCAATCAACCCCCGTGCCATATTCTAAGCATGCATGTGGGATTCAAACCGAAAAAACCAAGCAGCATCCCAAGGATAAAACGACCTTACCCCTCATCAATAGAACACTAGGCTTTACCATGATCCATCCAAATGACAAAAACAATGAACATGTCATAACTGACTTTACCGTGATATACCCCGATCACTAGGCAAACACAAGCATGGATATCATCGGGATTTTCTCTCGCCTAAACTCGTGAGGAATTTTCTTGTCTCCTAGTCTCTTAAGATTTACCACAACCCACATTCCAAATTAGGGGTCACTAGGCCCTAAACCGACACATACTCTCCAGACTTTACCATATATCCCAACCCCAGGATTCTAGGCCCGATGGAGATAAAAACCACTTACACCTTCCATCAGATATCCCAGAATTCACATGTCGAATATTCTTAGGGCCTTACTACCAAGGCAACACACTATCCATATTTACCTCAACCCACAATGTTCAAGTTACTAGGCCATGTGTTATGTCACTTCGAAGATCCACTCCACTCAACTTCAACCATCCCAATCCATCTAATCCAAAACATGAGAAACCCACAACACCATGACTATCGTAAAATGGTACCAGGTTGAAAACACTCACACCTCGTAAACCCATGCCAAGACAACAAGAAACCACATGGAATACCATGCATTCAAAATATAGAAAGGTAAACACACATGCAAATCGATACCTCGCCAAGAATTCCTATCAGAGGCCGCTGATTCATGCTCCTCCTCACTTGCTTCATGCTCCTCCTTGCTTGCTTCCTCCTTTCCAATTTCTTTCATTTCTTGCTCCAATGCCAAAATGCTCCAAAAATACTCCAAGTGTCCAAGAGAGAGAGTGAGAGTAATGAGAGAGCTCCAAAAAAAGCACCGACAAAGCATACCAACTTATCCTCAAAAGCCATTTTATTGAAGGGGTCTCTATTTTATTCATTTTCCATTATTTTCTTCAATTTCTCCTCACATGCAACCTATGACCTTTCATCTCCCATTTCTCCGAATTTCCATTATTTTCATAAATAAATTTGCCAAAAATTTTGTTTTCTCTCGTCCAAAGCCTAAGCCTTTTCCTTTTCCTATTTCGTTAGCCATATTAAACCAAATTAACACCTCCTAGATGTTTTACCCAACATTCAGCTTCTCGAATAAGTGTCCCATCAATCATGGTTATTATTTTTAACTTTATTATATGGATTTTCACTAGGGCTATTACATAACCCTCCCCGGGGGACAATCTATCCTCGATGTTCAACCACACATATACCTCAACAAACCGGCTAAAAAAACCATACTTCTGGATCCGAGTGGATATTTTTCCACCCGCCTATTCCACTTAGACCCCCCCCCACCATTGTTTCTTTCAATTTTTCAGCTTTCCTTAATTGTAGAAAAATTTACTTTTTTTGGCGCTTTTCTACGGTCCTAAACTTTCTGAGTCGTTTTTGAGGCACTAAACGAAATTTTTTTGGGCATGAAACCTTGACAAATATGAGTTTGTTCCAAACTCAAAATTCTTTGTAAATATTTGTATTCGCATATATCTTTCTAACGATGTATCATGTGCTAAGTAAATAGAGATAGTATGCCAAAGTTATGACCCCGGGAAATTGATGTACCAATTTTCCCCCGATGGGGCCCATAGTCCTCGTGTTTCATCTCCTAGGGTTAGGTTTTTTTTAAGTTTATGGTTTTCCATTGTTTCTCAATAATATATAGGCCTTCGAGCCTCATTATAACATAGATTTTATAGGCTTGTAGCCACCACATCTCTTCGTAGATAATCTACCAACTCTCTAGCTAGTTTATTTCCATTTTGTCCGTGTTGCATTTCAGCTTCTTTTATATTAATGAAATGAAGTGTTGTTTCTATTGAATCTTGGTATTTATAGTTATATGTGTATTATAAGTTGCATTCCTTCATAAATTCAGACTGCTGGTATTAGAACGATCTTCTCTTTTCTCAATCCTTCTTTGCATGTCCCCAATGAGGTTGATCAGGTATATGGAGTTAGGGCTCATCAGTTGAACCTTTGCAAGATCAGCCTCACATACCTCAATAGCCGCCCATGGGGGAAAAAATAAATAAAAGGGATTAGGAGATCCTATCAAAATGTTGCTCCAGGAGTCCCTTGAATAAAAAGTGAAAAAGATGATGGATAAATTTTCCTAGATCCTTCAACAATCGCCCACCGGTGGCGCATCCGCATCCGGAAGAATCACTCCGGGAGGTGCAACCCCTTTTAAGGTACAAGTAAACTTTGGAATTCCCATATTTGATGCCAAATAGATGCATATATCATATATATATGGTTGAATCTATTAGAAGGATATTTCGTCCATGACTTTTCCGACGGAGAGAGGATTATTTTCGCACTCAAAGCCGCCCCGCGGCTCATGGACCTCGTGGGAAACCTACTTTGAGAAAAAGGACAAGGAGAACCCTCTCTATTCCCCGCCCATACCCACTTGGAATTATTTCGAGATGTCATTAAGCAACATTATTATCACGTGGGGAGCTATGAGGAAAATTACTTACAATGGACTACGGTGCGGAAACAAAGGGATCAAGATGTGCATGAGTCACAAATCCGTACCATACCCCCGTGCACAAATTTTGGTATCAAAGATTCAAATGAGAAACATTTGGTGTTGAAGTACCGCATTTTTTTTGCACAGATGCATTTAGGAGGAAATGATTTCTCGACATCTCCTCGCTTGATACGACATATCGCATGTTGCGAAGATTGAGCAGAAATTCAAACAACAAGTGAGGCTTTGGATTTGTGAATCAAAAGCAAGTGAAAGGTGCCCCCAAAATGTAGAAAAAACAAAATCCAAGGCATGGTGGCCCCGTACAACATGCCAAAGCCGCAAGCAAAGACCAACACTCCGAAGCTGAATAAGGACACGAGTGGTGTGAGTTCCATAAGAGATCCACTTACAATAGAAGTGAGTTTCGTGATAAGCGTCACTCGTGGACGAGATGAAGGATTTTGAATCGTATGCATGCTTCCGACTCCGAATTAGAACCCGAGAAGGGGAATGACAAAGGAAAATAGATTATCGATGTGGAGCCTAACGCCACCGTTGCCACCACAAGATCCAAAAGGAAGAACCAAAAGATCCAAAGGAGCATCTCTTCCACTCACAAACATGTGGGTAAAGGTTACCCTACTACAGTCATTTTCAATAGTGGGAGCCAAAAGAACTCATTTCACGGACAGGTTGTGAAGTAGTTGGGCTTGTCGACCACAACACAACCACAACCATATACCATCGGGTGGCTTCACCAAGGACAAGATCTTTGTGTTAGCCAAATAGCAGTCACCTTCCCTAAAACATCAAGCCCTTCATCAATGAGGTATTATGTGACATTGCACCTCTCGATATGGTGATGTATTATCAAGAAACCATACTTCAGGAAGAGACATGGTGTGTATGAGTCCCGACCTCGTGCTCTTATTATTACATTGGGAAATAAGACAATGTGATACCATAGGTACCCACCTCCTTCCTCTATCTCTTCGGGCCATTATAAGACAATGCAAAGAGCTCTTTTCCAAAACCAAGAAATTTGTTTTCCCGATTATCCACCCTCGTGAGCAAAGAAGATCGGTGGCCATGAACTCCAAACAAAGGCTCCTCCACACGAAAAACAAATAAAAAATGTCATGGAGGAGTACGGGGACATATTCACTTTCACTTGTAGGGGTTCCTTCCGCACTTTCGTGCCAACAACCCCATCGATATCACCCTGTGTGTGCTATTACCCAATGGACCAATCTATCGATGCACCGTTATGGAGAATGATGGAATAAAGAGTGCGTACTGATGAGATGTTATACAAAGTTTACATCCCGCCAATTTAATTGTCCTATGGGAGCCCAATAGTGTTGGTGTAGAATAAGGATGGGACTTGGAGATGTTTTATTGACTATTGGGCACCGAACAAGATCACCTGGGTTCTGAATATGTACCCGATCCCATGGATCGATGACCTTCTCGGACCAACTCAACGGGGTGAAATATTTCATCAAGATCGACTTGAAGTCTAGGTATCACCAGGTACCAATCAAATCAGTCTAATGTGTGGAAGGACTCCGCATTCAAAGACAAGGAGGCCTTTTCGAATGGTCAGGATGCCTTTCGTGTCAAAAAATGCTCTCGCAACCTTCATGAGGCTGATGGACGAAATATTGTGGCCATTCACCAAACTATTGTCTGTACTTGGATGACATCTTGATCTTCGCCCAGACATGGGAAAAGCACCTCCACCACATCCGACAGTCCTCAAACACCGCGGCAACACAATTTGTGTGCCAATTTGGAGAAGTGCACCTTTGGCATGACCCGTGTTTAGTATCTAGGATACTTTATTGATGAGAAGTGGGTGCATGGATTCAACCAATATCCCAAGTCATTTGGGATTGGTCAGCCCCAACCACTCTAACATAGCTTCGTAGCTTTCTAGGTCTTGCATGGAGCCCTACCGCAGTTCGTGTTGGGATTCTCTCATATCACTTGGCCTCGATTGAAGTCACCAAGGAGGAGCGAAAGAAAATTCTTTTGATCAAATCAAGAGAAGGCGTTCATAGAATTGAAACATCACCGCTCTACCCTGCTCACATTACCGTACTTCTGTAACAACCATTTGATATCATGCGTATGCCTCCGACTATGATATTGGGGCATTTCTTACTCAACAAATGGGCATCCAAGGCATAGTCACAATGAGACACCTATTCGACACAGCTCAAGTATCCCACTTATGATAAAGAGATGTATTCCATTGTGTAGGCTTGCCAACAATGGAAGAATTACATTTTGGGGAAGGGAAATAATCATCCACACAGTATTCATCGACTCTGTAGTTGATACGTACATAAGGAAGTTGTAGAATGATCTCCATCGAAGTGGTCCACATATCTACAACAAGCTTCATTTGAAAATCAAGTACAAGAAGGGTGGCACCAATAATGCTGCATCGCCTCAATCGACCCTCGAGCATGGCGATAACCACCGTGCTCAACTCTTGTGGGCACAAGACTACCGATTGGATGCTTCTCTACAAGAGCTATCCGCAGTTTTTCCACACATAAAAGACTCTTGGAGGGTAACCGAGTTCAAAATTTTCGCCTCCAAGATGCACTACTATGTCACTCCGGACACCTTTTGTGTTCCTTCAAGCGAGTGTGCCAAGATGATTTTGGAAGCACACTATAGTTAAGTTCTTGGGCATTTCGTAGGTCGAGAAAATAGTGGCGTGAAGCCGTAGAAGTATTTGTGTTGGCCAAACCTTCGCCATGATGTCGGGAAGTACATCAGATCTTGTGACCGCCTTCCACGTTTCCAAACTGACCATCAAGAAACAAGGCCTATACTCCCCCGCCTACCCCTATTTGACCTTGGGAATCCATCCGCATGGATTACATTTCTCGTGCCTTCCTTCTACTAAGCATGGCAATGACTATGTTTTGGTGGTCGCTAGGATGCATTCTCAAAGATGGCCATTATGACAACTTGCAAGAATAATATCACAACAGGCCATTACCAACTCTTCTTTGAATGAGTGTGGGTAATCTTTTTGATCACGTAGGCCTTATCACCTTTAGATTGGGACAACGGGTTCCTCAAGACATTTTGGATCTGGGCCTCTACCACGTCGGACACCAAACTCACCAAGTCCACAACTTTCCATCCCCAAACGGATGGCTAGACAAAGGTCATCAATAGAATGATCGTACACATTCCGCACATGTACAACTCAAAGCATCCATGCACATGGGATGAGAGCCTCCCTTATGTACAACATAGATATAACCGGCTCCGATAACTCAATCGACTACTGTACTTCCCCTTTCAGTGGGCTTGGGGATGAAGCCACTATGTCCCATTGATGTAGCCATGCCATTTGTAGCTACTAAGGTTGATTGGATCATGTTCATGTCATTATTGCAAAAGGCAAACAACTTCGTTGAGCGCATTCAACATATCCGCCAAATGTTTCATGACATATTAACAGAGCCAATGCTAGGTACAAGTAGCGACATGATCAACATCAAGTGCAATGCAACTTCCGTGGGCGAAAAGTGTGGCTACATTTGCAAAAAGGAGCGCTCTCTTTGCTTGGACCCCACCGCAATCTACACCCGCTCCAATATGGGCGATACACCATCACCAAGGTTTTAGGAATTAATGCATTTGAGCTAGTATTCCACCATTCCTTGGTCCGAACCAAGTGTTCAATGTGGATTGCCTTCGGCCCTACTTTACACCTCTACTCGACGTATCCGCGCGGCGTAAAACTCACACCAACAGTTAAACCCTTATTACATGGAACAAGCCACAACCGATTAGATTATGGACACATAGATCAAGAACACCCGCCACAGAGGATCCAGCCTATATCGAATTATTAAAGAATGACAATTCCTTCACTAGGGAAAGTGGCCCACTAGGGACTCGTTGGCTTGAGGGGTCCCGACCCAGGTTCGGGTTTGAGGTTAACCAAAAACCCTCTTACTATTGGCTCTTTCGTAGTGACTCACGGCGTAAGTCAAAATCTTATCGAAGTAGTATGGGGGTTCTCAACTGTGCTTTCCACCCAGAGAGAATTAAGTGATGTGGGTTCCCTTATATCTAGAACAATCATAAAATCGCATTCTATGCAATAGAAGTCTAATTTAGGTCCTCCTTGCAATAGCTGCATTTAGGTCAAATATGCAGCAGGTCTCCGTACAAGCTTTCCATCGAATCAAGTAATATTCTACACATAAGATCAAACTTGCATACCATTAGATCCATCCAATAAGAATTCATATAACCCAAACACAAGCCAACAAGAGATTCATTTGCAGACAACATAACTTCAAAAATAAGATGCAAAAACATTCATAACATAAACAATGTAGATGAATAGAGAACTCAAATATCTCTAACACCATTCCTTTATTCATACTTCTGAGTCTTCATACAAAACTCTTGAACAACTCGCACACATAGCCACGGGGGTCGCATTGACAACAGAATAAGGTCTCCACACACACAACAAGCAGAGCCTTCTAATGCTAAAAAATCCGCCCAAAATATCACAAAGTTACCACATCTAACATTCGTATTCAAACTTATCCAAAAAATAACTTTTTTAGACTCAATCTAAACATCTCTTTATACTGACAGTGCTTACTCTATGGTCCGTAAACCATGGTTTGCGGCCCCCGGTCTACCCGTTGACCCACATATCTCATGAGGGGCTTTGACCCACCCCAAAGCCCCTACACACGACTAATCTATTACAAGACAGAAAAAATTGCTACACTTAGGGGACCGACCCAACAAAACTGAATATTGTGACTCCGGCTCAAGTCAGCACTAGTATCGTAGCTCCCATTTGGTCCGGAGTGCCTAGATATCAACGAAAATGGCAGGCCAAGAGCATCCACTATCCACCGCGCTCCATAGTCTCAGCAATTTTTTCTAAAGTGGGCCTCACGTCAGATTGACACTCGCATCATCTAGTCTGTGCTCAACTACAAAAGATCAAGGTCTTGAGATAGCTTCATTGCCTCATCCTCCTGGCTTCATATGATTTGTAACAACTTTCTTCTTATAGCGGGGAGCTCCTCCACCTCGTCCCGCAGAACACCTCGCTGTCCGCGTGCCATTCTCTCAGCAAAGATGAATGTAGGTAATGTTTCCTACTAGTCGTCAAACTCCTACCCTTTTCAGGTGCAACTCCCGGGTAATTTTCTGACTAATGGATCTATCTACACAGAGGTCCATAGGGGTGTAATATTCCCAAATGGGAAAAGAAGGAATTTAGTGAAAAATGTTGAATAGCAAGAAGAAGACTACATAAAAATAAGAGGCCAATATGGAGACCTTATAATCATTAAAACCACTACAAAATATGCATAATAAATGGGCTATAAAATGTACAACAAGATACAAGCCTCTAATGGACAAAACCCTCAAAAGAGGTGTTACACAGAGTATCAAAGAGTTGGAAGACCGATACAACATTGTTTTAAAGGCGCCACAACAAATGAATATAAAAAATAGCATGGGATTATATATGACACAAAATATACACTAGATTCAGATCTAGGCACTATACAACCTCCAATGACAACCCCACAAGGGTTTTCGTAAATACACACCATACAAGATGGGAATAAAATCCCTAGGGCTGAATATCCACCGCAACATACAAACCTAGAAAGTGTGGCAGATCTAATATAGAAAGAAAGTGATAGCCTTGTCGAATAGATATCAAGGAGGAAAGGCCGATCCCTTCACTAGAAAAACTTCTCTCCAAATGGTGTGTCGAAACCACCCTACAACTCCTTCCTCTCAAATAATCGTGATCGAAACTGCGCTATAAAATAAATATATGGCCTGATACCAAATGTAAAATAAATTAGCTCAAGGGCCTTTCTTACTTATTCTTAATGGAAAGGAACCCTTCTCCACTTGGCAAATGATTGAAGGACTCAAATGTGTTCTCCACTCCCGCAACCCTCATGGAAACAACTCAACCCTCAATAAGATCTACGCCGTAGATGTAAGATGAAGCTTTGCCCTCTAAGCCCGAAAGTGGAAATGAAGTACAATACTCTTCCAAGATCTACTCAATGAAAGAGGTAGGATTCCCGATCAAGAACACCCAAGTTAAACAACACTTGTAATCTTAGCTAAATAGCAAAAGGAAGCTATATTTTCTAAAATACCATATATCAAAACATTTCATAAGCTCAACCTCTACAATATGCCTCGCCATCCTCTTCCTTTTATAATATAGTACCATGGCTTTCGAGCAATGTGAATCCATACTACAACATACGCTCGAAATGCTAGCTAGGGCATTCTTGAGCTGATGGATGCCCGTTGCGTGTGCACCTCCGAGGGAGTCTCGGGTTATAGCTTCAATTCGTAAGGCAACAATCTCGGCTACTCAAAAATCTTCTCTTTACGGAGCGTAATTTTGGACCCTGTTTTGGAGGGTCGCGAATGCTCTCAATTTTGGCTTGTGGCATGGCGGAGGCCGAGATGATGGCGTTCTGGGATCTTACCACATAATATTTCACGAGGCATTTCAGCTCCGCATGCCGAGCTACGACTTCCCATTGTGCTATCTAAGCTCAGCGATTTTAATATTTTTTAAATGTAGTTTATCACTCATTGACCGCTTATTGTGCGTGTGCCTCTCGTTGCGCTTTTCGTATATGAAGATGTACGTACGGGAGCTCTCACTTGGAAGTTTTTGACAAGGTTGACGCTCACCATGGGCAGTTTGGGATCTACGCCATCACGCTCTCCGTGCTCCATGGACACTCGCCGCATCCGGGGAAGGGGTAAAGTTTTCTTCCCGTAGTTGTGATGATCGAAGTAGGCTGCGTACCACATGCACCGACCTTGCTCCGATCGACGCCGTCTGTAATGTATCTCTGCTTTGAGCCGTAGGACCGCAAAAAATCAACTATAAAGATTCTACTACGGCCTTGTATTGGGTCTCCATGGTGTTCCAACGGTCTTCCGATGCTAAAGTGACTCCATCCGAGATTTTGTCGAGGTCCTCTTCTATCGCAGTAACATCTTCCTCCCTCTTACCTTGACCCTTTCCCTCTTCTTGGGTGGCCATTGAGATGTTTCGCCACCTCACTTCTGTCGCATCGCAGACTCAACACCATCTCCATTTAAGCCATCTAAAAACCACCGAGGTGCGGCATCCTCGTGGTCACCTCCCAAATCCCGATCCTTGTCTTTTCTTGTATCTGTGTCCTTTTCTACTTTAGCTCTAGTACTTTTTCCACCTATCTCCGTGGCTCTCGTTGTGTCTTTTGGAGCCATATCTTTTGGATTTGTATCCTCAGAGCCTGCAATGCAGACGTATTGGCGTAATGGCCAGGAGCCAAGACCGATCTTCCACGCATTTGGCCACTTTGCAATGACATGGTCAAATTTTTTCCTCCGTGACGATATACAAAAAATTAGCCCCGATTCCTCACACGCCTTGATCATGACATTATATATGGTCGCCTAAAATTCTGCAACACTTTTGTATTTCTCTATGCACTTTCGCCGAGAGTCTTGGTCTCAAATGGATAGCATGTGCTAGCGTGCCTTCAAAAAGTACCCGTGCCTTAAAAAATTTTGTTTTATTTGACTCGTCGGGTGTTTCGTGAGTCCCATAAGTTTGCATAGCACGCCCATCGCGTACACCCGGCTCGATTTCGTGAAGGATCGCATTAGCTTGGGTCTCCCATGCCACCAACGCAATCAGCAATAAAAGCCACGAGTAGCAACCGCTTCCCTAGTTCCCCGCGCCTCGTGCACATTCTCCGTAAATTCCTCACATAAAAAGTGTCACCAATTATACAACATCCCTTTCTCACATTTCCCTATCAAGGAAATGGCATTCCCGAGCACCGTTTTCAGCGAATTTCCTCATAATTTCGGGTGCTCGAGGAAAGGTACCCATGCGCACGTCATTATCGATAGTCCTGACCCGAAATACCCACTTATCCTGTCCTACCTTGTATTTGTCCTTCACCTCCGTCACTACTTTCAGCTTATTTTTCTTCCCAAATCCCTTCATCAGATGGGGTCCCTTCTTCGGCATGCCAAGGATTCGATAGATCAACGTGAAATCTATAGGAATTCTCCCCCGAATCCACAAAGTAGGCCATGGACTAGGGCCAGCATTGGCACATGCAAATAGTGGTAATGGGTTACCTACCAAAGTATGGAATCTAGAGTGCAGATTGAGGATTCCCCGCATCGTGCAGCCCACACGCCAGGCATCACTTCCACCTTTGGCACATCATTGTACAAAAACCTATTCCAGGTAGGTTTCCATGGTCTAAGCTCCGAGAGCGTTGTTTCATTGGCAAGGTCATAATCGTCAAACTTGATCCGAGGGATATTGTTGAACGTTTTGCCGACCAAAGGGACATCCCGGTGAATAAATGGCATCCGGCAGATACTCCCCGCATAGTATCAATGTTATGTGGCTTGCACACATATGGATTATGTGGCTTAACATAAGGTGGTTTCATGAGATGTGTTCTACAAACAACGCTTCTTGTCTAGCACTCATCGGGGCGCTTTCAAGGATCGTCAATGCGGGATCTCTCTTTTAGCAGCTTTGCCTTGGGGAAGTGACGTTGTGTGGGGAGGTACGCGACTTCAAGGAAGCCCACTTTGATACTTTTATCTTTCCCTTCGTCGTTGGGGACACCACTTCTTCAAACCCTTGTGGATTACTTTTGACTTCATTCGACCCCATCTCGCTCGATGCGTTGATAGGCGCAGGGCTCGTTGGAGGGGTTGGTGGCCATCATTCTTGTTGGAATATGAACTCAGGGTTACTCATGTAAGAAGGGGATTTACAACCAGACATACAAAGCTCACAGATAGCAAGATAACAGATATTATAAATAATCACAAGGCACTAAATGTTCAAACAACAAAGGAACCAATTGAGACCCGCACCCAGATTTTTATAAACCATCCTTGGTAAAAACAGTCAGATTATCATTAACTACCACTTACCTTCAAGAAAATGGTGAAAAATACTGCAAGATCGCCTCATTAAATTCGAAAATCCTACTCAATCCAATGGTAGTTTCACTTTTTCACCTAGTTTTATCGTCCAACTAGCTAGTTTATTTTCCCCGCGTGTCATCCATGTGCGCCCATCGCACCTCGCCTACGCCTTTCCCTTCTACCGAGTGCATACCCTTCGATTCTAATGCTCTAGCCATATAGTCATTTTTTTGCCCTCGCATTATCCCTATAAGTCTTCAACCTTTCCCCCATTAACATATCCTAGGAGACTTTCTCACGCTAGTGCGGGCTAGGTGCACTCACCTCCATCGCGGATCTCCTTCACGATATATGCAGTCCCAACCAATGCTTCCCGAACTTAATTGGGTGGCACTAACCGATCGTCATAGAGAAAAACCAAATCTTCCTCTTTGAACACCTTTTTCCCGATGTTATTTTCATGGCATGCTTTTTCGCATATCTTCCGCATTTGCCGGGTGGAAATTAGCAATGAATCGTTCTCTTCTAAGGCAACAAGTTGCGCTCAAGAATTCCTCCATAATTTCAAAGTTCAGCCATATTAGTGAAAGCTACGATGCGCAAGCTTGGGACAATATATTCCATTGGAATATTAGATTCCTACCCAAAGACCATCCCGAAAGGTGTTTTCCCCCGTTAACTCTTGCATGTGGTTCTATAAGCCCATAACATCGAAGATGCACACATCCTGGCCATTCCTATCTGCATTGCAAATCTTTGTGAGCACGTTTTCCATAATTTTGTTGAAAGCTTCCACTGTTCCATTTGATTTTGGGTGATAAGGGGTACTCTTCTAGTGAAGGATCTGAAGTTCCTCAATCAATGCTTCAATGGTTTCATTAAATAAGTCTGTACCTATATCACTCATCAAAATATTTCTATAGCCAAACTTGCTCAAAATGTGCTCAAAGATTAAGTACGCAATAGTATATGTTGTACAATCCTTTACTACTTTTGCCTCTTCCCATCCGTTTAGATAATCAATTTCAATAATAATATAACGCACTCCATTTTTCTTTCCTTGGGGGTTGATGGGCCCAACAAAATCTATGGCCCATTTATCAAAGGCCTCTAGAGCCATCTATGGTTGCAGAGGCATTTCGTCTCTACCCAAGGGATTTCCTATTCTCCGACATGCATCACAAGCATGACAGCATGTATGTGCATTACCGTAGGGTACACGTAATAACCCAAAGATGCAACACCTTTCCTCGCATACAAGTGATTTTCCAACATAGTGGCCTCTTTCCACCCCCTCGATGAGCCTCAAAAAATATATCTTGTCTTTCATGTCAATAAACATACCTTCTAAATACTTCATCAGCTCCTAAATTATACAATTGAGGTGCAATCAAAGTAAAAGCAACATGCACGTGCCACTAAATCCTTCTTCTCGTTGTACTGAATACTCGATAGGTGCGCTTCCAAAGTGGTGAGGAAGTGAATAATGTCCGCAAAGTGCTCGTCCACCACCTTGATAGAAAATAGATGTGCATTGGGTAATACTTCCTCCAAGCTTGTTGTTTCTTCTCCAATTTTGATTCGTGATGTATGATCGTGTCTAATATTTAGTCTTCTCTCGGGGTTTCACACTAATCTCAAATTCATACTCCCGAAAGGGCAGAAACCATGTGCAAATATTCCCCCCCCAACATAGGCTTATTGACTAGGTACTTTAAAGTAGAGTTGTAGAAAATTTG
This sequence comes from Pinus albicaulis, assembly GCA_034641835.2. Taxonomy (NCBI): domain Eukaryota; kingdom Viridiplantae; phylum Streptophyta; class Pinopsida; order Pinales; family Pinaceae; genus Pinus; species Pinus albicaulis. Next base: position 15,147,441 of record CM076573.1, read on the forward strand.
GAAATTCTCCCAAATGTATACAGTGCCTATATTTTTCATTTCATACACCATGCCTAGTCCTTTCCCTTCGTAGAATAGTTCCGCGTACCTGACAAAAATACTTATCTCTCCTCCGGTCTTTTTTCTCTTGAACCATCATCGTTGACTTTACCCAATCGGCTTGTTCAACCGGATCAATAATTCCCACAAACTTCCACCATATTTTCTAATTCCTCCTTCAATTTCTTCTTATACTTGGGGTTTAAGCAATATGGCATTGCTCGATTGCAGTACATTTGGTTTCAAGGTGATCTTCATAACGCCGTGTCTCCTACAATTTTCGAGCTCATATAACTTTGTAGGAAATATATCTTCGATACTTCTATCAACAGCTCTACAATATTTCCAATTGTATCATCATCCCAAAGAGGTCCCCAATCTTGGCCAACTTGGGTTGTTATTCCATCCGAATGTTGTCTTCCTTTAATTTCAGGTTTCGTGACATCCACCATCCCTAATGCGGCCTTGCAACTAAACGCTCGCCTTCTAATTCCGTGATATTAACATTCCTTGGGTCATCTTCATTATCCTCGACTAACATATTTCTACAAACTTGACGATGTCTTTGCATCCTCAGGCATCCTGCCAGCACAACACACTCCCTTTGGGGTTAGATTCACAAAGACCGCAGCATCCGTGTCCCACAGGCTTCATCCAATTTTTCTAAGGCACCTACGCAGCCAAAGCCTACCACGAAGTCTTAAATCATTGTAAACCAAGCCTCGAGTACCTCATCATAGCTTAACCTCTAGATACGAGGTGGTGGGTATCGGGCCCAACGAGTGGGAAAATCGATGAACCCACTCATTCCATGTCTTTTTCATCCCATACCTCCATCCACATGGCCGTGCTCGTGCGGGTCGCCTGACCGTAGAACAACTTAATGGGTGGAGTGGATGGAGGTTCAAATCGTAGCACCATCATTTTTCTACATTCCTACTAGTCCTTTAAAGTTTCCTTGTGTGTTTCGCACCAATGCGCCGGATCGCACTCATAGCCAAATCAAGTGCCCAAAACCTTTGTTCCTCTAAGACCACTTTTTCCAATGCTTCCAAAAATTCTTGGACACTACTAGAACCATCAAAGTAGTGTATTTCTCTTACCTCGAAGGAGATGCAATGGAAGTCATTTTTGATCTTGAGGCACAAGCAGAAGACAGACATCGTGCAACCAATTCTTCCTAAGCCCATTTCGCTCGTCGTAATTGGAAAAACAGAGCTATCCTTCTCCTAGTTCAACATGCCCTTAGCCGTAGGTTTGATCCAAAATATTCATCTCGCTAGTCGCTTTTATATATGGTCAATATCATCCTCTTTTTGCAAAGGGTTCCGTGCATCATTCTCCTTCTCCGCTAGATATAGTGGGACTATCACCGCGTACCATTATTTTCAAAAATCATACTTTTTGCGCTTCGTATTGATGATGCCTCCCATATCAATGGCCAAATCCAATCATAAAAACACAAGGGTAGGGGTATGCATCATCTACAATATATATTACTTCAAAATCTACGCATAACTTTACTCCGCACTTTCTACCACAACTTGCGTAAGTCTACCAAGTTGAATGATCTTTTGTTGATTGGGCATGCATAGCTGAATGGTGGACCATTCCAACTTTGGCTCTTCCATCTTCTCGTCGTGGGTTTTTAGGTAAGACATTGGCACGTACCTTAGATCCAAGATGACCCGATCCATTTCATAGTCTCCACCGCACAACCATGCACATCTCCCTACCCGTTCTCTACTTCTCGCTTTATAAACCTTGTTCACATCCTTGGTTTCTATTCGAGGGACTCCTCTTTTCCACAACTATCTATCGTGGCCTCGAGATTATCTATCGTGTTCGTTGCGCGCAGCTTAATGCAGGCTTGTAGTAATGGTTTAACTTAATCATTAGCCTTTGGTTCCATGGGAGTTCTTGACATGGATGCCTCCCTTGCATCGCAAAATCTTTCCCCCCCGTCTCCATAAAAATATCTTTTGTTTCTCGTTGTTTCTTGAGGCTTTCCTTCTTATCGACGCCTTTCGATCGTGGTTCTATGACATCCTTTTCCTCATTTCCTCCGGTGGCAACACCATTGTGTACTCACATTTACACTCGTAATTCATCATCGCGGGTTGAACTTTAACCATTTGTATGTTCTACGTAGGTGTCCGTTGCTTTTCCTTCATTTTAGCTATTAGCAATGTTATGACAATCTTCACTCAAATGATCGTATTGTCTACAATACCTATAGGATTGTCACGCAAGATTATGGCATCCATGCACATAATTCCCAATGTCTCTCGTAGTTATAACATATCAGTTTCCCTCTCCTCGACATGGCCTCCACCTCTCCCCTTCCCCGTCCTCTCGTTTGGATCCTACTCTTCCGTAGGAGATGATAATGACAAAAGGGTCCGCCTTGCACTGTAAAGGTTTTCCCGTTCATCATTAGCTCATATGTTCGACATTTGTTCTTTCAGACCAACCGAAGAGAATAATCTGCACCACCGATTCTTTAGTTCTAGCACATATGCTCCTAATCGTGGGCAATGGTCTATATCATTCCGTCCAACGACCCTATAATCCGCACACCATAGTGTGGGGATAATAGGGCCCGTAACATCCCCGGGGCATAGGGGATTTGATTCCCCGGCTCGTAGATAAATCAAGAATAGAGGACATCGATCCTTGGTGTACGCACTCCCGCAACATACACTCCAAAATTTGCGCCAACTTCTTTACCTAGTCTGAGTAAATTATGAATTAAGTATCGCTTCTAGTTGGATCTAAATTTGTAGCCCCCCCCTCCAAAATGAGCATCATCCTTCGAACAACTTTTAATTTCATTGCAATTTCCGCAGCCTCTTCCCCGAGAATCAATCTTCTACCGACCTGCAGATCCGCACAGATGTGGCAAGAGCATGGAAATGAACCATTCCTTATGCTTATTATCATTGTACACAAATCCACCGACATTGATATCTTGCTTCAACCATTGGCCAACCTCGTACCAATTCTCGCGGCCCTTACCTAATGCTCTTGAGTTCTACTATGCATTGCGAATAGGACTTTGGCTTCCGGAGTCGTTGCTTTAGTACATCCTTAACTGCTAAATAGTGGGATTTACATTCCGAGCAAGGTATCCCATGAACCAATCTAAAGCATGACCTTCAAATTCCATATCTATTTTCACTCTCGACGCATCGCATTCACATTTCCGTGCGCTCCACACCGCATTCTCCACAAACCAAAATTGATCCATATCTTCATCCCTCACCCTTAAAAGAAGATAGCTTCATCTACGTAGCCATATATTCCGCAGTGGGGGCGACGGGGCGTGGGGTAGGAGGGTTCTTACCCTTGCGCGTATTTGATGGTGGCGTAGCAAGAGGGATATCCTCGCTGTTCTCCACCCGCTCGCTGATTATATGAGTTTCTCAAAGGGTTGTATACATACCTATCCCCTTTCCGATTGATCCGATAGTATTTTCCACTACACCCTAGTACTTTCCCGCCTAATCGGGGTCATTCACTCAATGTGGCCGCATAAAATCTCCTTTTCACACAATAACATCTTAATCACAGAGACAAATGGTTCATAAGAATTTACCTATTAATCCCTTGAAAAAACCTTCTTTCAGCCTTCGAATATGAAACAAACTAATCTACAAGAAATTCTCATTTAAAATCTCTACAAGATGATGGTTTCAACCCTCCAATGATATACAAGCCCTAGTGACGGAATTATCACTTTTCCCACTTTTTGATCAATTCGGGTCCACTACATGACTTGATTGTTCTTCCAACAGTTTGTAATTATACTAATCTTGACAACCACTCTTGTAATTCATGCATTGTTGGAACACCTAATCCTCCATGGGTAGGTGTGGAATGCGAAAAGTCACAATGGAGTCCAAGCGACCTTGGAATGTGAAACCAAGAGTCACACCATTGTACTATAAATGTACATCATGTATAATGGAAAAATAATAGAGCTTACACGCTTGTCCTTCATTGTGTGTTGAGTTTCGTTGTGTGTGTTTATCTTTCTCTCACACCATGTGTGTGTTTAACATGGTATCATGAGTCATATGTTCATAACCAGCTCAACATTGAGTGAGCCATTTGTGTTTATGGTTCGTGCATATCCGCAAAAATCTCCGGGCACTTGAAAGACTCACAGATTCTCTCGCGCTTTGCAAATTTTTCCGCATTCAGAATTTGTTTTGAGAAGAGCAAAACATTCAAAATCCTTTGGCAAGATTCGTAAATTGGTTTGGAGAAAAGCGCATTGTGCATATCAAATTTAAGGTGTTTTCTAAATTTCGCCTATTAATTTCTAATGCTATATCACCTCTCGCAATTTTCTTCGGAAAGTTTATGGGTTTTTTAATGGAAAATATTTCTTAGTACTTTTAAATTTCGCATTGGAGAGCCGCCGAAAATATTGTTTAAAATGGGTTTCGAAGAAGAAGTTTCGTTCTTTTTTAATGCAAAGATTTCGGGTTTTTCTACCGAAAATTCTACAAATCTGGCGGTGGAACAATCTCTCGCAAATTATGCTACTATTTGTCCGATTTTGTCAGATATTTGGAAAATTCATTGTTTTAACATTTAAAAAAATAAAAATATTGAACACTAACCCTCGCCCGCACTCACGGCCTACCCTACAACACCTTTCCCCCTACGCTACCCCCCCCCCCCTTATCACTCCTCCCCGTCTACACTACAAAATTCTCATGCCCTCATCCCAACCCCGCCTACACAGCCCCATGGCCCAACTCTAACCCGACCCTCCCCTTACCCCCCCCTCTCGCAAACTCCGCCCTACGGCTCTACCCACCCGCCCACCCCGCTCTCCACATAGGCTACTCTACTCCACCCTCACGACAATTCCCTCCCTACACCTCCCTCCCCCCCAACCCCCCCCATCCCCTCGCTCCTCTTTCCTCCTCTCCCAATCCCGCCCCCTCCCCGCGCTCTTCCCCACCCGGGGCACGCCCCTCACTCCGCTCACCCTACACACCCCTCACGTAACACATACCCATTCCCACTCGACCTCACACCATCACTCCATTTTCCTTGCTTCTCCCCCCCTCTAAAAAATCGCACCCCCTCACGCTTACACAACTCCCTCAATCGCCATACAACCCTCCCTCCCTACACTCAATGCTTAAAACCTTCAAATTCTCTCCTACGCTTCCCTCAACGCCAATTTTCTCGCGCTAATATTTTAATTTCTCGTCTTATTTATTTAAAAAAAAAATTCTAAAAACCTTCCTCCTATTCGCCTTTTTCCCTATTATGCATTTTTAATTCCTATTATATTAATTAATTCATTTTTTTAATTAATTCCTTTTGTTAATAAAATTCCTCCCATTTATAATCCCTCCTTCCATTTCTTTTTTTAATTAATCCCAAATAATTAATTAAAAAAAAAAAAAAACAGCAGAGAGAGAGGAAGAGGAAAATGAACACCATGAAGGAGGAAATGGCATATGAAGTATAGATTTTCTACATAACAGAAAAGTGAAATTTACATCAATCAGGAGGTGGCATAGAAGGGTGACTTTCTCTAAAAAGAGTTTGACATGTGAAGATGAGTTTTTATCGTGAAAAACGGCTCTTTGGAAGAAAAAATCAACCGCCTTAAAGGCTTCTTGCACAAGTGTTTTTGTCATGCATTTTTGCGTAAATATTGTATTGAACTCGACATTGTATTATGAGTGAATATTGCTTCTTCATAGTCGCAATTAGTAAATTGGAATTTTTTGATAAATTGTTGATGTAAGTCATTGTTTCTTGCTAGTTAGACAAGCCAAGTCTATACCTTGAAGTCCTCCATAATTTGAGCGCATTTTGTACTTTGAGAATTTCATAATTGGAAGTTCTTTGAAAGTCATGTGTATTGTTTGAAAGGAAGTTGAATCACATTGTAAATGGGTGAATTATCTAAGTTGAAGCCGACACCCTTTATTTTTTGGAGTTTCGAGTTGTTGAAAAATGGCTAAAATCAATGAGGCATTAGAGTTGTTGAATAACCTCATTCATTCCAATGTTGATTATATGATAAAAATGAGCAAGAATGCTCTTTGTAACATTCAAAGTTGTTTGCAAGATGCACAAGAAAAGATTGAGTTTTTGCAGTTTGAATCCTAGCTCCAATAAGATGAACTTCAACAAAAGAGTCGCCATTCTAAACCCGTTTCTGTTCGAAGATTGTGAAGGACTCTCACCGAAGAAAGAAGATAAAGTTTCAGCTTGATCCACATTCACTTCCTTGTACTAGAGCAGATGCCAGACATGCGTATGTAGCGCTAGCTCGCACTTCTCAAGCCCACCATCGTACTGGGAAGAGCTTGTCCACAACAAGCACCGAATCGGTCTTGGATATGACAAAGATGCGTCCGTTCATATTCCGTACTCACACCAAGCCCATCATATTTCGCAGTGCCGTATCTTGTATGACAAGCTCACATGCAAACCTATTCCGCATCCCGTTCGCTTCCACAACAACAACAAGATTGTAAAATGCCAACATTGTGATCGAGTTTGCCATATGAAAGATCATTATTTTGATCTTCATCCATGCAAGCACCGTGGTTGGTACACCCATTATTCATACGATGCTTCAAAAATAAGCTCGCAAGAACAAATATTCATCTTGATGGATCGCTTTCTGTAATGGGCATCATCAAGAATATGTTTAGGTTGCATGTCATAACATGTTCTAGAATATTGAGCAAAATTGCGCTTGAGTTTTTCGCCATCATCTCACCTTGTCCCCCGATGGGAAAATGGTGGTCATCTCCAAGATCTCGACGTCGCATCAAGAGAGCCCGAGCCACAATCTCTCATTCCATGTTCAGAGTTGTAGCCAGAGACACAACAGCTCAAGCAAGTCCGAGCCACAATTCGTCATTCCGCATTCAAAGTTGTATCCGCAGAAACAGATGTCCATGAGCATGCCTTTGGTTGGTGGACGCCTTAAACCATCACCTCGCCAGACCTCCTTTCTTTTAGGTTGAAGGTCTCCTTCATACATCAGGGACACTCTGTGCGTAACTTCAGCTTGCCGTATTTGGTTGAGTTCCGTGAAAATGGTTCAAGCATTCAAGTGTTGTTGGTGATCCTTATACCATCACAAAAGGTTGTAGACCTCCTTCTTTTAGGTTGAAGGTATTCCCTTTTATGAGGGACACTTCCTATAGTAGAAGCTTTCTCAGCTTCTTGCCGTTTTGGAAGAGTTCTCGGAACATAGAACAAGTATTGCATTCCAAATTGTTGGCGTCATCCTTAAACCAATTTTTTAAGTTGAACATTTCTGAGTTGATTCAAATTTCAAGTGCTACCATGTATACTTCGCATATGTATTACAACTCTCTTATTGACCTACACATACCCCTTCGGATTAAGGGGGGAATGTTGGAACACCTAATCCTCCATGGGTAGGTGTGGAATGCAAAAAGTCACAATGGAGTCCAAGTGACCTTGGAATGTGAAACCAAGAGTCACACCATTGTACTATAAATATACATCATGTATAATGGAAAAATAATAAGCTGTACGCTTATCCTTCATTGTGTGTTGAGTTTGTTTAGGGGTTTATCTTTCACACCATGTGTGTGTTTAACATGCATGTAAAGGTTACGAAGAAAACCTTTGAATCTCGATAAAAACATACTTGTTCTTCCACTCTTCGACAACAATTTCTTACTTCGTTTTCTTTTAGGGAAAATTCCCGAATCCGTTTGTCAATGACCATTTCACATTACCTAACTCCGTCTCAAAATTCTCCCCGGTCCCGAAGAACGAACCATTTTTGGCTTAAGGGGTCTCAAGTGGATTAATCAATCTTGCTGACAAGATTGATCTCCCTAGTACCAAAAGGTAATCTAGCAACAAATAGCCAAATAAACCTATCTTTCTCTAAACATGTGCGATTTACAAAAGAATAATATAAAGGTGTTAAGGACTTACCGTAGATCCAATTCTTGTTCAAAGTAGTTGTCCCTCGTGCACTTGAAGGAGTTATCTTCATAAACCCGCAACCACAAACAAGCAAACATTAAATAGCACCTATATAGTAAACATCATAAATCATGCTTATCATGGTGATCAAGGAATCCATGAAATAAACAATTAACTAACAACTTATTAAGAAAAATGAATTCGTTTGTATTAACTTTGAAAGAAGGAAAACCTTACAACCTTAGCCTTGATGTTGAAATGTGCCTGTGGTCCTACTGCTGCGGTAAATCTCCTACTCTAAATTAAGCCTTGCACTCTTCCAACCGAGACAGAGCAGAGGTATGTGATCTCTCCTCACAAAAATCTCGCTTAAATGAGCTCGAATCCCAACAAAGACTTAACCTCAAATAATTCTAAAGCTTGAACACCCCTGAGGCTACCCAATGCCTCCTTTTATAGTGCAAAAAAGAGGAGGTTTCGCTCCAACTATGAAGGGATAGAATCCTCCTTCAAAGTGATAAGCTCCTCACATCAAGGGGTTAGATCCATAAAGGTAAGGGATACATGAACCTCAAAAGAGTGGTTTTGCCACCGTAAGATTCTTTCCAGAGGCTTCTAGAAATTACTGAAAGTGATATTTTTGAGTTTACTTGTGCATTTTTAATCTTTTACAGATGTCCACACCCATAACACAGAGAAAGTGCGTTCAGGTACGCAGGAGTCATGAACATTAGGTGCGGGACCGCAGGCAAGATACAGAGAAAGTGCAATACCAGAGTTAAGGAGATTTTTAAGAAATTTTCTATTATTTTCAAGGCTTGACATGAGGAACTGATGTGTTATACTTTCAAAGGAGGAAGTATGAGTGATAATGAGCTCATACAAATAGCAGAATGTCAAGATGAAAATTTTCAGTGTAACAGATTGCCCCCTAAAGTGCAAAGTCTGGAATAGATGAAGTTGAAGTCTGTCATATATGAAGAGTGCAGTACTTTATCATTTCAAAGATCATCCTGTGGACACCCCAGTCGGAACCTGTAAAAACATTCAATGCAAAATATATACATATATATGTCATCACTGAGGTAGGCATTCCCATACTCAGATAAAAACTAACTATAAAATAACTGAAATCGTTCTGATACAGGAATGATTTTGAATACATCATAGTACAGATATATGTAGACACAGTATGGATGCAACCATCTGTTTATAAATAGTCTACTGTATAGATGACAACAAAATTCCTCGCAGCCTGGATGGTGGAAACTAGATCCAGGGTCTTGATTTCCGCATCTCGAACCAGTACGATTCTATCCATGTGAATGAATGTATTGAAGTCGAACATGGTAGAAACCACTTGATTACCAGCCAATGATGTGAACTGTTAACAAGTGTGAGAGAAACCACCAGTAATGTCAATGGCTCTCAAAGTACTCAGTACAATCCATGAAATGTGAATGAATGAGCTGAAGTCGAACATCTCACGGAATCATTCGATCGAAGGTCAATGATGTAACCTATCGTCGAAGGCGAGAAACCTGCCATTGAGGCATGCAGATTTCAAGGTACTGACGATTTCTGGATCAACTTCCTAGATAATGTGCTGATGTCGATAGAAAGTGATCTGTCGTAAGCAAGCCCACAACACGAAATCATAGATCAAGTTTTGAAAATATATTGGCAAGGACTGACTCAGGGATGGTAAAAAATGGATGACAGATATTTTGCAGATGAATGGTTTATTTGAACTGTTCTCTTGAACACATAACGACACTGCAGATGGCTTGGTGACAATTGACCCAAAGCTAATACCCAGAAACTGGCTGAAGACTTTCAATATGGTTTGATTAACTGTTAGGCAAAGGATTTTCCCAACCCAGGTGAACAAAAGTGTCGTGTTCAAGAGTGGTTAACGGTTTTCCGAAAATCAAAATGTAACAAACAGGTTCGTTTTTCTCTCTTTTCCCCCACCATTTCTGGTAAGTACCTCTTTATTTTTGACAAGCTTGAGGAGGATAACATTTGCTTGTTTATAAGCTCATCCTTCGGATGAGTCCAACTTAGTTTAAGATTCGAACCCTAAGAAGGAGTGGTTCGTTCCTGTTTAAAATTGAACAGGTCCTTTACTGTTAAGTTTTAATGAGTCCAGTATAGGAGAAACTCAGTGTTTTTTCAATTTTAGAGAGTCAGAAGAAAAAAATTAAGAAGACTCCATGGGTGTACATTTTCGTAAATTTAGTCTCTCGAGCTCGAAAAAGGATAAAATAATGCGGAAGAGAACTCTATTGATTGTAATTGGTCAACGTATACCTTTTTCGTAAATAGTCCATTTCAGTCCGTAAAAGGGGTAAACTTATACTGAAGGGATGATCATTCATTTACTTTAACGAGTTCGAATAATCAAGTGCTTGGCAATATTTTCATGTTTAGAGACTCTAAAAAGGGCTTAAAAGAGGACTCCAACGTTTCACTTTTTCGTAAAATTTTGAAAGAGTCCGAAAAAGTGATAAAAGTATGCTCTTTGTTGAAAAACGATCAATTCTCCTGAAAAATCCAATTTCTGCACAAAAACTCGAAACATTACACATACATGTTTAAGATAAATAAAAATTCTTTCAAAAATAACCTTTTTAAAGTGAAAAATAAACAAATTAAAAATTCTTTTATTCGAAAAAACTTATAGAAAGGAATTTTCTAACTTTATTTTTACCATTTGAGTTTAGAGTGAAAAGTAAAAGCTTCTAGGTAAAAATGTTCCTGTGAAGATTCTGGAAAATCCATCCGGTGAAATCGAGAACCATCAGTTCCAGGTAATCCACGACCTCCTAATCTTGCATTTCATCCATTTACTTTTCATTTTTAGGCTTTAGATTTCATTTTTAAGAGAAAAATATGTTTAAAAAATCGCCCGCGAGGGTCCGCAGGTGCAACATGCGGGCCCTGTGGACCTCGAATTTTTCCTACATAGAAAAAATTCGTGGGTCCACTCTTGTCTCACAGTGCCCATAAGTTCCTACGCATGGTGTATGAGAACAAAGTGCGGACCCCGCGCAATTAAATTTCAAACTTAAATTTCTTTAATTCCGCCCAAAATTTTTCAAATTAGATTGTTCTAATATATCTTTTTATGCATTGTAGGATATACAAGATGCTAATTTGGAGAGAATGTGAGCATTAAGACGTAGATGGCGACACAATGCTTCATTTGCCTACAATGCAGGCATTAAGAGCATGCGGTTTGTATAAATTCTGGGCCATTTAGGGCATGAGGGCACAGGTAGACCTCCTAATGTGGCTGGTGAACAGGTGGAATGTACAGGACCAGTGTTTCATTATTGGCGGCCACCGGCTCGAAATTGAGCTGGAGGATATCTATTTTTTGACTGGTTTTTCCAAGAGGGGTGAACAAATTTCTCTGTTTGGCACTAGGCCAAGTGGTCAGTCTGTCGCTAGTCTTCGACAAGAGTTCTGTAATGATCAGGCAGACCCCAGGGACAAATGGATTGACATAAAAACTATCATCCATCCGGAGCTTAAAGTTATTGCATTTACTGTCACCAAACTGTGTCGAAGCGCAGCGTTGCATGTGGCTATCGGTTCCCAAAAGCGCATTGCTGTAGACTATTTTCGAGGCACCATTTTCAACTGGTGCAAAGTTGTGTTGGCCAATGTAAAAGGCCAACAAACCAGAGCAAAGAACGGAAAGCTAAATAACTTTGGATATGGATCCATTGTAGTCACCTTTTCTCTAGAGAGGATCCCCATGTTAGCTCCGCAGAACATTCCTGTTGATGCTGGACGACCTCGAGAACTTAGGATGGTTCGTTGGGTTGCATTGATAGCCCGTCATGTTGCTGAGGGCGTTGAGGTTGTTCGATTTACTTCTACATATTTTCGTTGGCTGGAACGCAAATTTTTTGTTATAAAGGACTTTCCATATGCCAGGATAGATTTCCACGGCGACCGAGAGATGGCTCTCCCAGCAGGGGAACAATGGGATGAATCAGGTAAAAATCATTTTCAACAATTTCTAAGCTCTAATTTTTTTTGTATTTTAATCATATTGAAACTAATAACCAAAATTTTTAAATGCAGATGTGGGCCCACGATGACCAGCCCATCTCCAGCTTTATGAGAGGAGGCATCCAGCTGCCGGAGCACCGACCCCAGAGGATCAATCAGCAGATATTCTGTCTGATTTAGAGCATCACCTATAGCGCCTGACTCTAGACATTCCAGAGACCGACATAGATGATATTTCACTCAGATTACAGAGATACGTGATTGGTGTCCCAAGACCTTTTAGGAGGTTCCTATGTAGGGTGACCCGGGCAGTGGTCTCTTATCGTGATCATCATCGGTGATAGGATGATCGTGTCGTAGACTCATATTTTTGATCTTTTGTATATCATTTTTTCCGATCATAATGTTTTTCCAACCTATGATCGAAGACGATGTATATTTTTGAAACACTTCTATACTATGATATATCACTTTACCGGCTATTTGTGTACATGTTATGAATTTTGTTTAATTTACTGTTTTGATTATTGCAAATGTCTATTTATCATACTAAAAGCAACTGCATCTACTAATGTATTTAAATGTCTTGGAATATGCTGATATTCAACGTAATCAAATTCACGTTCCAAGAGATGAACTCTTAAAAATAACCGTAATAACACTATATTTCTAATGGCATAAACTCTATTAAGTTGTAATACAACAAGTTCAGAATCCAAACTAATAATCAAACTCCGAATTCCAAACGATATGGATTCAAATAATAACTCAATCACTGCACTATACTCTGCAATGTTATTCATTGTTTAACCGAGGCTTACCTCATGCATGTATACTAACTCGTCATAGGGTGAATAGATAACCCAAGCTGCGGCAGAAATGTTCCGTGTACTACGACAAGCACCATCAGCAAAACCAATGTAGGTTTGAAGAGAAGTCGACATCTGCAATATCAAGAGTAAAACTCAGATAAGCAGGAATAGTGATAAAAAAACACACTCTAAACTAGGCATGCTTTTCTAATCTAAGACACACCAGCAGTAAAGAAATCTAATCTAATAAATCTCCACACCAAATTTAAGCATAGTATCTCTTCAGATAAAGCCCATTTCTGGGTTTATCTAAAGGGACACCGTCGAAATCTATCAGCTCATAGGCCCCTTTTTCCAGCTTCCGCTTAACAATGAAAGGACCATGCCACATGGGAAAAAAATTTCGAGCTCCTAGCTTGTCGTTGGCTTGATCGTACACTAACACTAGGTCTCCTTCTGAAAAATTACGAGGTGTAACACTTCTATCATACTGAGCTTTTATTCATTTGACATGAGCCTCGTTTGCTATTGCAGCTTTTCGTCGATTCTCATCTAGCTGAGCCAAGTACAAAAAACATTTCTCCTCTTCAGACGTATCTGGGAGTAATTCTATGGCTAATTTCAATGACGAAATTTCGCATTCAATAGGCAACACAGCTTCTAAACCGTAAACCAGTTGAAAGGGAGTGAAACTAGTTGACGTTTTTACTGAGGTCCGATATGCCCAAAGTGCTGAAAATAACATGGAATGCCAATTTGACTTATGAATACCAATAATTCGTCTGATCATAGTGACTAAAACTTTATTGATAGCTTCAACCAGATCATTATCCTCCAGATAATATGGAGTGGAACTATCGTGGCACAGGCCAAGTTGATCTGTCAGTTCAATCATCATGATATTTCGAAAATGACTTCCATGATCAGTAATAATGGCTTGAGGAACACCGAATCTAGCAATTATATGATTGAATATGAAAGTTGCAGTAGTCTTTCCGTCTTCCAAAAATGTAGGCATCGCCTCGGCCCACTTAGTAAAATAATCTACCACTAGGATAATATACGCATACCCCCCGGCCGAGTGAGGGTTACATGTAATAAAGTCAATACCCCACTTTGCGGAAGAACCGACAGCAATTATAGGGTGAAGAGGAGCGGGTTGCGCACGCACTTTACGATCAAAGACTTGACAATTGTGGCATTTCCGGACTGCATAGATACAATCTTTGAATAACGACGGCCAGAAATAACCAGCACGCAATATCTTTTGGGCTGTGGCATACCCAGACATATGACCGCCACATGCTCTAGAATGGAAGTCATTTAAAACCTTCTCAGCTTCTTCATGAGTAAGACAGTGTCGAAAAACAGAATCCACTCCACGACGATAGAGTGTATCACCAACAATATTATATTGTTGGGATTGGAAACGTATTTTCCATCGCTGAGATCGTGAGATTTCAGGGTGAAAAGATTGGGTTTGGAGATAAAAGATAATATCCCCATACCATGGATCAAGTGTACTGATAAGAAACAAGGATTCATCTGCAAAGGGCTGCTCCGCCACAGTTTCAATATCAGTAGAGGGGAAATCACACATCAGTTCGGCAAAAACCAAAGATTTCTTTGCCTTGGATTTTTCAAATTCCAAGTCAAATTCCTGCAAGATAACTATCCATTTGGAATACTTGCCCCCTTGCAATTGTTTGGTTAAAATGTACATCATAGGGTTACAGTAAGAAATTACTGTGGTTTTGCGTAGTAATATGTAGTGTCGAAATATTTGGACAGCTTGAACAGGTGCCAAGGCCAGTTTCTCCACATGCGTGTATTTGATCTCAGTGCGATGCAGATTTCGACTAAGATAGTAAATCACATGTTCATTGTTGAATTCGTCTTCCTGGACTAAAACCATCCAATTGTGGAATGAGAGGGGGCGAGGTACAAAACATAGTCTTGGTTGTAATTGGGAGGATGCAATAACAGTGCATGGGTCAATGCGTGTTTAAGTGCATCAAAAGATTGATCAACGATCTCATCCCAAAAGAATGGAATGTTTTGTTTTAACAACCTGGTAAAACCCTTTTTTAGCTCGGCGTAGTTAGGAATGAACCGACGTAAAAAGTTTGCTTTCCCCTACAAACTTTGGAGTTGGTACAGAGTCGAAGGAGGAGGTAGATTGACAATAGCTTCAACCTTCTATGGATCAACGCGAATGTCTCCTTTCGAAACAACAAATCCCAGTAAGTGACCCGATTCTACACAGGAAAAACATTTGTGTGGATTCAGCCGAATTCAATAATGCCTACACCTCATAAATATAGCTCGTAAATGAGTGAGATGGTCGGCCCTACGCGATGAATGAGCAGGTAAATCATCGAGATAAGGTTGCACAATGTGCTTAATGTCATGAAATGCATAAGACATAGCCCTTCGAAAAGTTGCCCCAGCGTTCTTTAATCCAAAAGGTAGTTTGTAATAAGAAAATGTCCCCCATGGGCAAATGAAAGTTGTTTTTGGCTGATCAGCAGTCAGTATGTTTATTTGACTGTAACTAGAAAAACCATCCATAAAGGAGAACATTTCACTGCCAGCACAATCATCAATTATTTTATAGATATAGGGGGTTGGATAATTGTCTTTAGGACAAGCTCGATTAATAACCCTATAATCGATACATACTCTTATCGTTCCTTTTTTTTTGTTAACAAGAACAATATTCGATACCCAATCGGTTAAAGGAATTGGATAAATGAAACCTGCATGAGGTAATTTCTCAACTTCGGCTTTGATAGCAGCAGCTTTTCTAGGATGTATTTGACGTAAACGTTGACAGATAGGTTTGGCATCTGGGTAAGTCTTGATTTCATGTATGACAATTGACGAATCGATTCCTGGAATTTCTTCATATGACTAGGCAAACACGTCACGAAATTCTTGAAATAGGGCTCTATAAGTTTGAATTTCATCTTCCGTACAGTAAGCACCTATAAGAATGTTTTCAATTATTCCTGGCTTTACTGAAATGTCAATTGGAATTGTTCGAGAGATATTTTCCAAATTTAACTCAGAATCGGGATTTCGCAATGGATTCTACGGTTCTTTGACATATTCAGCAGTAAAAATAGAAGCGAAATCATCTTTAAAATGATCCAGCTCAGGTAAAAATGAAGATCGGTGATGTAGATCTTCCCATGGTAAATCATCAACAGACAAAATTTCATGAATCTGCTCATCAGTATGAACAAGATCAGGAAATGTTGTTGTGGCTAAACTAGATATAGAAAGTGATTCCTCATGGATCCCATTCATTGGATCAGTTTCGGTTGAAGAAGGGTTGGAAAGTGACTGTACATCCTGATATGCAATTTCAAATAGACTCAAAGGCATCATGCCATCAAATGAATCTAACTCGGAGTCGGAAGGTACGATCCAAGGATCATCAAACATAATAGTATTTGATGAAATCATATGAATAGTTGCAATAGAAGGCAATACGTTAGGAGGAGGAAAGGAAAAAGTTCCTAGTAAACCAGAATATTTAATCAAACCTACTCCAACATCCTTGTAAGGGATAGCTGCTTTACCAACATGCTGGATTGTTTCTGTAGAGGCTGGATCAGAAGAAAAATAAGTTAACTGATCTATTGTAATGATCCTTCCTTGATGTGGAAACTTGATAAGCCGAAAGACCAAAGAAACAACAACAATCATAGCATAAGACCAACTACGACCTAGGAGAAGGTTGTAATCTAGAGGGGCATCAACCACTTCCACAATCTAGATTAACGATTTTACCTTCGACCCCTATGGGTAACCGCAAAATACCAAAGAAGGAAACTCCGACCATCAAAAGCCTTAAGAATCGTCGGAGATTGGTTAAGTGTAGGAGATCCAAGTGATTTCCAACACCGAATTGACATAATACACGCTCGTCCTCATCAATCACAAATCTGGGTGGGCCAGTCTATTTTTGACTAACACCTGAACTAGAAAGCCATTTGATGAGGAAGGCGTGGTGTACTATTTTATAAATCAAAGATTATAAGGTTAGAATCAACATCGATACCTCCTATAGCAGCATAATAATAATTTACGTTGTGCAGATTAATGTATCATAAAGATTTCAAAGCCGACATTGCCGAAGGAGAAATAGCTAAGTCTTCAACAATGTTGTAATTCGAGTAAATTTTCGCATGTGGATCGAAAGTCGTATTTACGAAGAACACCTTTAGCAAAGTGGTTTGATTATTAAGTCCGGATTTTGTTTCTCGATCCGTAGTGGACCTGGAATAGGAGGAGGTGTATTTGATGTATTTGCATTAGAAGATCATTTTTTACCATCAACAAGATTCTTAGAACCGTAATCTTGTGATCGCGTCGCAATCCTTACATGAGACATCATCATAATAGACTCTTCTAAAGGTGTCGGTGAAAACCAATCATCTTACTATCTTGAACCTGAAAAGGATCCTTCAAGACAAACAGTTGATGTGATCCTTTAACGAATTTCGTAACTTCGTTCCGATATGGACATTCTTTCGTGAAATGATCTTGTTCACAAAATGAAACAAGGATAGCGAGGTTTACGTTTTCGTCATTGGATTCATCTACGCTTTTCTTTCGAATTCTTTTTGTTTTTGTTCCTCCTTCTTTTACCACCGGATTTTGGATTTTGTCGTAGATGTTTCAACGACATGAATGCTCTGCAACTTTGGGAGAAGATTCTCCTTTCTAGGAATCAAAGTTATAATTGGAGAAGAATTCTTTGATGATTTCTTTTTTACTTTTAGAATTGACCGTACCAATCATACCGTCGCCGCCGGCATGAGACCAAGGAGCAAAGAACTATTTGACCTTGTTTTGGAAGGTCTCGGGATTTTTTCATGTATAGTACCTAACCGCGTATAAACGAGGTCAAGGTACCGAGCTTGAGAAATTACTTGCTCTTCAAGAATAACACTAGCCTTAGCTACATCTTCGTTGATCTTGGGTAACAATGATTTAACAAACCATTCGCCAAAATTCTGATCCGAATATAAACTTTCACCAAACGTCTTTCTACGTCGCCATTCATGAATATGATCGAAATATACGTGGAGGTAGATTGTTTTAGCGAAGCTAATAATTTTGTGCCATTTTCATATCCGACAGTAATCGAAAATCACCAAGAAAGTCAAGGTTAACCGACCGAAATTATGAAACGAGCCGCGTGGTAACTCAATGTACCATTTACAAAGAAGACCCATAAGGGTTCTTTGAAAAGACGTAAATGAATCGAATCATCAACGATTGAATTAGACGGCACACCAAAGGTGATAAGTCATAACATGATTCGATGGATCCTCTCGATTTACCTTCGAATTTTGCATATCACTAGGGGCAACTTATGAGGCATTGGCGGCGTCACATAATAAAAATTGATCGTTTGTAAGGCGTGTCAAATCAAAGTTCAAAGTTGCTATAAATGGTAATTATTAAGTCAGATCACGAAACTCGAGAAGCCGCGCATCTGTGGAGGCGATACCCAGGATAACTAGGAATCGCATTTGGCATTAGTATCGAGTAACCTCTCGAAAACCGTAGATGAACCGACTACACCGAGGTTGTTGACAAGTATAACCAGGGTACGCTTGATACCGATAGCTTGATTTCGTACATAGGACCGAATTGTGGTCGTCCTCGGTACGTTGATACGTAAATTGGAGGTTGAATTGTAACAACCGTACTTGTACCGCCTTGTCTCGTAGGTATCCGAACCGGTTTGAACCGAAGGTCCTAACCGAGGCTGCAGACTTGAGGGATTTGCACGGTTATAGGGGTAGCCGATCCTCGGGTTGCCACTACCTGCAATGTGACAAAGCTTATCAGACGTTAAAAGAAAATGCCAGCTTGAGGCGGAGTTCGAGGTGTACTAGGCTCAGCCTGGCCGAATCGAACTAGGTGTAGGAGTTTGAACAGACCATCATTCCCAGGGTATTGTCCCACAGAAGGCTGAATACAAGTGCACTACAACCTCGTTGAACGTAGGGTTGATACTCAAAAGGCAAATTTCCGCTCTCCTTGAATAGATGGTTGGACCATAATGTTGGCACCTGAATTGGGTACCGCTTCTTGGAGGTTGAGTGCGGCAACTTTGAGTGGCATCGAGGTCGGGTTGTTGAGGACCCCCTAGAGCATATTGAGCTGGGGTTGTCCCCAAGGCATGTACCGTCCATGTTGACACCGAGGTATGTACTATCTCGGGGTTGTCCCCCAAAATAATATGATTCCACAACAACTCGGGAAAAGGCTACCTTGGAGGTTGTCTCCGGTGGTAACCCCATCACTGGCGTTCTTCGTGCGTAATAGATTTCTTGAGGTTTCTCTGTGCGTAAATCGATCGCCTTGTGTTTGAGGATTGGGAACATTAATAGACATCATAAAAATTTGCTCGTTGCCGATGTTTCAATTTTAACACCATTAAGCACTCAGATGATAAACATGTTTTCACGGGTTGAGGAGTCGCTCCCAAGAAAGTACCGATAGGAGTTTGGTATCCCGAAGGAACATATGGACCACCATGTAAAATTATTCCCAGTTTAAGAAAACATCGACGACTTTCAAGCAATGATAGTAACTGGGTGTAGGATAGTAACTCGGGTGTAGGATGGAAATGGAACTCGAGGTGGATGAAAAGTAAGTCCCGAATTTTTCTAAAAAAATTGTTAAGGATAAATACTACACTAGTTCGAATAGGGCCGTAGAAAATAGATTCACGCTCCCTAAGATTTAAAGATTGAGGGGAGTTGGGAAGGATATCTTCGTCTGGATTAATAATTTCTTCAATAGAAATAAGTCCAGGGAAAGATCGTCGCCAATGATATTCTTTACCCTGGGTGAACCAAGATCGCTAGAAGTTGGTGAAATAAATCCCGAGGGATGTTTCGAACATTTAAGATTCAGCTTTTAGGTTCGAGATTTCGTTCGCTGCCTAATCTACCGAAGAGAAATATTTCCGTAACTTTGATAGTAACCTCTGGTGGCGTGATAGTAACCTCGTAGCGTTGATAGTAACCTCTAGGTGTAGGGATGAAATGGAACTCGAGGTGGATGAAAAGCAAGTCTCCTTGATTTTCTAAAATTGTTAAGGATAAATACGAAGCACTAGTTCCGAATAGTGGCTGTAGAAAATAGATTCACGCTCCCTAAGATTTAAAGATTTGAGGGGAGTTGGGAAGGGATATATCTTCGTCCGGATCAAGAATTTCTTCAATAGAAATAAGTCTAGAGGGAATATCGTCGCAATGATATTCCTACCCTAGGTGAACCAAGATCGCTTTAAGTTGGTGAAATAAATCATGAGGATGTTTCTAACATTAAGATTTAGTTTCAGGGTTCAGAGATTTCAAAGTTCACAACTAATTCAATCGAAGGAGAAATATTTGGGAAACTTTAAACTAAATCGATTCTTGAATATATTCTCGTTGTAGATGTTTGATAATCAGACAGAATTACAATAGATGATGTTCCAATTTCTCGTTGATCTAATCCTACTTCTGCCGCTATATGGTCCCAGAGCACGTAGCCCTTCAAGGTGACTTGGTGAATATTCGTGGCTTCGTATTCTCCGGGATTGTCTCGGGCAAAGTCCGCCACGATTAACGATTATCTAATCACACGAAAAACAAAGAAAATTTCAATGAAAAACACCTAAAGTCTCTAAGAAACAAACAATTGAATCACACGCTTAAAAAATCTAAGAGTTCAAACCACACACAAACATTAACTTTCCATACTAAAAACACTAGTTGGTGATGAACCAACTTAGTAGAGTTTTAATACGAAAAGGGCGTTGGAAATAGCTTACCCCAACAACCTCGCTTAATGAAACAGACCGTGCAAGTTTCTCCACTATACCATCTCGAGTGAAGATAAATCCCTTCGAAGAGTCCAAGTGAGTCTATCCGATATCCTGGCTCAGTATTAAGGGGATCTTCCTCCACCGTCACCTTAGGAAAGAATCCAAGATTATAGCCACTAAGGTTACCAACCGAAACAAATATACCCGGGGAACAATGACGCATCCGACACACACGCAAGTGCGTAGTAACAAAGCTCAATCCCTTGAAGGCCTGAAATAATCCAAGGTTTACCGACAAGTGACCTCTGCTCCTCGACAATGGTCTATCCGAGGTTTACCGTTGTTAATACGTGTATATCTTCTATCATTCCCAATGAGGAAGGATTGATTACCCCACTAGTTCGTATATGATCTCGTGCTTGACTCTTTAAGAGGAGCTTCCTGTGAGCATACATGCAATAATTGGAATTATTCCTACCGCAAGATTCGTCTATTTGTTTGTTTTAGCTATCTTGGAGAGTTAATTACTCCCTACTCCAAGATACTATTTGCTTATGTTGGTGATAAGAGCCTCAGAAATAAAATATTAATAAATGATTTTAATTTCGTTGCTAATTTTATGAGTCAAGCTTAAGTCAATGGGTGCGAATGAAACTTTGGATGATGTGAAGACTCGACTTCCAAAAACACTAAAATGCACCTACGAATGATATTCAATTCTTTTTCTTTTCAATGAATTTATCCAAGAAAGAGTTGGAGAATGCAATCCTTTTAATTCCTTCTTTAAACATTAAAAAAATAATTGAAAGAAAACTACTTTGTCTTTTCAAAATGAGATAAATGATCAAAGTCATAAGACAATCCTTTTCCTTTCCAAACTAGAAGCTACAAAACAATTTTCCTTCAAAGAAAGCTACAAAAATTAAAACCTACTCAAAACTACAAAATCTAATCTTGAGATCTAAAATCTAAATTAAGTAAAAGCTTTAAGATTTTTTAGATGTTTTCCTTAGTTATTCAACAAACTAAGAATCTATTTGTTCGTATCAACAACATATCAAAAACACTCAAAAATGTGTTTTTTATAAAAATGAAATTCAAAAACCTTAACCAAGTTTTTGTTTTCAAGATTCACAAAGAAACAAACAACTCCTTATTTCTCAATAAAGGATGTTTTCACAATCGTGTCATATTCAAAGACAAAAAGAGATCAACAATGTAATCTAAGATACTCAGTAAATTGTCAAAAGTTCGAACCGCTACAAAGACCAAGGGGAAAAAAGCAATCCAAAATGCAAAATTTAGAAAATCATCAAAACATCAACACTCGAGTTCATTCACAAAAAATTCTCGGCGTAAACAATAATAAGTCCGGGCAAAAACAAAAGATCTAAATCAAAATTAAAAATAAAACTACGTAAAGAAACTGGAGGTTTTCTAAAATTTTACGGTCCGCTAGAAACTAATATCGACAGCGTCCTTAATCGTATTATTTACGTAGTGTGAACCTCGCCCGCACCGTCAAAATAAGCCGCAGTGTTGTCCTAGTAAAAATTATAGAAAAACTTAAAATATTTCTAAATTTTCAAAACAGGAAAATCTAAATTATCCAGACAGATATGTATCAATCAAAAACCAGAAAATGTTTCCTCAAATCAAAAATAAAAGAGAACCAAAAACCACAAGTTCATTCCCCAAATGAGTCGCCATTTTCTTCTAATGCTTATGAAATTGAATTGCTCCTCGATGTTGGAATATCTCTAATATTTAATGTTGCGTATTTGTATGAAGATGGTGGCATAGATGAAGCGACCAAGCAGAGAAAGAGATTGAGTGGTAAAACAGTTACCTCTAGCACAATCCACATACCCAGAGAAGATCTCGACAATAAGGTGTTCAAAAGGACTATAGGGTAAGAGTATTTCCAATATTTGATCAAGTGGAAGGACCAGCAGATGAAGATGCTACTGATGGATGTTATGTACAGTGTAAGCTAGGTAGTTCTCAAGTGAAAGAGCCTGCGGACAGAAGTCCATGAAGAAAATTGCTCCTCAGAGTTTGATGCAAGCAGCTGACACTAGCCAAGAATGTAGGAGAATTGTCCACATGTTGTGGCTAAGAGCTCGAAATTATTCAAATGTAACAACAAGGTGTCAATACCTTAGCTGCTCTGTACTTAGAGAAGTTAGGTTAGTTCAAGAATTGTGAAGTCGAATAGGTCTATCTGCAATGCACTAATTGGTTTCCGTTGATAGAATATTATGTAATTAGGCCTTTTTTATGTTAACAAAAACGGTCCTCAGAGAGAAGCCGAATAATCATGTAACAGCTTATAAATTGTAGCCCTTGATACAATGGAAGGGGGAATTTGCGTAGAAGATCGAGTTGGAGAGGCTTTCGCTCTCTCGTTTCAATAAAATTGTGGAATTATTGGCTATCTCATGTTATTAACAATTTCTCTCGAGGGAATCATTCCTTCAATTGTGAATTTCGTGTATTTAAGTGATAGTAGTAAAGCATCGTCTCTCGTATGAATGCTTATGTTCCCGAATGCATTTGGATATATGTTTTCCGTGTGTGAGTTGAGGGAATAATTATCTTGTGCGAAGAGGCTCTAATCATACCGAAGTCCACTCCTCTCGATATTGGTGTGAACCTTTGCTAAGATTTTTTGGGCGCTTCCGTGTATACTAGGAGTATTATAACCGTTTGTTGGGGATCGTGTTGTTTTACAATGGTTGAACGATATCAAGAATATCGTTCACAAACCAAGCGAGAAGGAAAAGTGAAGGAACAAGTTAAAATCGCGTGAAATTCGAGCGGTCACCGGCTCAATTACCTAAGGAGCCACAGAACCCAAAACCGCCTATTTCACACCGCCGGGGCTCGGGGTGGTTTCCGGCAAATCCCCGATCCTATTTAGAAGTCTCCATGTCGCATTGGTAAACCACCCATTTCACATTTTCTCGGGAGCTGCCATCGCCGACCTTGAAACGTGCGAGAGCAAGCCTCCGCATCGTTCGATCTAGAGAGCGCCCTCGATGAAATGACAATCGCAATAATAGTCGCACGAAGTTTAAGCCAAGGTACGACTACGCTTGCATCGATAAATGTTTGTTTAATAAGTTTGATGGTGGGCCCAAAATGAAATAAAGCACTATTTGAGTGGTTTGGACCATTTTTTATAGTATTAAGTAGTTGGGTCGAAGCTTAAGGGGTGCATCGTGATAAGTTAAGCCATAGATAATTGTTAAAAAATGTTTTGAATGTTGGGTTATCACACTTTGATGAAATATTACGAAAAGGGGGTTTTAAACAATATTAAGTGTTTAAGAGAGATATAATAGAAGGAGCGCTTTATTTAAAAAGGACCAAGCAAATTATATGAGGTGATTAAATAATACGACAACACTTATTAATCATGTATTGCAAATGTGATGAATGAAATGGAAATAAGAAGATTGAGAAGACTCCTTAGTGAATTTAAGAAATGAGAGACCACTTCTCCTTAGCACTCCGTACTCCATTGCTTATCAACAAATTTATTGAAAATACCTTTCTCTTACCTTATTACCAAGTGAAATTGTTGTAGGAAACCCATCCATCCGAAATTCTTTATGGATCGTCGCAATTGACTTTACATCGTTAGCATCGTAAAGGCCGATGGTCAAGATATAACCTATTTCTTTGCCCATCAAATAGTGTTTCCACTTTTGATGCTTACACAATGCATAACTTTATCATATGATAATTCACAACAGCCATTAAATGTCTCGAATGAAAAGCAATAGGCCTACCATGTTGTAAAAGAACTCACCCATGGCGTAATCACAAACACTCATTCTAATCTCGAATGGTCAAGCCCAAGTCCGTAATGCAAGGACTGAGCCGAACTTATCTTATCTTTCAAATATTTGAAAGCTTCGTTGCTTTCTCCCATTAGAAAGCACACTTCACACTTTTCACTACATGCATAGGAGCCGGCCATGGCAGAGAAGTTAGAAATAAACTTCCCTCCAATACCGAGCGTCGCAACAAAAACAATTCTTACCCTCTCGTAATGGATTTGGGAGTAAAATTCACAATGGCTTCTACTTTTAGAAGGATCAATTCTCAAAGCACCTCCTCCTATTGCATTTCCCAAATAAAACCAAAGAAATTTTCCAAATTCACACTTTGAAATTTTAAGAAACAACTCGCTTTTTCTTCAAAATATCAAGTACTTTCAATACGCGGACATGCTCTTCTAGTCTTGTTATTAAAAATTAAGATTTCATCATAGACAATAACGAAATCATCAAGAAAAGGATGTAAGACACTGTCTATAACCCGCATGAAATTTGCAGTGTGCATTACACAACTACATAACAAGCCACTCAAAGAGTCCTTGTCGGTTTTTAATGTGCAGCCCTCCAAATGTCACAGTACTCCTGTTGATGATAACCACTATGTAAGTCTAACTTAGTGAAAAATTCTAGTATCTTTCTGATATAAATAAAAGCGTTCAATCATGGTAGTGGGTACGATTTCATCGTTATTTTGTTCAATGCCCTTAAGTCCACACACATATGCCAAGTTCCATCTTTTCTTGGAATCAACACTATGGCGAAGTCTTGTCTTATGAAACATTTGTCCAAACAAGTCTTTAATTTGCCTCTTTATTTCAACATTCTCCATGACATATATCTCGGGTACATGCCTATGTTAGGAAGAGGACAATCTTGTTGGTAACCGTATTTCATGTTGAATTTCCCTTTAGGAGGCAAACCTATTGGCTTCTAAAACATCTCATGATGTGCATCAACTACATCATATAAATCTGATTTAACTTGGGATCAAAATTTTCAAATGACTCATGATTTACATCAACCTTTAGGCTTAACCATAAGAAGTACAAAACTCTTACTAGAATTCACTAGCCTTTACCTATCCAACATTTACCATTGCTATATTTGTCCCTTTGCGATGTGCTCTAACAATAAACTCCTTTCCATCTTTGAAAATATGATACTTTTTCTCATGGCAATGGAAGATAGCTTCATTAAGTATAAGCAAGGACTTCCAAAAAAATTTCGATATATCGTTAACTACATCTAGTTCAATCATATATGTCAATGAAATGTGTTAATTGCAAAGCGCAATATGCACTTCTTTGAAACCTCAGGAAAGTTTTCATCCTTGCAAATCCAACCAAGTGATATGGTCTGATGTGGAATGGTCTCAAGTTTTAGTTGCTTGACTAAGTCTTCTCGAGATATAAATGCTTGTGACCCACCGTCAAACAATGTGTCAATTTTTGTATGTTTTGAGATAACACTCACATGAAACAATTCAATTCTTTCTTCTTCATTTGAGCTTGTACATGACAATTTGAAGTACTAGTACTTGGTTTAGTTTCAATTTCTTTCCCCCTTCATATTTCAAACCCATGGTTGTAATTTTAGTTTCATCACCCTAATCATCACCCAAGTCTTGTTGTGTAGTTGTAGTAGCTGTAGTTTTCTTTTCTTCCCTTTGTCTTTGTTAAACTCGAGTTTCAGATGAAGTTTCCAACAGCTTTTCTCTTCATGGCCTTCTTTTGAATGTTGTTTACATATCACTTTCAAATTTTCTTTTCAATATATGCATTCTTTTTTCCTTTTCTTTTCGAGGTTTTATCTTTTGTTTTCCCCCTTAAATGGCTTATTTCTACCTCTTCAAAAGTATGTTTCCCATAGCCTCTAAATGTGTGGCTTGGACACAAACCTCATCTAGACTAGTAGGATTGAACATAAGGATTGTATGTCTAAGGTATCTATGTAAACCACCTATATATTTCAGCAAAGTGTCTTGACTTTGTAAGTCTACCCCTAATAAGAGTGTTTCTCCTAAACCTTGCAGTCTTGGGCATACTCTTGTCCCTTAAGTTGTCTCGAAAATTTTCCAATTCATGATAGGTTTTTGTAAATGAGCTAATGGATAAAATTGTTGTTTAATTGTAGTAATGAAATCAACCCATGATAAAGTGATCTTACCATGCTTTCTAATCTCCTCCTTGGTTTTGGCTTCCAACCAAACCATTGCTGCACCATCCATTCTCAAAGAAGCTAGCTGAATTTTGGTGTTGTCATCATGAAGGTTCTCAGATCTCAAGTAAATCTCCAACCGCCTTATCCAATTGTCAAGTTTTTTTTGCATTGACTTCACCATTAAACATAGGAAATTCAAAATTGTATCAAGTTTTAAAAATGGACTTTTACCAATGTTCTTGGACTTGTGATATTGATCCACTCGAAGTTGAGGATGACGATGTAGAGGAACAGGATGAAGATGGGGATATGGATCACCATTTCCTCCATGTCCTTTCTTTGACTTGTCTTCATTTTTAATTCCTCCCGAAGATCCTCTCCCTCCTTGTGAAGTTTAGACTCCTTCTCCTTCAAGCCTTTCTTTCATTTCTTGGGAGAGTATCCTCACCATTTCATTCATGTATAGGAATGGCTTTCCGAACACCCTTTCTTCCTCTTTGGGATCAATAGCTTTAGGAATTTCCTCCTCTTTGAAGTCATGCTTATGGCTTCTTCTCGCTTCTCTGGAGGTGAAATTGAAGGTGGAGATAATGACACTCTTGCCCTCCTTGGTTGAGGATTACTATGAGCTCTCACCAATTGACCTTCTATGTTCTTGAGCTTAAGCCTAGTAAGCATCAAAAACCTTGCAAACAAGAAACAAACCTTGCAAAGATTATACAGAGGTAGAACTCTAGCTCGATACCAACTTGATCTCAATGGATGATATTTGTTACGTTATGCAAAGTATCCAAACTGATATAATAAAGTGTGCAAAAGGTTCTCCTTAAATTGGCAAGTTAAACAATTAGTTCCTCGGGAAATGTTTATGAGGTTCGTGAGGATTGATTCAAGAATCTAACCGTTTAAACATTGAACAATAGAAATGAACATAATATAAACTTCACAAGAACATTACACAACAAATTGTTGACGCAGTTCACCCTCCCGGGCCACATCTCATTCCGCGTTCCCCAACGGTACGTCCGTTGTATTAATTTTCTCAAAATGGATGTACAAGTGAAAATAAGCTCAATAGGAAAAAATATCCGTAAAATCACTGTGTTATGAAATAGCCAAATATGGCTTTTCATTTACATAAAATAGATAAAAAGAGCCCAATACACTACTTTCTCCATGATGGCCCCGATGGCTCCTTCATTTTACTTGGAGCAAAAAATACTATAAAACACTCGTTCGACCCGAAACCTATTCCAACCGCTTCCGAATTTCTAAGAGACCCAAAATTAACTATTTTTGCACCTCGTTTGGTCGGTAAAATCGAAGAAATTATGGAAAAACAAAAATTTTTCCCAATGTCCCCCAAAATTTTCCTCCAAAATCGAGGAACTCCCGCTTAATCGCGTCAAAATATAGGAATTCCCCCAAAAATGGTGGAAGATGCTCCCCAACTGGGTGGAAACCGTTTGTGGTTAAGTTTAATGTTGGTTATGGTGGTCACATATGCTCTCTACCCAAGTCGCTAGTGAAACCAATATGTTCAAACCACCCGCATTAACCGTTGTAACATACCCCCGGCACATTACGCAGCTTTGTAACCGCTCCACCCGCGTTAAGTATGCACCATGGTTCTCACCGTCACACTCACCATGGGGCTTAGCGAAAACTCTATATTCACCCGATCAAAGAAGAGTTGACAACACATTCAACATGCCTCGAATGTTCAACAACTTACATAGACGGCCGGCCACGTTCGTCTGCCAAGTGTTGGGGGTTCAAACCCCATAACCTTTCAACATTTTTTTTTTATATGTCTTTCAACCTTGGAGTTCGAGGCCACGTGGCGCCTTTAGGCAAAGCAAGGGCACCCTCTCGATAGGCTTTCAAAAAACATTAAAAATTTAACTTTCCTTATATATATATATATATATATATATATATATATATATATATATATTTATATATATATATTTATAAAAATGGTATAGTCAACTTAAGTCAAAGTCCTATTTTGGGAGTTCACTATATGAATTAAACCTCAATAAATTTTTCATACGAATTCTCGGTTTTGAGAACTGCTGCAATGCTTAATTGTAGCCACAAGACCTTTTCTCGGTCCTTAGATTGCAATCACTTCGAGCACTTTCATTTTTGAGCAAATTTTCTTAACTTGGACATGATCTCCTAACTGGCTAGGGTGTTTAGGATAAGATTAAATTGTATAGGTTTAAGTAACAAAAAAGAAAAAAATTATATGTATGAGTGTGATAAATGGTATCGTAGCCGCATTCATGCGCTGGGACCCGAAGGGTCAACTAACGTTAAAGCCGTGTGTGTAATGATGCACATATAGAGTTTAGAAACATCATGAGAAGAGGAATGACACAAGAAACCCCTAAGACACCAGGGAACCCCAAACTCAACCACAAGGATGAACCCGTAAATGTCTGGCCATGATGATCAACATCAACAAACTAGTAGACTGCTGAGGTGAACAAGTAGCACTAAAACTGCAAATTTTCCTTGTTGAACACGACAACAACCGCAAGAGGAAATGGTGCGTGTTTGAAAAGATAATGAACAATTATCGCAAGAGCAGAAAAGATATTAAAGAGCTCGTCGTACAAGAAAACCAAGAAGTGGATCATCCAAGTACCGACCGAGGCAATCAAGAAGAAGATGAGCAACAAAAAAGACACAACACCACCGACAGAAAGGGAAAGAAGCCTATCCCAGTTGAAGCAAGAAAAAATTATAATGAGGCAGAACTGCAATTTGTCGTAATGTTAAGAGGTTAAGAAGAAAAGTAGAGCTTAGGGGGAATTTCAGAAAGTAAAACCACCAACATTTGATGGTGAGGTTGAGGAGGTGGTAAAGGCATGGTTAATAAACATGAACAAATATTTTTAGGTGTATGAATATAAATAAAGAACTCCGAAGCGTCGATTGGCCATATATCACTTACGAGGGAAAGCCAACCCGTGGTGGGAAGAAGTAAAGAATGTACGCAACATCGAGGAACAAGATGTCACATGGGAATCATTCCAAAGAATACTTTTAAAGATAAGCATTTGACATAACGATTATATGATGAAAAAGCTAAAGAATTTTTATGATTTAAGGCCGGGACAATTGACCATGGATGAATATATCACTAAGTTCACCGTTACGATATGTTCCATATCTTCGAGAGGAAAAGGCTAAGCAGTGTAGATTTTTGGAGTAGCCATCGAACCATATGAAAGAGAGTACTGCCTGTTAATCCTAACCATGGATGAAGTCATTTGTAAGGCACAAATGTGCTAATGCTAGCCTAAGACTAGGGAGGTTGGAAAAATTTGGCAGCCAAGAAAAGGACACGTAAAAATAGCACAAACTTCAAAGGAGTGAAAGGAAGTAAATTTAAGAATTCTACACGTAATTTTGTCAAAGAAACAAGCCATGTAATCACTCGCAGAACCAAATGGCCAACAAAAGAAAATCCTAAAGAAGCATCCAAAGAAGTTCGATTAAGGGCAAGATCAAGCCACCTCTACAATGTTGGGGGTGTGGTGAGGCACGTTACTACAAAAATCGTCCACAAGAGCAAGAAATGACATACTTGAAACCTTGCAGAAGCTTCTATAGTAGGTGATAAGTACCTAAACATCCCTCGTATCAATGCAAAGCCACAGGATCAACAAGCCGATTATCAACCAACAATGATTGAGCTAGAAGGTAAAATACTAACTCAATATGTTTCTCTATTTCAAGAAGACCTGTGAAAGTCTAAGCTATGTCGCTCCAAAATAGGTGAAAATGTGTAACTCGAAAGAACATAAATTTAAAATTTCATGGCTAGTACAACTAGCCACCGGAGAAAACAAAAGGTAAATCGCAAAAATTCCAAACCTGTACTTTTGAAATTGCAAAATAATAGTTACAAGTAGACCCGAACATTTTCCATTAGGGTCCTATGATGTTTGTTGGGCATGGACTAGCTAGAAAAACATTGGAACTTATGGAATGTAAGGAAATATTATTTACGAATGCATCGATGGAACATGTAAATAGATTCAAGGAATAAAAGCCATTACGTTTACGCCTAATTACAACATCCCAAATGAATAAATGTATAAGGAAGGGATGCTCGTTATATGCTATTCAAGTGGGGTATGCGTATCCAAGGAAAAATCACCTATGATGGAACATAATTGCATAGCAAGAATCTTCAGATGTCTTTCCAAAAAATATTCCCGGATTACCACCAAGGAGAGACATTGATTTCACCATAGAGTTAATGCCAAGAGCTGCCTCCCGTGTCAAGGGATCCTTATAGAATGAGTGTGCGAACTAACTTAGCCGAAATGTAGTTACATAGAACTTGATAAGGGCTACGTTCGCTCAAGTGTGTCCTCGGGGAGCACTAGTACTATTCGTGAAGAAGAAGGATGGGACCCCGCGAATGTGCATGGATTATAGGCAAATGAGCAAGTTAACAACCAAGAACAAATACCCTTTATCGAGGATTTGATGATCCGTTCGATCAAGTGAAGGGGGCCACAATGTTTTGCAAGATAGATTTAAGATCCAGATATCACCATATTCAATCAAGATGAATAAATTTGCAAGATAGCAT
Organism: Pinus albicaulis; assembly: GCA_034641835.2. NCBI lineage: Eukaryota > Viridiplantae > Streptophyta > Pinopsida > Pinales > Pinaceae > Pinus > Pinus albicaulis. The sequence goes on from CM076573.1 coordinate 15,178,746, forward strand.
TGCATCGGCATGGACGCTATGAATTTGTGGTGTTACCTTGGGTTAACAAACGCACCAAAGAACCTTTATGAGGTTAATGCATGCAACTTTCCATCCTTCTTGACAATTTTGTACTTATATTTATAGATTATATTTTGATCTATTATAAAACCAGAAGAGCATAAGGAGCATTTGAGGATTGTGCTCGAAATCCTAAGAAAACACCAAATTGTACGCTAAGTTTCCGCAAATGTGATTTTCCAAAATAGAAACCAAGATTTAGGCCATGTTATTTCAACAAAGAGGGAATTACTATTGATCCAAAGAAGATCAAAATGACTGCGGAATGGCAGGTGCCCCGAACATGTATAGACATTAGATCCTTCATGGGATTAGTCAAGTACTATCAAGGATTTTCTTAATTTCTTTTTTCCTATTACTTCTTTGCAAGAGGAAAGGAAAAGTTTTCAAGTGGACTACCGAATGCGAGAACAGCTTTGAAAAGATGAAACAACTTTGGACCATCAATTCGTGTTAAGGGTAGTTGATCCCAACAAATAATTTGCAGAAGTGTGTACGTACGCAAGTAAAGAAGGTGTTGTGCGCTTTTATCTCAGGAAGGAAAGTGGCGCATATGAATCAATAAAGTCGAAGGATCATGAACAAATGTATTCAACGTATGATCTCGCCTGAATTAACAAAAGTAGTACATGTGCTCCAGTCCGGGAGACACTACTTGTCGGGCAAGAAGTTTGTGTTAAAAACATCATAGCAAATTTCGAATAGTTACTTCAAGCAAGCAGCATTTAAATTCAAGACAAGCAAGATGCGGAATGCCTTCCTAAGTGAGTTTGATATGGATATTCAACACGTGAAGGGAAAAGAAAACCAAGTCAGCGATACTTGCTGCAAAACTACATGGTATATATGAGATGTATTATAATTAGCTGGAAAATAATTTTTCGAACAAGTGAGGAAGAAGCACAAAAACATTGAGAATACCAATTTTTATGGTAACAAACGTACGAAATTAGAAAGCAAGGAAGTACATCCGAGTATGGAATAATGAAGATCGTATGCTAACCGAGGTAAAGTGTATGTACAATCGTATGAATCGAAAGAGTCGATAATGAATGAGTACTACTGCAACAATTATGTAGGTCATCTAGATACCAAAAATGTTGACTCGCAATTAGGAAGGTATTTTTTCTCGTCCGGGTATGCGTAAAAACATTGTTGAATATTACCTGGCAATGTTTGAGTGTCATCAAAAAGAAGGTGAGCATCAACATCTCACAGATTGTTGCAGCCTATATACCGATACCTCGAATGGGAAGTGGGAGGTCATATCCGGGACTTCATTAATAAAGCTACTCCCAAACAAAAAGGCAAAATGACTCTATCATGGTGGTAGTGATGATTAAGTAAATCTTCACATTTTATACCCGTGCAACATTTATAGATAGCCAACATATTCATGAAGGAAATTTTCAAAGTTGCATGGAATTCCAAAGACAATTATCTCAAACCCGGATGTTAAGTTTACTCGCATTTTGGAAGACAATGTTTACAAGACTGAAACTCGCATAAACTTCATCATAACTTATCATCCCTGCATCACTCGTCAAATGGAGCGAGTAAACCAAGTGTTAAGACATGTTGTGCATGTATGTGATGCAACAACCACTTAAATGGGAAGACTATCTGTATCTTGTTGAATTTTCTTATAGCAATGGTTATCAGAGTCCCCTCGAAGATGAGTCCTTGAGGCCTCGTATGGGAGGCGTTGTCGCACACCCATAAACTGAGTAGCCCCGAGACAAAATTAATGTTGGGACTTGAGATTCTTGCTAAAATGGAGTTAGAAGTAAAGAAAATAAGACAAAATTCAAGGCGACACAAGATCGGCGAAGATCTATGCGATAAAAGAGGTCTTATCGAGAATTTGGGGCGGGAGACCATGTGTATGTGAGGATAAAACCCAAGAGGAGTACATTGTGATGAAATTTTGTGCCAAATTATTCTGTAAAATTGGTGGACCTTTCCAAATTTTGGAAAGGGTAGGACCCGTGGCCTATCACCGGCTTGCCTAGTCACATTTGAGTATTGGCCAATGCGTTCATGTCCTTGTTGAAGCGTTACACGCACGATTCAAAACACATAATTCATTGGCAAAATATATAAAGTAGCATAGAATTATAAATCCTAACTTGAAATATGATTCTATTTATGGAAAATTGACAAGAAATTTCATCAAGCAAGGGTAGAGCCTGACAACAAATTCCTATTCGAGCCACAACACATACTTCGACCGAAGGGAAATCATGCTCCGAAAGCGATATCACCTGTGCCAAAGTGCAATGAAAGCACTTCAAAATTTTAAGGAGGCTACTTGGGAGGATGAAATATTTGTGCGGGAAGCCTACCCGCAGCTTCAGATTTCAGTGAAAACACCGAGGAGGGTGTTACTTCCAGGGGTGTGTTGTGACAATATTAAGGATAACTAGTTGTTAACTAGTTAAAAGACAATTTTTTATTATTCTTTAAGGAAAACACTCGAATTACTTTTTTTATTTGTTTGAAAAGTTATTTTCACTAGTAATTATTTATGAGTAATAAATCGGTTAAGAGAGTTAACTTCATAAAAAGTGAAAGCCGATGGTAATTGTAATGTTTCCAAGAACTCGAAAGTGACAGACAACTTGAAATAGTTACCTCGCTCCTCTCGGGGATAAGAGATCGATCCCTGAGGAGCAGGGTTCGTTCCTTGTGGAAGGAAGAGTGTGGAATTTTCCAAAACAGAGACCATGGAAAACACTCAACAATCTTGAAAAATAATTTTTGGTATCAATGACCGGGCGTCCCGAGGTCAATTTCCCCCCCCCCCCCCTGGCAAGAGGGGGGCGTAATCGCCTCTCTTGAAGGTTGGGAGGACCACAAACAAAATATAAGGAATTCAGATAAGTAAACCGTATTTTTTCAAGAATAAGTATATGATAATGTTGTTTAGTGTATGTACAGATATTTATCTATTAAGTGTGTAAACCGTATATAAAATTAGACATGTGTTGAGAAGATATTCTATTAATGAGATGGATCGTTATTGGTTTTATCAACTCAGAAAAAATGATAAAACAAAAGTAGGAAATTTTATGCGTATTTTATAGCTTTATTAAAGATATCAAGATTAGTGAAAGAAAGCAAATGATTATAACCAAGTAATGAACTTGGAATAAGAGAGGTAGCATGCTGATTTTTTCAAAACAAAATAACAATAGAAGAATAATGTCTCATTAAAGAAGGGGGTCTTACAAAATATCAAGACATTAAACATGATGAAACCCCCAGGTTATTCATAAAATGCACACAAATAGTATATCCCAAATTTTTAAAAGAAATGCGTACTCATAAATGAATGCATAAGCTACACACCGTAAGAATTCCATTCAAGAATTTTATTTTTCCTTAAGAATCGAGCAGTTATTAGACGAGGGTTCGGTGAAAACCCAATCCCAATGTCTAGTCGCCTAGAAAATGTTCTATACTGACATAGTGAATTGGTGGCCTGGACACTGAGAGCTAATACAAAATTCCGCACGCACTCTCAAGCATGTTCGATAAAAAGGAATCATTTCCATATCACTAAGAGAATAAAACAAAGAAAATTCACGAGGTCAGAAAAGAGGAACTTCTTCATATTCACATATCATTACATAGTAAATAAATCTTATTTTTGTTTATCTACAACAAAGGAAAAAAAGGACAGAACATTCCTTAATGTAGACTCGACCCGAACAATGCGGCAAGGAAGCTAACAAGCATGCATTTAATCGATACATAATAGTTCGTAGAACCGAACCGTAGTTCGCTATTCTATAAAAGAAAAGAATGAAATTATGCTAGCAAATGATAGTATCAAAGCAAATAATCATATGAAATTATTATATTAGCAAATGATAGTATCAAAGCAAAGAACTATACGATTTCTACAAATTTAAACAATTAATGGTTACATCCAGAATTTAGAAGAATGCGTAACATGCACCTTATAGTTTTAAACTCTCATTGAAAAAAAATACCGCTTAAAAGCTTTACAGAATGTCATGGTGTGTGAAAGACTCGTTAAATACCTTCGCTAGACATCAAAAATGTTCCTCGACGAATAGTAAATTCTCGAAAATAGAATAAAAGCCTCGATTTTCGAAATTGGAGTAATGTGCGAGGGGCTAGACCCTTATGCCATCAAATGGTATCTCTCACATACCCGGAGGAATTCCTAAAAGAAAACTTCGTAAACCCGAGAAAAAATGGAACTAAGAACTCGACGTCCGTAAGGGAGTTGTCTTGACTGGGTAGAAGCTTACCCGCACATGACAAGCGAAGATTAAGTAAATTCGTGTGATTATAAAGGAAGAAAATAACATTCATGATTATTGCATGGTAAATTGAAAAAGAACAAAGTGTCCGTAGAAATAATATAGCTATGAGAAAGAAAATCCGCCCTCTTCCACATGAGTTGGCCGTGAATTCACCAGAGGCATCAAGTGAGAAACCTAGTTTGTATAGATAAACCGAGTAGACAGACTCGAAAAACAAGCGATGATTGTGTGATTAGGAGGATGTTACCTCACTTACGCAAGACGAAGTCCATTGGGAAGGTGCCTGATTAATCTACCGCTACCGCGTATGCCGACCAAATGAGGAAGATGAAGTGCTAAGAACCTCATCCTTTGGTGTTGAGGTTCTCGCTCATCATGACAAATCAATAAACCATTAGAAAACCCTTCTAGGGCTAAATCTCCACCGAGTAAAAGGGAGTTCTATTTGCGAAGTGGTAGCTATGGATGACAACTTAGGCTTGGCGTGGAGATCCATGCGAAGTTTACCGGAGTCTAACCATTGATCTCTTTAGAATCGATGACGAAGATTGAAAGAAGTACCATGAAAAACTGAAAGAAATCTCGAACATGATCCCACACTCGTCAACCGTATGGATGATCCGCATTAATCGTACGAAACATCCTTTCTCTCCTAACTTCCGTGCCTCGACATATCTCGAGAGATCTAAAAATTTAATGTAAACCGAAGTGACGGTAAGCCTTAGTGGGAGTCCATTTTCACAAATATATGTAACCAAAGTGTAGTGAAGCTATAGATCTAATATATATACATATCTCGAGGTAAACCATTGGTTAAACATTTATCCAATTTTATAATGTTAAAAACTCAAAAGCATCAACGTTAATTGCTAAAGAATTGAATGGTAAGTATGACGATTAAAAATTTTATTTATGAGCAGCTAGTGTGTTTAGGATAAGATTAACTTGTATAGATAGGAAGTAAATAAAAAAAAATATTTATATGTATGAGTGTGACAAATATACTCGTGTGCGAGTCTACTAAAGAACCAAATAGAGTTCAAGGTCCAAACATATACGCTTGGAAAGAGTTAAATGTAATATATTATTTATTTATTTTATTTTATTTTTGGATATTTTTAATTATATGATAATTTTTTTTTGAATGATGTAATTTAAATTAGATTATTAGAGGTCCAAATATATATCGTTTTTGGAAAGAGTTAAAATGTAATATATTATTTATTTATTTTATTTTATTTTTGGATATTTATGCCGAAAAGCGTTCCTTTGCTGGGTTTTCAAATGTCATTTTTCGCTCGGCCTAATGAGAGCGCGTTTTCATCGTCCTTCAAACCACACTAAAACGTGCCATTTGCCCGTCGCTCCTCTTACCAGCCGCACGTGCGTCCGTTTACCGATACATATTTTTATATTTTTTCGAGACACGTGAATTATCGGTGAGAGGCGGATACATATATTTCCCAAACTTTAATGCCGCATGGCGCCCCGGCCCACGTTGTCAAATCCCGTACGACATGGCTTATTAATCTTAGAGCAAGCATCGAAGAATGCAAATGATCGCGGAAAATCTCACACATGTTCTAAACTTTAATGCCGCATGGAGCCCCTACCGCGCTTGTCAAATCCGTACGACATGGTTTATTAAAAATGGAAATGTTTGAATGTCGGTCCGTTTTTCAGTCATGAGTTTTAACGCCACTATCTTCACTTTGCCGTGTGAAGGCCTGTGCTTCGACCCCGGAGTTAGGGCATATTTATTTTGAACTCCGAGTCTACCATCATTTCCGGCTTTAAATTTGCTATTTGATTTGTAATCCCCCGCATCTTAACACCGAAGCTATTGGAATGGACTTCTCATGTTCAATCCGTATAGCGTCATGCTCGTTTCACATTTAATGTTCACGAGCTCGCTCTCTTTGAAGTCCTTGAAGCTCTAGCATAATCTCCGGCGATTCACAACTTGATATCTCTTTCCCTCATCCTTTCCGGACTTTTGTTTTGGTTTTCCTTTTCGATTAATCGTTTTGAAATTAAAATTTCGTTTCAATTTCTTTAACCTCCGGATACGTTGAAATTTTGTTTTGATTTTCTTTTACAATCGTTTTGGAATCGGCAATTTCGTTTTTTAACTTTAGCCTCCGTATGCATTGATGCAAATTCGTCATCATGACTCTTATTCGATGATAGGATATTGGAAACTCTTCAAAATTTGTCATTCATATTTACGCCGTGTAAACTTACTTACGATATTTTTTGGAGTTCATGTCCAAGTGAACGGATACTTCAACATGTGCCGCTTTACCGCACCGTATGGATTATTTGGTCATTTTGGTAGTAGCATTCTCCGTGTTGATTCCGAGCAATTGCACAAATGTCGATGGAAATATTAGCACCGCTCGGTAATACAAGGCCTTCGTTGTCAATGTTGTCGCTCTTTTTTACATTCAATTCTATAATTGGAAGAGTTGCAAAGCCGCCTCTAGAATTGGCGTGAAAGACGGAACAAGAATGAGACTCGCTAACGGACAAAGCCGAAACTTACTATGGTAGATTCTAATTGCAACGTCTTCGTAGGAACGACAGAAGGTTTGCAAACTAAACGTTATTTTGCGGTCGACTCTTCTCTTGTATTTACAAAAGATTTGACAACTCGATGCCTCTTTGGCCTATAATCCTTGAATAAATGATTAGAGAATCGAATGTTTGAATATTAGGCATTAGGGTCTCTTTACAAAGGGCACAAACTACTATTGCATATTATATTAGACAAGATGTAGATGCACTATTTCATAAATTTACTCCTCAATAAACTTACCGAAACTTCGTTGTGAGAGGGGTACAACCATGCTTTATTGTCAAATTTAGAGAGACGATGTGATGGGGAACTTATCCCGGAGAATAAGTTGGACGCACACAAAGCATTCCGGCATTGGGAATGGATCCGAAATGATTTGAGAACCCTATGAGCGAGGTGGCTGTACGACACCGGATTTAGAAACTCAATATCTAATAGAAGTTTGCCGTTTTTGGAAACGAATTTCGGGCAGAACCGCGTACGTTTTAAGAGAAACGCATTCGTTCGATGAAGTACGCTCCTTGTTTCTCCATCAACGCATTCACCATCAACGCATTCAATTTACAACCTGAAGTTTCCGTACGAATAAATTTTCTTTCTTGCCATTTCTTAGTTGGGCTTGTAGTAATAACATTTATAAAAATCCCCGCGCATTTGTATAGAAATCCACTCGTAAAATAGGTGTTATGTGCTACACCAATAACATATGAAATTGTTATGCTCGATTGCTCCGTAGGTGTCAAATGTTGCCCATCATGCGGCATTTGCCACTGGAACAAGGGGATAAATATTTATAGCAGAGTAAAAAAGAAATCGGGCCGTCAAATTCCAACTCGGTGTTGGGTTTCTCCCAGAATCCGAATCTCTCGTATGTATGTATGGATAGTCGTCAGATGTATGTTGTTTCTTGTCTTTGCAATCGTGAACTCGGCAACAAGTACTTTTCTTTTCTCACCATCTAACAATGTCCGTCGGTCGAGTCCGCTTCCGATCGTTCGTCGAGACGTTCTCGTGGTTGCTGTCGTGTTTCCTTAGTACGAGGTTGTAAGACCGGGGTGTCGGGCGCCATACTTGGCCGCCACGATCCGAGCCCACCTCAAAGAACGTCGTGCACAATCACAACTCTATTCCGATCGACCGCGGACGCATCATCGAAAGGCTCCTTGAGATGATGTTCCAAGGCTTCGAAGCGAGGAATAAAATGCACTAGGAAAGGGTGCTCTCGTTTTCGGGCAGATCCGGTCGCTCGAGAAAGAGGGCACTCAGTCATGAAAAACAAATGGGAAAGTTGTGGGGATCCCATCCCCGAACACGATGTGGAGCTTCGATTGATATGCACAGTATGGTGACAAATAGTACATTTACACGCCCGCCGAGGGCCCTTGAAAGATGAGGCAAATGATTAAGGTGTCCCGCGCCGCAATGGCGCATCACCACCGGATTTCATTTCTTCTGCGAACAAGGTGCCAATAGAATCCATTAATGGCGATTGCCGATTCTGTAATGCAAAAATCGCGTCGTTCGTAGAAAGAACTTTACGAATCGCGATGTTCGTAGATGTCAATGAAATCATGAAGGGGACAAGATACTACTTATCCGCGTGAAGGGTTTTTTATACCTATCATCCATTAACACGTAGGCATTGAAATACCTAATTTGTTATTTTTTTAAATAGTCGAAAAGCTTATCTTAATTTGTGAAAAGAGCATTGCGAGCATATTACTTAGCCGCTATTTTTGGGAATGCACGTTGTATCATAAAGATCGAAAATTATATTATTTAAAATTATTTGTTGATAATTTATAAAGCTAATATGTTATTTTAAATTTGAAGAAATTTTTAGTAACCAAAAATAGTTTTTAGATATACTCTAACTAAATTTTAAATAATTTACACGGAATTTTTTTAATAATTAATTTTATTATTAAAAAATAATATAACAAATTTAATACAATTTTTTTTAATAATTAATTTTATAAAAAACTATAACAAATTTAATATTGCAAAATTTTAAGCATAATTATGATCTATGATAACTACTTAAATAATAGTTTTAAAATTATAACAAACTTAATAGTGCAGAATTTTAAGTATAATTATGATAACTACTTAAATAACAGCTTTAAAATTATAACAAACTTAATAGTGCAGAATTTTAAGTATAATTATGTTTTTATGATGATCAATTAAATAATAGTTTTAGAATTATTTAAACATATAATTTTTTTTTTTTGTTTTCTTTTGGGTAAGTTTAGGTAGTTTCTTCTATTTTTTATTAATATGAGATAATATGTGTTTATTTTTATTTCCTTTTATTTATTTGTTTGCTTATTTATTTATTTATTAATCTTTATTTTATTTTATTTTTCATTTATTTATTTTATTCTCATTTTTGTAATTACAAATTTATTTATTTATTTATTTTTACCTATTTTATTTTTTATTTTAATTATATCTTTATTTTATTTTATTTCTTTTTATTTATTTATTTCATTAATTTTTATTCTTATTTTTTTATTGGTTTTGAAATCTTTTTTTACCATAGCATGTAATTATTAAAATAAAATAAATATATAAATTCAAATTTTAAATATTATTTAATTACTTTTTAACATTTAATTTATTCGATAATAATAAAACAATTGAATATCCTTTGAATAATGCACGTAGGCTATCTCTCTTTTTATAATGTGCTTGAATAATTAATAATAGAAATCCTCCCTTGTAAACTGTATTAAAAGGCAATATCCTCTCATTATATTTGATGTTCAACTTCTTAGACCATAACCTCAAGCAATGACAAGTATACGCCCTCCCGAAAGGCTACATTCCATTATGTTACTAGAGACGGCATGATAGTGAATTCTGTTGATTTCAGTCCTGGTAGCCCATTTATTCTCCTTCCTCTCGTTCCCTAGAGGAGTTGGAGAAGATTTAACTCAACATCTACTCTGTTTTGCCTCATACTGAGTGTTTTTCAGCTGCTCCTTTGCACCTCCCGGTGCAATTGCTAGTTTTAATTATATGATAATTATTTTTTGAATGATGTAATTTAAATTAGATTATTAGATTGTATTTCTGGTTATTTAAACATATTTTTATATTTCATTGATTTTAAAAACCTATGACTTAGGCTGAAAGGATATTTATTTATCAAAGACTGGCCTGGGTCATTAAAAACTGCAAATTTACTATAGTTGTGTATACTTTATTGGCTGTTAGAGATAAACCAGCTTTATCCACACTTCTATGCAGTGTTTAATATTCAAGTAGGTGGTATAAAGTTGTAGGATCTGAACCAATTTTCAAATCCAACGACCTTTATAATGGTATTTATACCACCTGCTACAGTCTTAATTTCGATATTTGAGTAGCAGGATTAGGGATAGAGAGGGAGAGCTATTTTTACACGGTAGGACGGTCTTTCTTCTCGGTACTCTGTGGAACCTGCTCAATACTTCTATGTGGAATCATGTACATCTATAATATTCTGGACAGAGGACCTATCAATCCTTGTAGGTGCTTTGCATGGTGCTGACCGCTGGTGGTTAAAGAGTATGGAAGATAAACTTAAATCCAGAGGCTGAAAATCCATAAACAGTTTTATCTAAAATCTAGTATACTGTTCCATTCGCATAATGAATTTGATTGTTTGATTTAATCTTGATTTTATATAAAACTGTTTATGGAGTGGTTGGAATAAGCCTCTACAAAGAGGGCTCTTGAGCTTGCACGATTATAGTTTTATTGGGGAATTTCTGGATGTTCATATGAGTGGTATCCCTTATAGGACCAAAAGGGAAAGGGGACACTCACAAAACAAGGAAGTGCATCTAGCAAAAATATGTTGCTGCCAATGTGCTCCTAGAGAATGTGTGAAGTTGAATGAAACCTAGAGTTTGAAAGTTCTTTGCCATGGAAGATTCCCAACTACAGAGTGGGAGTAGGATCCTTAAATTGGGACTGGAAGAATTTCAATTTCATTTTGGGTTACATTTCAAGATGTATGATATTGGTTAAATGTTGGCTAGCAAGGTCCTATCAAGATGGGAAAAAATACAAGTCTATTGGCAATGGGCTTCTCAAGCTCTCGTTCTTAAAAATAACACTTGAAATTCAAAGCTAGATCGACGTAGATTGATTTTTACCCCAATATATTTCAAAATTTGATGCTACCTCTATTTCTATGGTTTAAGGAAAATTTTCCCGAAATTGTTAATTCTTTGGGAATTTATTAAGAATAGGCTTTTCATTCCAAGGCACGAGGCACATGGAGATGACAATGATCCTTGTAGGTCTTGGAAGTGCCTCGAGCATTAATGGATTTATTACCATGGGAAATTGTTAAACTTTATTTCATTAGATTTTTTATTATGGAGTGTGGAAGGTGTTATAAATATGGACATTAGTGGAGAATGCTTGTTTTGACTTAAATATTTATATAAAAAATGGTGGGCAACTATCTACATGGAAATATCTTTGCAAAGATAATTCTTTTATTTTAATACTTGGTATATAATTATTTTTTATATTTTTTCATTTTTCAATATAATTTTAATATCTTATAATTCAATTTAAAACTATATAAAAATAATCATCAACAAATTAAATAAAAGAAATTTAAGTTTTAAAAAATTATTTTATAATTTTTAAAATATTCTTTTTACCAAAATAAAAACAAGATAAAATATCTTTCTCAAATATAAAAATGAAATACACATAACAATATGATATCTATATTACTAATTAAAAAACTAAACCATCTCATAAATAGTATTAAATAGTATTAAAGACTAAACCATCTACAAAAAAAAGACATTCTTTTGAATGTCTCGAATAAAGTGAGGTTCATGTAAATGTACATCATTTTTACGTATATGGTTTAGTCTCTAATTAGTAATATGGATATTAGAGACTAAACATTATGTAACACCGTGTTTTAATTTAAATCATGTAATAGACTTATTATGACACATTTGAATTAATTAACGAATAATATTATTAATCTAATACGATTATTCGTTAACAAGTCTTCAGATATTTTTTAAAGATAATTAATAAATTGTCTTGAGTAAAAAGAAAGTAACTGATCGGTAAATGACTCCAAGAACTCCAGGTAAAAAGGTAGAGAAAGTTCTACACTTACCTCCCTAAGGATAAAAGGAAAACCCGAGAATGGGAAGGGGTTATGTGCAAAATATGGTTGGGGTTAAGCAACATTATATTGCAATGAGTTGTTCAGCGCTAGTAAGGAAACCAAGTGAGCTCAAGGAAAAGCCCGCAGAAGCATAGACTAGATTAGATCCCGAGGTATATTCACTATCTCGCGAGAATTACTAAGGCCCTCATGAGGAGCATGAGGGGAGCAGAGATTTGGATTGCTCGCTCAAGTCATTGGGAGGACCATCAATTTACCGGAGGATTGCACTAAGATAAGTAAATTTTAATTGTTTGTTTACAAAGTTGGGAGATTATTTATTAGATGGAAATGTTTAAGCAAAGAGAACCTGCTTGAGTTTCTATTGCTCACGGAGTGAACGATACATGCATTTACTCGCTATGTAGGTAGAGTAGACTGAATACTAAAGAATGATTTATACATTCTCTATAGCTCATTACCAAGTAGGAATAAATGATTAACCAGGGACACGTATAATAAATATCAAATAAATGATATGTTAAATGTTCATCATATATTAAATAATGATTAGCACATTTGCATGTAAAACTATAAATACAAAAAATTATTTAGTAATAGTAAGTCTATGAAACGAGACATAAAAGAAAAGTGCACATATTAAATATGGAGATATTAACCCATCGCATACATTCTATTTTCTTCAAGAGGAAATTTCCATAATAGTTAAACTCCATAATCGTTAACAACAAGAAAGACTCCGAATGGAAAAATAAATAGTTTGCACCAAGAAATGTATGAAGAGTAAATCATGAAAATTGAAAGATACAGTTTTAGAATATTCGTAATACATCCAATATTTTCCCCGAAATGATAACGCCGTTCGATCCCTTAAGGCAAGAGGTCATAGATTAAACTTGAAGAGAATTTTTCTCGAATTAAACTAATTTTCGAAGACCAAACTCCAAATTTGTTTACATTTAATTAGAACAAAGTAACATGATCGTGCAAGAGGTCGAGCCTTGCAAATATTTAAACATACGAAAGAAAATATTGAGTCAAAACTCCTACAGCCCACTAATATATCGGCTGTCAAGGAACCCCCAAAACCCCGCAACAGGTGGGGGGGTGGGGGGGTGAAGTTACCACGGGCCGATTCATTTATAAACCAGAATATGCAAGAACCCTATCAAGAGGATTAACCTAGTCATCATTATGATTGCTCAATAATCCGACCAACAAGGTTATGTGACCTTGCAAACAAGCACGATAGTCGTTAGAACCTCGATGGGTAGAGAGTATACTTCGTCATTCAAGAAAATTACTTAAATGAATAGACGAAAAACATGGTGTTGAGTGCTTACTGCTGGTGGTCGACCCCGCCAAGGCGAGGCCGTCATTCCTCAACATGTCGAAGCATACTTGAAAGGCTTAGCATATCGAAAACGTTGGGTAAGAAGGAATCGAACTCGAAATTCATAAACTAATCCTCGTGACTAAATCTATAATCCAAAAGAGACCCCTTCAACGAAGGAAGTATAACCCAATCACAAGCAGTAGATCACTCGGGACCCGAAGCTTCCGCCCGTCTATAGAAGTAGCATTACAATCACTAGGAAAAAATAACTGCAAAGCACTTCAATAAAAACTATCGAGAACCGATGAACAAGGGTAATCCATACCTCTGCGATAGAACAAAGAGTGGAATATCATCATCTCAGAAATTATTGTGATAGCATGATAGGGTATACCGACTACGAAAAGAGAAACCACAAAGTTGCGCAGATAACCGACGAAGATGATATGGAGTGAATGAACTAGACGACGAGGATGGGGTTCGTGGTTACCTTAACCATCCCTCGGCTTCTATGTATACCATTGATCCCTTTGTGTGGCCAATCAACCGAGGAAGAGAAGCCCAGTGTTACATTGTGGGACCGAGATGACCGAGGACTTTCATGGGAAATAAACCCAACAATCGAAGTGGGTGATTACAAGAGAAATTATTAATCATATTTAATATAAAGTAGCCATAATTGGAATGCGATAAGTAACGTATCATATGGAAATCAATTTCAAGTGTACAATTAATGAAGTAATGCCGTCAAGCATGAACCTACGACTAAAATTAAAACCAAGATCAAATGTAATCGAGAATAATGAATCCTCGTAGGGTTTCGTAATGACACGGTGCGATAATTAATAAACACTTTCCAAAGTTATGGATTGACAATAATATCGTTCTTATAAACTATGTTATGAGATTAGAATGCATGAATATACTCTATGGTTATCATATAATTTTAATTATAATGATTGTATATTAATAACACAATGAAGTTATAAAATGCCAACCATATGGGTTATAAATAGGCATTCAAATGAGTGTTTGATATGTTTTATAAGGTAATCGAGTATAAGGTTGTAAGATAGTAAAAGGTGAAATATATATATTTTTTAATCTTTGTGTATGTTTAATTTTTTAATTGTGACAAGTGGTATCGAGCGAAGTTAGACGTTGGGGCTTGATGGGCCAACACCATAACGTGGGTTTTTTCATCTTGTTTATTGTTGAAATTGTGCACAATACATGAAAACAAGCAATAAGCTACCATGAGGAGAGGATCTAGTCATCAAACGCCCGTGAACATAGGGGAAATATATCTCGACTAACCGTGAAGTCAACCTAGGATGGGTAATTACATAGACTAGAACCAATAAATTAGTATATTAATGGAAGAACAACAACATCGACAAATAGACTACTTGATACAAAGACAACAACTTCTTTAGACATAGATGGTCAAGTTTCATATGATAATTAAAAGTTAATGAGGGAGAAATAAAGGATATTGAAGAGCTCTTCAGAGCAAACAACCATCACACCGCACAAACAACAGAGAGATACTTACTGAGAAGGATAAATAACAATGTAATTCATATAATCCCGAAGGAATTCGTACACAAAAAATAAAAGTACAACCTAAAATGAAGTTGAATATGGAAATATTTTAGAACAACAAGAACCGAAGAAACAAAAGTGGATTTATTGTGGTGAATTTCGAAGATCAAGCCTCGCTACATTTGATGGAGAAGTTGGAATAAATGGCGGTGGCGCTTGATAATAAATATGAAAGTATTTTCAATTTTATGAGAATGACAAAATTAAAGCTTGCCTATCGATCTACCAATCGTGGGAAAAGACTACATCAGGAAAGAGGTGAAAACATGCATGGAATTGAAGATCGAACGTAACTTGGGATGAGTTTTAGCAAGATTTCAAAGATAAGTATTTAACCGAATGATTCTATGATGAGAAATCACAAGAATTCCATGATCTAAAATTGGGGCAAATGTCTATGGATTAATTTATCACTAAATTTACCTCCTTGTTAAGGTATGTACCTTATTTTCATGACGAAAGGCAAAGGTACGGTTTTTAAGCAATTTTCCGATGCACATGAAAGAGAGGATTGAGTTTGTAAACCCAAAAATGATGGAAAAAAGTGATATGAAAGCACAAATGATATCAGCAGTCCAAAGCTAAGGGAGAAACCAACAAAAAGTTGGTCACCCAAGAAAAGGCAGAAGGCCCAATTCTAAAAATAAACTGAAAATTACAATAATGGTGCAAGGAATCTAATTAATATATAGAATGGGAAAAATAAACAAAGAACCAAATGGACAACCGAAGAGCAACATAATCGAAGCTTCTAGTAGGCTAGACCTTGGACAATCCCAAAAACCCCATTGCAATGATGAGGCTATGGGGAGGTACATATTTTTAAAAACGCCCTCACCGTGGGAGAAAATGAAGTAGCAACAACCAAGAGGCATCTACCGTGGAGATGTAGCGTGGAACATACCCGTAATCAATGTTGCTCTAGAAGATCGACAAGCAAATTTTCAGCCAACTATGATAGAATTAGGCTGCAAGCTACAAACCTAATCAAGCTTATTTTTCTTAGTTTAATTCAGAGCCACCTAGAGATATATACACCCATGTATAGTTGAAAAAATGTAAATTATAGAATCATAAATTTAAGAATCCATGGCTAGTACAAGTGGCTACGGCAAAAAGATGAGTCAATGCCAAAGTGTCAAACTACGAATTGGTTTGGTGACCGCACATAGCTATAGAACTTAACATTCTACCTCGGGATCCTACGATATTCTATTGGTAATGGACTAGTGGAAAGACAATGGTCATTAGTGGATTGCAAATACAAAGTCGTTTACTTTAAATCGAAAGATGGTACACATTAGGAATTACAGGGAATTAAGAAGCCACTTTAGTTGTGTCCCATTACCGCATCCCAACCGAGTAAAATGCACAAGAAAGGTGTCAACTTGGCAATTCAAGTAGGATTCTCTAACTCCAAGGATAAGGCCCTTATGTTGGAGAATATTCCTATTGTGCAGGAATTTTGGGATGTGTTCCCCGAAAACATTCCAGATTACCACCAAAGCAAGACATTGATTTTACAATAGAATTAATACCCGGGCAACCCTGGGCATATGAGCTCCATAGAGAATAAAAACACATCCACGGACAAAGGATACATTTGGCCAAGTGTGTCCCCTTGGGGAGAACTAGTACCGTTTGTTAAGAAGAAACACGTACTATGCGAATGTGCATGGATTACCGATAGCTCAATAAATTGATTTTCAAGAACAAGTATCCAATGCCACACATAGATGACTTTTGATCAAGTGAAGGGGAAACCGTGTTTTCCAAGATTGATTTAAGTTCAAAGGGTACCACGAAATACATGGATTAAGGACGAAGATGTATACAAAAACTGTACCTCGATACAAACATTTTATGAATTTGTGGTGCTACTATTCGATAAACCAATGCACCAACAACATTCATGAGCTTGATGCATGGAATCTTCCACCTATTTTTGGACAAGTTTTTAATTTTTACTGATGATATGCTGATCTACTTAAGAATTTAAGAGCACAAGGAATATTTGCGCATAGTGTTGGAAATGTTCATGACAACCCATGCATGCTAAGATTAGTAAATGTGAATTTTTCAAGAAGTAGATCCAATATTTGGGACATGTGATATTTACGAACTACCGTAAAACTTAAAAGATAAGACAAATCATGGAGTGGAAAGTTCCTAAAAATGTAAGTGTATATACGTCTATTCATGGGTTTACTGTCATCGACGATTCATTAATTGCCTTTCTAAAATAGATTTTTCCTATTACCATGCTGGAAGGACGAGTCTTTGCGGGACTCAAGAATGTCATAATATTTTTAATTATTGAAGGAATCGTTGACTACTCGTCCCGAAAGTAAAGGCAATCCAAGTATGAATTTGAAGTATGCATCGATGCATGCAAGGAAGGTAGGATAATTTTTGACTCAAGAAGGGAAATTTATAGCATACGACCTAGGAAGCCGAAGTAGCAAGAGGTATTCCACTTATGATTTAGAGCTAACTACGTAGTGCATACTGCGAGTATGGAGATATTATTTGTCAAAAGATTTGTGTTAAGAACTGATCATAGCACTAACCACTATTTTAAACAAACCGATCTCAACGCTCGCCAAGCAAGATGGAATGAATTTTTAAGTGAAGTTGATTTTGACATACACAACATGTGAAAGGTAAAGAGAATCAAAAATATGCTCTAATCAGAAAAATTGCATGGCACATATAAACTCTACTTTAACCAAGTTGAATCCAAATTTCAGAATAGATTATGGAGGCAACAAAGAAAGACACCTAATATTAGTCTCGTGGCAACAAGCAAAAGAAGGAGAAAGCAAGGAAATAAATCAGATTATGAGCTTAATGATAAAATCTTAGTATATCGAAAAGGATACACATTCCTAATCAAATGAGTATGAAGGGGACTATTAATTTAGATGAGTATCAATGGGAGTCTTGCAGGGGACATCCAGATACTAGAAAAATGTTAACAAAAGTTAGGAAAGACTATTCTTGGCCTAGAATGCGTAAGGAAAATACGCCAACACCGACTAAGTGATCGAATGCTGCCAGTCAAGGTGGAACACCGACATCCAAGATGATTTCTTTAGCCTATTCCAGCACCAAAGTGGAAGTGGGAAGTCATCTCCCTTGATTTCATCGTCGACTACCAAGAAAAACTACATATAATGACTCAATCATGGTGTTAGTAGACAGACTTAGCAAAGTGGCTCATTTCACACTGGCCCGCTCAACTTACAAGATGGGGCCCAAATTGCTCATATTTTCATGAAAGATATTTTAAAATTACATGGTATACCTGTGATTTTTATTCAGACGTAGATGTAAAATTTACATAAGCTTTAAAGACATTATTCACCGGTTGGGGACACAAATATAGTTTAGTACCGCCACCATCCTCAGATCATGGGGAACGGAGAGGGTGAATCAAGTTTTAGAGGAAATGTTGCGCATATGCGTAACACATCAACCTACAAAATGGGAAGAGTATTTTCATTTGGTTGAGTCTCACGCATAATAGCAAATATCAAGAATCCCTTGAGATGAGTCTCGTTTGAAGTATCATACGGAAGACAATTTCAAACTCCTATAAACCCGGAGCATTCCGTAAACCAATATGATGCTTCAACATACATGCTCGAAGAAATGGAGCGTGAAGTAAGAAATATTAGGTAGAATTTGAAAGCGTTGCAAGATCAACAAAAAGTTTATGCGATAAAAAGGACCTTCCATGATTTTGCGTAGGATCATGTATATGTAAGAATTAAACCAAAAAAGAGCACTCTTTGAGGTGGAATGCTTTCAGCAAAATTGGCTCCTAGATATTATGGACCATTCAAAAATTTGGAAAGGATAGGGACTGGTGGCTTATCGATTGGCTTCACCCACTACATATTGGTACATAATGTATTCCATGTGTATCTTTTTTGAAGTGACACATACATGACCCCAAACATGTGATACATTGGCAGTGGTATGCATGTAAGTCAAGACTATATTACATTTGTAACAAATTAGACTTTCAATCTATAATTAATTATTATAAATTGTTTTCTCAAGGTAGAACTAAATGATGAGTTCCTGGTATAATCACAACATATTCTAGATGGGAGAGAAATAATGCCTAGGAGGTGAGTCATCTCACAAGTTAAAGTGCAATGAAGCACTTTGGCCCGCAGGAGGCTACCCTCGGGAAGATGAGCATATTATTCAAGAAGCATATCCAAAATTATTTTGTTGATCAAATAACACTCGTGGGACAAGTATATTTTGCCTTAGCTTAAAGATGTAACACCTCGTTTTAATTTAAATAATGGCTAATAAGCTTATTATGACACATTTGAATTAATTAAAGAATAAGATTATTCATTAACAAGACTTGAGTATATATTTTTAAAGGTAATTAAAAAGTCAGACCGCGTAGAAAGAAAGTAACTGATCGGTAAATGAGTCCAAGAACTCAGTAAAAAGGTAGAGACAATTCTAATAGTTATCTCTCCAAAAGGATAAAAGGAAAATCCTAAGAATGGGAAGGGGTTCGTGCGTAAAGAATGTTGGGATTAAGCAAAATTTCGTTGCAATGAGTCTGCAGCTAGCAAACCAATGGAGCTCAAGGAAATCCCGCAGAAGTATTAGACCGGATTAGATCCCGAGGTCTATCTTCTACTATCTCGTTGAGAGTTACCTAAGGTCTTGGTGAGGAGCACGGGGAGTAGAGATGTGATTTCCTCGCTTCTCAAGGTTGGGAGGACCATCACCTTACTAGAAGAC
Source organism: Pinus albicaulis (assembly GCA_034641835.2). NCBI lineage: Eukaryota > Viridiplantae > Streptophyta > Pinopsida > Pinales > Pinaceae > Pinus > Pinus albicaulis. Next base: position 15,198,560 of record CM076573.1, read on the forward strand.
CCATCGAGATAAGTAATTTTTAAGTGTTTTTTTTTATAGGTTGGAGATTATTTGTCAGATGGAAATGTATAAGAAAAAAGAGAATCTTGTTTGAGTTTCTATTATTCTCGGTTGAGTGAATGATACATGCATTTACCCTATGCTATGTAGGTAGAGTAGGAACGAATACTAAAGAATGGATTTATGAACATTCTCTCGTATCCTATTACCAAGTAGGACTAAAATGATTAATTAGACACAAAAGTACAATACCAAATAAATGATCTATTAAATGTTCATCATCTATTAAATAATGATTAGCACATTTGCGCAGAAAAATATAAATATAGAAAATTAAATAGTAACAAGTAGCTCATGTCTCGCACATAAAAGAAAGTGCACACATTAAATCCGGAGATATTAACCCATCGATACATTCTATTGTCTTTAGAGGAAATTACCATAATATTTAAACTCCATAACCGTTAACAACAATAAGAAAGACCCGAATGGGAAAAATACATAGTTTGCAACCAAAGAAATGTATGAAGAGTAAATCATAAAAACCGAAAGGCATGCTTAAAATATTCACTAATACATCCAATAATTTCTTCGAAAATGACAACACCAAGCCTCGACTCCTTATTAAGGCACGAGGCCGTAGAATAAAATTGAAGAGAAATTGCTCGAATTAAACTAAGTCCTGATGACCAAAGTCCAAATTTGTTTACACCTCTCTAATTGAACAGAGAGAATAGAACCGTGCAAGAGGTTGAGCCTCAAAATTATTTAAAAATACATAATAAAATCCCGAATCAAAACCTCACTACCATGACTAATATATCGTTGTCGAGGAACCCCAAAACCGGGTAACAGGTGGGTGGGGGTCCGAAGTTACTCACGACTACCTATTTATGAAACAAGAATATGCAAGAACCATATCAAGAGGGCTTACTTGGCTTTCGTGATTCCACTCCAATACTCTAACCGGTCAGCAGCAGACCTTGCAAAGAAGCACGATAGTCGTTAGAACCTCGATGGATAGAGAATATACTTGGTCATTCAATAAAAATAACTTAAAACAACAGACGAGAAGAAATGGATTGAAAAACATGGTGTTGAGTTCTTACCGTCGGTCGAGCTACCAAGGAGGAACCGCATCGTTCCTCAACATATTAGAAGCAATTGAAAGGCTTCGGCAAAGATATAGGAAATGTTGGGCAAGAAGGGAACTCAACTCAAAATTGCTAAACCAATCCATGTGACTAAATCTATAATCCAAAAGAGACCCTTCAACGAATGCAAGAAACTCCAATGATACGTAGCAGGGATCGCTCGGACTCCGAAGTCGCCAAATACTGCATGTATATAGACATAAATACTATAAGGGAAAAGAACCGCAAAGCACTTCAATCAACAAAACTATCGAGAACCGAAGTAACAAGGCAGCGACACTCGTGATCAAACGAACAAGAGTGTGGTATCATCATCCCCCTTTCGTGTTAACTTTGCTAGCATGCCGATAAGGGGTATACCGAACGTACGAAAAGAGAAACCACAAAGTTGCAAAGCTAACCGACGGAGATGGAGGCAGTAGTGAATGAACCTAGATGTATAAAGGGATAGGGTGGGTGGTTACCTTAACCATCCCTACCCTCACGTATACCCCCTGCCGATCCCCGTGTCGATCAATGGAGCAGAAGCCCAGGTAACATGTTGCGAGACATAAATGAACGCAGAATTGCCAAGTGGGCAACAACCCAACAATCGAGAAGTGTGATTACGAGAAATTATTAATCACAAAATAAAATACAAAGTACCCATAATTGGAATGTGACAACAATCGTATCACATGGAAATCACCCCTCTGCACACAAAGCAAATTAAAACCAAAATCAATGTAATCACAAAATAATGAATACTTGTAGGATTTCGTAATGACAGGTACAAATAATTAATAAACACTTTCCAAAGTTATGGATTGACAATAATAACATTCTTATAAACTATATTCCGTGATTAGAATGCATGAATATACTCTATAGTTATCATATAATTTTAATTATAATAATTGTATAATAATAACACAATGTGAAGTTAGAAATGCCAATCATATGGGTTATAAATAGGCATTCAAATGAGTCTTTGATATGCTATATGAGGTAATATAGTATAAGCTTGGAAGATGGTAAAAGATATTTTATTTATTTATTTTTTAACCGTGACACATCCACATAAAAAACATTCTTTGAATGTCTCATAATAACCGAGGTTTGTGTAAATTTACGAAATTCACTCGCAGTTTAGGAACTTTGTATGCCTATCATTGAACTCAATCCTGCCGACAAGTAGCAGATAATGAACACTACTCCCACTAAAAAAGTGCAATGTGTCCGTTGCCTTTTTAATAAACTTTAACTTGAAATTTCAAATCAAATACCCATCAATTTTTTATTGTGTAATTTTAATGTTTATGGTTTATGAATTTTAATGTATATTTGGATAAGCTAAAAAAATATATTGATAAATGTTTTTTTAACAAACAAATCATTTAATAACAAATAATTTTCCCATCAAATTCTATCCCTAATAGAGGCCAACCAATTTGAACTAAACCCATTGATCCAATATTTCTACTCACTGCCTAATCCAACGCCCTACCTCAAGTGGGTCGAACCAATGTCCGCATGATCTATTATTTAATGTTGTTTTCTATAAATTACGACATTGTCGCTAGCCGCTATAAAGTACATGCCATGGTGCGATCGTTAGTAGTTTTTTTGGACCCCAGATCCAACGACCCTACCTCAACTAGGTTGGGGCCGTGTCAACATCCATGTGATCACTCCGCCGTAAGTCCAATGGCCCTACATGTGGGTTGGTGCTGCGTCCGTGTCCATGTGATGCCTTCGCTCAATAGTATAAACTCTTTACTTCTAGGGTAAGAGGCCTCACATTCACGGGTACCAACATCTTCATGTTTAGTGGAAATATGGCCAAAATTTTGCGTTTGGCATAACTTAGAGAATTGTCCGTATTAACCTCCACAGCATATTAATTGATGTACCTTTATGAGGGCACTCAGTTGTGTGAATAGTACTAAAGTCATGGACAAAATTTTACGTACAAATTGTTGGTTGCTCAAAGGCTTCGTCAATTCTTTTTCGTTAGGTTGTTAATAATTCTTTATTAAAGTGATCAAAATGGGCAGCTAAAGTTGCAAGTAGTTGTATTACAAAGTTGAATTGGCGTAGTTGAAGGGTGTTTTAGATTTGAAATTTCTACTTTCGATAATGGTGCAAAGGTAATTATTTTTTTATTTTTATTTTTTTAAAAGACTAATTGTAAAAATTTTTATCATAATTCGGTCATCAAATCAAGAGTACAACCTACTATTAAAACTATAGGTAAATATCACTAAATAGATAAAGAATGGTTTAGAACACTCATATATATTCCACACTTAGGTGTATGCCATCAACACACACACAAATATCAACCATCACAAACTAACATCTCAAATATAGAATGTAAGCATTAATTCCAACATCCCCTCTTAATGCTTACATACATAAATTTATTGAAATCACAAATAAACAAAAAAATACACAATCATTTTGGTTTACAACTTATCAATATAGGATCCATCAAGTTGCCTCATAACCCTCGTAAAGGTGTAGCTTTCCGCAAGTTGGATTCCCAAGTTTGGACTTCGAACTCCCGAATCAAGGACCTCCCGAAGTCAATTACCGTACAACGTCCCAACCGCCGTACAACCTCAGCTAGAAGACCACTTCACATCTTCAATGAATGAGGGATCCTTCCCTAGATCCACAACTACTAGACTATCCGGACAAACATCCATGTTGGAACCCGAAGTGTAGTTGTTCTAAAAGTTTAAGAGGTTCAAATTCTTCATTGAATTCATCATCGTAATTCAATAGATATTCATCCGTGGCTATATTTGTTGATTCTTTCCCTTTAAACACATCATCGGCACGTACTCGAAATTCCACGTCGTATGCCCAATTTTCCCGCAATAGTAGCATTCAATGTGTGTAATAATTTTCGAAAGAAAAATCACGTAAAGAAATTTTTGCCGACGCGTTTCGAACCAAATGCTGTGGTTCATCATCAGACAAGATGAGAACCGATCGTGAACCCAGCTTTGCGAGATCAAGACACCCAACTAGCCGTTGGGAAAATGGCTTGTTTGACTCGAATAGGAAGAATTTTATTTTTAATATTAATTCTATTATATTTTAAAATTTTATGTTTTTCTTTTTCGTCCTTGTCCGTGTCAAAAATTCATTTTCTACTAGAGAGTTCTCTTTATATCCTCCGCCTTTAGTCTCTTTCCTTTCGTCAAGTGTTGCAATTATCTCATGCAATGTTTGTGAAGACATTTGACTCAAAGTCAAGACAACATTAATATAACTTCAAGGATGACTATTTATAATAAGCACTTTAGCATCTTCATCCTCCACCTTGTAATCGCTTCAACTAACTGCCTTAAAAGAGACATTAAATTATTTATGTCAGATCGGACATAGATGTCTCCTCATTCATTTTCTGGCCTAAATAATTGCAACTTTATGAAAATTTTTGCATTTGTAGATTTTACACCAATAGCCGACGCTCAAATGTTCCCATTTTTCCTTAGACGATTTAGTGAGATCTACAAGATGTAATTGTAAATCAAAGAGAAAGTCCAACATCGACTTAGCTTTGTCATTTCTATTTTGCCATTCAATTAACTCTTTGCGCCTTAGGTGCTACTCAACCATTCACTATGCCCCACAAATTTGTATTCATTAATTGCATTTATATTTGTACTTTCCATGAGGGAAATTTAAGCCACTAAATTTTTCTAAAACCATGAATTCCGTGATGAAAGAAGAAAACAAAATTTTAACCTTCAAGACCGATGTACCTTTCTCTCGCAAATAAAAAAACTTGCGACCGCGAGAAAATTGCATGCCACTTTCCCTTGGTAACCAACTCCTCCTCTAACATCGATATGTCACACAAAAACAAACCTAGTCTTCCAAGTAACAACGACCCGTCACAAAAAATCACCGATTCGGCAGAGAGGTGGGAAGAAATACTTGTGAGCCGCTCGATGGATAGAAGAGCAAACACGTGTCGCACTAATTTTAAACCGCGAGCTTGTGATGCCGCACTCGCCTATTTATTAACCGTTGGATACATAATTGTTTAATCCACAAACAAATAACTCACACTTCAACACCGAATAACAAAAAAATACAACGCTAAAGATTTTTCAATCACTCACCACGCTACATAGGTTTTAAGCCTCTCTACTCAGGGTCCGATATGAAGATAAAGAATGGTTTAGAACACTATATTCCACACTCAAGTATATATGATCAACACAACTTACATTAAGATTACTCTAATATAGAGTTTTGAGATCTAACTTATTCCTTTTAAGTTAGAGAGAGAGGTTGACAATTTGTCAACCATCACAAACTAACATCTCAAATATAGGATGTAAGCATTAATTCCAACATAAATACTAGAGACAAATGTAGTGTAATAGTGTAGCATAAGGCTTTGTTTTTTTGGTAGTTTTAGTACTATTATGGGTGGATTAGATATTTTTAGTGTGCTTTTTTGCATCAAAAATTCAATAATATAATTTGAGTAAATTGTGATTTCTTATTATTTGAAATATGTTTTTGAATGTATAAATAAGATCAAACCTATGAAATATGGAGATTTTGCAAATTACACAACTCAATACATAAATAAATTCACCATTTTGAAAAAAATTCGTAACACACTACAATTCTACAAATTACACAACTCCAATTTAAAATTTTAAAAACTCTTTTTGCAAATTTTCTAACAAAAATAACTTAAGAAACTAATGACTTATTGAGTATATCCACCCGGGTATACAGTATTTAATATTACCCCTCATGATATTCAAACTGCAGTATTCATAACACCCACTGCAGCATTAAATTTTGTGTAGCAGATTTGATATTGACGACTGCTAGGCATAGAAAGGGAGAGTCACAAGGTACGAGGCAGTCTTTCTTGTCGGAGTCTAGAACCTCTTCACAACTTACACGAAATCATGTACGGTTGTGGTATTTTGGTCAGAGAACCTATCAATAATCGCTCGCGGTTAAACCGTGGAAGATAAAATATCAAATCCACATGCTAAAAGCCCATAAACAGATTTTATCTTCAATCAAGCATACAATTCCAACCCCGAGGTGAGTGGATTGTTTAATTTAATCTTCTGATTCTGCTATTGTCGGTGATATACACCGAGATAACTAATCTCACTTCTTTATTGTAGGACCCCGAGGTGAGTGGATTGTTTAATTTAATCTTCTGATTCTGCTATTGTCGGTGATAGCAGTGATATAACTCATCTCACTCTCCTTATTGTAGGAAGGAAGTATTAATGGAAAGAAGATTCTGCTATTGTAAGGTGATATAGCAGTGAGATAACTCATCTCACTTTCCTTATTGTAGGAAGGATGTATTAATGCGGAAAAAATTCCCACAAACAGAAATATGTTATTGTTTTAATCATAATACTATTAATAAAACAAAAATATAAAGTTCATTTTATTATAAATGTATATTCTTACAATTATTAAAACTAGTTTAGCTAATTAAGTATCAAATACTTTTCAATATTTTGTTTTTATATATGTTCATATATTTACTTTGAGAAAATTGGTCTTACAACTTTTTTAGGGCAAATTGGTCATACAACTTCTTTTTTTCTAAAACAAATTGAAATAAAATTTATATCATTAATTTATTAATAAATGTATTAATTATATTACATCGCCTAAATTTAAAAAAATTATATATAAATAATTAAATTAAAATACATTATATAATAAATCTTTTCAATTTTCCAAATAATACAATGATTCAAAGATGCATAACCTCAAACAATATATTACTAGCACCGCACCAAGAGGCGCAAAGGGAACGCCGAGGCGTAGATATGTAAGGGAAGTAATTTAATGAAAATAAAAAGTTTGTGATGATATGGAATATTGGATTTAAACTCGTCAAACATATTTTTTTTTTGTGTTATCCCTAGCTAGGTAATATAAACTATATATGTAAATATGAAAATGTCTTGAATTTGTGTCTATGTAACTCACAATCCCAATATTCCTTCAAATTTAATCGTTAACTGTGTAAATGCACTAACAACTTCATTTTCCAAGCAACCCATGTCCGGCAAACTCACGCTATTTCTAACTTCTCGAGTCAGTACCTAAATAAACAATCCGGCTATTTTATTAATTCAACAATTCCTTAGTGGTGATAACCCTCATAGCACGCAACATGCCCTTTTTATTTAAAGCCAATGTTCAATCTTCAAATGCGGAACTCTTATCAAAGGTCATGAATTCCCATATGCATCGAGCAAACCTACATACGAGATTAAACCAAGTCAATGGTCTCGCTTATACCTTCGAACCATATCAATACTTTTCACCTTGAAAATTCAACTCCACTTCAATCCGAGTCACTCCTACAATCGTGCCCTTCCTTCTTTCGACATCCGGCCAAAGCTATATATCAAAATTAGTTTAAGGAACATTCAAATCGATATTCGAATCGAATTTGCCCCAATGGCGCCCCTTGATTAAACAACACACTACGACAACATTACTTTACGAAACCACCCTAGGCTTACGTGTCAAGCATGTAGGTGTATCACGTTTGTTTTACGTAAACCGCTCACGCTCTTTATGATCATGGCGAAAACTGCCTTTCACATCCGTAAACTCGCCATCACTCTTTACACAAGGTCCCACTTGGTACTTCAAGGTTCCTGCTTGCTGTTTATCGTACGCTTCTCGATCTCAACCTTCGTAATAACACTTCCAACACCGATTCAATACACCGCGCGATTAATACATCTCCGTTCGTGCGTTTTCCACAACAAAACCTCATCGCTCTCATCGCACCTCACTCAAATTAAATGCAATTTCTCGTTGCTTGGGCTACCACCGGCGATAATTCCTGCTAACACATCGAAGGTAGGGAGTTCCTTTTACCACCGTAAGCCGACATCCATGCATCAACCGATCGGATTCAACGAGGAAGTTAATTCACCCTCAGAGATTTTATGTAGAGTTAACGCAAACACGGATTTCGTTGCGTTTCGTGAATCCCATAGCGATTCTCTTCGACCTTCCTGAGATTGTATCCGAAAGAAATTAAAGCAATTCTCCGCAAAGATGTACAACCCGACACTTCACGAAGGGGAATCCTTCCGCCTTCGAAGGTTAATTACACCCTTAATCGAATTGTCTCGAATAACAATGTTGAGTTCGACGCATTAATTAACTTTCCAAGGGTATGTGGCGGCACCTCCTCTACAAAGGATTCTAAGAGCAATAAACCGGGCCGCAATTGGATTTCGTTTAAGAGGGAGGAGAGAGTTATAATGGTAGAAAACATTGGGAGATCAAATCCACTCACATCTCTGCTACTTCGCACATGCATAATCCTACACCAAATTGCTAGCCTCGAGAAGCCAACGTGTCAGCCAAATGAGTTTGCATGGAATTTTTCGAGTTTAGAGGTGCTACCACATGTTGTATTCTCCCAAATCAACTCGCAATTGGGCTGTCGGCCGCTTTCCTCTCGCGTTCCTAGGGGCAAACCCCGCAAAATGCATCAAGCATTGCCTTTTGCAAAAATGTTTCCCCGTTAAAGTATGTCCTGGGTTCCCGCAGCCGTGCCTCTTCTCCGATGCACAAAGCGAAGTTGACAATTTTGGTGGCCGAGAAGTTGGGGAAGGCTGGGCTCCGGAGTCGCTTCGAAGCTAGCCCAATGTGGACCGCTTCCTTTACACTTATCATAGGAGGAACTCTCGCAAGATCTCGCTTGCGACGCCTTCGGCGGAGGCTCAAGGTTGCTCAAGAGCGGTGTGGGTATAGACAATGTGATCTCACAGTGTACCACCGGAAGCAGCCTCGGTCGCTAATGCTCCCACCGAAAATACCATTGCGGCGACGAACACTTCTGATCACCTTGACCGCATCCATGGCGCAGAACGTCCCCCGGCCGATGGATCTCGGCATGATATCCACATCCTAGAAGCTGCTTTGCTTAATGAACAGAGAGCTGAGGAGACAAGGGGTCGAGCGCGCCTTCTTCCGCGAATCGATCACTCTAACGAGCACGCATAGAATCGTGCTCGACCCGTACACGTGGCAAAATTTAATTGGTTCCATGCACGATAGGAAAATCGTTTTTCATTGGCTGGGGATGAACAATGTTTGCTCGCCCAAGCTCGCAAAGAAACGCCTCCTATTAACTAACAAAACTATATAAACTAAATAATATAATCATAAATAAATATGGTAACAAATACTCATAAACATTTACTTGCAAAACAATGACTTCATATTTACTTTTGCAATGCCTTCCATCTTCAATTTATTTAAAACTATATAAAAAATTAAAATTATATAAAACTCTATAACCATTATTTATTAAAACTATAAAACTATAATATAAAACTATACTGCCCTTATATATAATTGATACATAATAGACATTTAGGTGAGTTTAAACTTTATTGCGTCATTACAGTTAACACAAACATCCTTTCAAATGTCTTGAATTTAAATTACTATAATTATATAAACAAATAAACAAATAAAATTAATTTAAAAAATAGATAAAAACACTAATATATAATTCAAATTATATATTAAACTAAAATTAAAATTATAAAAATAAAATAAATTATTATAAAAAATGAAAAAATATAAAATATATTACCCATTCATTATATTATGGGAAAACAAAATTAGTAGTTTAATCGATCTATTTATTAACTCCGTCAACCTCGTTAGGAATGGATTGCTTACAAAACCCGAAACATACGTTCACTTCACCCGATTGAATTTGAATTATAACTAGCAATTGCACCTAATGTTGCAAAGGAAACGCCGGTAAGGAAGATGGGTAGAATGAGAGTAGCTGTAATTGTTTTGATATATTATATGTCGTTGGAGATATGTATACAGAATGTATAATGTTTGATATAGACATTGCATTTTCATAGTTGAAAAGAAAGTTATATTATAATGTCATTGGAGATATGTATATAGAATGTATAATGTTTGAAATGGAGATTGCATTTTCATAGTTGAAAAGAAATATGGCAATTTATTTATAATACGTGAAATTTTAAGAATGTAGAATGTTTGAATTGTAATTTTGAAGAGTGTGCAATTGGAGAAGTGTACATTGCATGTTAGTATTTTGCAAAGAAATTGTATTTTTTGTAAAAGATTACAAGTATATAATGAAGAGGAGGATGATTGATGCTGATGTTGGTGAAGAGGCAGGAGATATGCTGATGTAGTAAGGAACCTGCAGAGGAATTTTTTTTTTTTTAGAGAAATTAGAGGAATATATATTTATTTGAAAATGTAGAAGAATTTTTTCAAGTTGACTTCAATGAGGTGTTGTGTGAATTCTATTGTAAAGAAGTTATATTGATTGAAATTTAAGTTACCTGTAATATGTGATTGGAAACGTTTAGTCGTAGATGCAGGTCGATCGATGGCAGACTGAACACCATTGGAGATTTATTTAGAATTGTAGATGCCTGTTTCTGGATTGCCATTCTGCTCTTTCTTTTCTCAATTTATCTCATTCGTGTATGTGTATTATACGTTTGATAGTGGATTTTATTTTGAGTAATAAATTTATTGTTGTTCGCAGTCTTTATAGTGGCACATTTGGATTTCGGACTGGCAGGAATCTTTTCTGTATCTCCTACAATGAATGAATTGTTGCATCTATCTCTGTGCTGTAGTTATGTAGTTGCGATATCAGGGAGTCCATCTGTTCTGTTTCAAAACAAAGAAACTGTTAGATGCAAATAGGTAAGCATTATATCAAGAATGTATATTTTGAACTATTTATTAATACTCAGTAAATCAGGTTAATGTTAGTAGGTAGAAATGTTGTGTGCTTAAAATTTTATGGAGTTGATAAAATTTGGAAACCTTTAAGAGATGCTATATATGGAATGCAGTGGTTTTGTAGCTGTGATATCTTTGAGTCGATATGTTCTGTGTCAAAAGATAGAAAAATGTTAGAAGAAAATAGTTAAGAGATATAAAACAGATGTAATAATGTAAACTATTTATTGATAATGACTGAATTAAGTTTTGGTAATAGGTAGAAATGATACGCTATGAAAGAAATATGGAGCTGATGATATGGAAACCTTTTGGAGATGTTAACATATGGAATGGAGTTGGTGGTCTGTAGGAGACATTGAACGGAGACGTTCTTCTGCTTGTTTTCTGCGAGCAATATTTTTGTTGTCTTTCAGTTTCATGAAACGGTCGAAACTGAATGTAGGGAAAATTCAGAGATTCTGTAGTGAAGGGACTCTTGAAATTATTGTAAATGTGAGGCCTTGTCGTTCAGTTTTTCCAATGTCTATCGTTGCTTGTGGTAGAGTCATACCTTGAGATTTATGTATAGTTAAAGCCCAAGCCATTTTGAGTGGAATTTGCGTGCGACCATTTCTTTTTATTGCAGGAATAGGCAAGTGAGTGGGGTTTGTTTCATCCCAAGAAGGGCCGATGTATTTTGGAAATTCAACGACTACAAATTTTGGAATCTGTGGAGGTGAAGTTGCTTCTTTGTAGAAGATGGATATGATTTCCCCGAGGGAACCATTAACAAGCCCTGCTGAAACCCAAAGGTTGGAAGTCAACATTACTTTTTGCCCTTTGCAAAGGTAGACAATTCGCTGTAATTGCTCTTCTTCTGAAGAGAATGTAGAGTATGTGTTGTTGTCCTCTGCGATTGATCTTGCAACTGGAGTGTTTAAAGATTTGATCATTTGCTTGTTATGGTCCAATGTTTGAGCGTTTGTTGGAAATAGATGTATAGAATCATGGAAGGACTATATTTCAGCTGCAGACAAGAAAGAGTTTGTTCGCGTCATAAGGATGTTGTAGTCCTTAATTGTTGGATTTGCATTTCTAATGTTTTGGAGGACGTTTCTGAAAAGAACTTGAGCACTGCTTTGACCTTGTTGACAAAATATTTTGTCCAATGTGATGATTGTTGTGAATGTGTTCCACAATGCGGTTCCATGACTTGTCCCTGCATATAGTGGTATGTCTTGGACGGGTGGTAACTGGTCGAGATCACCAACTAATATAATCGAGCAACCGCCGAACGGTAAGTTTCTTTTTAATGGAAATGCCTCACGAAGCCGTTGATCAACCTGGTGAAGAAGCTTAGGTCCGATGAAGCTCATTTCATCGATTAATATGTACCTAATATTCTTAAGTTCTTCTTGAAATTTTGCAAGAGCACTGCCTTCTAATGGTGTAAGATCTTTTATTGGAAGGTGGAGAGCAGAATGGATTGTCGATGCCTGTATGTTGAATGTTGCAACACCCATAGGGGCTAGGAGCATGATTGGTGAAGGTTCTGAGCCAGCAAGTGCTATGAGCATTTCTCTGATGCAATTTATAAGAACGAATTTCCTAGTTCCAGCAGTGCCTTGTATTATCATTCGTAGAGCAGGTAAGATATCCTTCATAATGGAGTGAGCACGAATAATATCCAGAGCTTTTTTTTGCATTGAAGATAATGAGCTAAGGCACATTAGAGTATCTGTATTTTTTTGAATAATGCGATGGACAGAGCGATTATTCTCAATGAAATGTGCGCCTATTTCTTGAAGATGCAATGGAATAGTTGTATCATTCCAGTTATGGCTGTCATCCAAACCATGAAGACCAAGCATTTGAATGTCATTTATGAGCAGTTCGTCTGTAGGGTACAACTGAGAGAGTAATTCCCATTCGTTTAGGTCCATGGTTTCTGGAGGATGGAATTCTTCAGTAGTTGTGTTATCATTTGCAGGAGGATCGATATCAGATAGTGTCCGGTGTTGATGCCATGGTTTGTAAAATGGATGAAATGCTTCCCAATTTCTGATAAATTCTTCAGCAGAATTTCCTATGTCACTCGCGATATGGCGAAATGGTTTGTAAAGCATAAGTTCAACTCTACAGAAGTCAGCATAAGAAGAGTTGGTCGTTGATGGAATTGAGGAATAGCGTGGTATGATACGAAAAATTGCTTGTTGGGGTCTTTGTTTCCATTTGTTTGTCTTACGACGGGGATCATATGACCATGATCTGTTGTTTCTATAAGTGATGTGGATTCTAAGGGAGATGGTCGATGGATGTATGTATCTATGAAGTGTGGTGATGGAGGAGCGGTGGTGTTATTCTCTGGAAGGCGCATATAGATTTGTTGGCTTGCATTTAAAGGGAAGAAGGAGCGACTGCACAATGTTAGTGGTAATTTCTGTATCATATGACAGGTTTCTTGTGCTCCTATGTCACGATCAACAAGAGTTTCTGCAAGGAATTTTGAGAATGCAGATGTTGCTGGGTCAAGATTGGGTGAAGCGAGTACAATTCTATGTAGCATGTCATGGAATGTTTCAGATTTTTTTTCTGCTTTGGATGCATATTTCGCAATATATTTCTGAACAGCGTGGATTGAGAGTACTGGTTGGCAATCAATGTTCGCACGCTAGATAGATAGGATGGTAGGGTTATGGGTATTTAGTCGATCATCATTGCGAATGGGAGTGTATGTTTTTTGGCCATTGGAGTCAATGAACAAGGAGGAATGTGCATGTAATTCCCAAGGTGATTTATATTGGCATTCGAATGACGAGCCTTTTTTCCTCAGGCATGTGTTTTCAGTGCATTTTGTGTGCCTTTCAATGCAATTGATAATTTGGACATAATCATTGAAAGGATTGTTTCTAAGAATATATGACGTAGACAATAAGCAAGGGTCTTCTACATTTGTTTGAGAAAATGATTGGCTGGAAATTGTAAAAAGCCGAGGGTTCCAAGCTGATATGTATTTGTCGAATAATTGTTTAGCACGATCAACTGCTTCTATGTTATCCCAATTAAGAGTCTCCATATCAGGTGCATTTTGTATCCAGAGGAAGCCATGGATGTGCGCTGATCCTCTATGTTGCCATTCATACCTGCGAAGGATGTTTTTTTTAGAAAATTTTGAAATAGAAGGAGCTTGATGTATAGGGAACTATGGAAGTCATGTGGTAGAGTAGATACCTGTACCAGTAGTCTTTTGTTTGCAAGTGTTTCTCCAATATAACTTCACGAAATATTGTGAATATGTGGTGCATATATAGCAATGTTAAGTGGGGGTTAGAGATAATGTTATCATTTCTCCATTTGTGTTGTACTGCAACATCAGGAGGTGGAATCCCAGGCATGATTGCATGAAGATCAGGCCATTTTGTATCAGCTGCACTTAATGTGAAGAAGAATGTTGGGCAACCGAGTTGAGATATCATGTATGTCATTTCATTTTTAGCTTTGTGCCAAAAAGATCTTGTGCCACGTAGAGAGCTACCGAAGCGCATCACTTGTTCTGCCAATTTGTCATCTGGAAATTGTTGTAATCGAATGTTCAATTCTTGGATTGATGTTGGGAATCCATCTCCAATGTTTTTTTTACAAAGAAGGATGTTTTTTCTTGACTGCGATGACGCATCATCAGATTGTATATGTAGTAGCGGAAGCGAGGGTGCTTGCCGAATCTGTTATCGTGGTAATGCAGAAGATGAAGTGCGTATTCATGTAATTGCACTGTCTTTATTCTTGGTTGATTAGGTAGTGCAGCTCCTGTGGGGAATAGCGTTGGGAAAGCCATGGAGAGTAGACCTTTTGTGTTGTATTCATTGATTAGAGATAAGCTTATTGGTGGCCATTGGATTGTAGTAGCAGAATGGTGGTTGTATGATTGTAAATAATGTCGTATTTCTTGGATTTATGTATTTCTATTAGGTATAGTTGGAATGAATGATGATGTATGGTGTGGGTATTGCTCTATGGAATATTCAGTAAGGGAAATTGGTGTTTCGATTGACAGTTGGGAAGTTGGATCTGTGGTATTGGAATGGTGAAGGGATGAGGAGATATCGGTTGGGAGTTCTGGTAAGGATGATAGTGCATTGTTATCAATGCAAGCATTCCTATAGTAAGGATCATTTGTCAATTTGTATTCTAATGCGGCGAGAACTCGATGTCTACTTACAATGCAGTCATAAGCTTGACGGTCATTACTTTGACGAATAACGATTAAAATATCCAAGTCTTCAACACGTCGTGGCAACATGCATGCTATTTCTGTAATGTCTTGCAGAAAGAAAATTGTGTGGCCAGTGTATTTATACTGGCCACCACGTGCATGTGTTACCTGGAGGATAGGGTTAACCCTAGCAATAAGCATTTCTTCTATTTGTGAAAGAGTAGTCAGGACAGGTGGTTGAGGACCAGGGTCCATGTTGTTTGCTAATGAGAAACGGTGAATCTTTTTTTCAGCCATGCATCTATAGCAACAATATATTTGGTTTGACATGCGGATATGGATTCCAGGATAGGATTCAAGACAAATGGAGCATGGTGATTTTGGTGCAAGCCTATCAATTCTTGCACGGAATTCACGTTGTGCAGCATTAGTATGAATGTTGTTGAAAGCATGTGTAATGGATGGAGGGGTTGAATGAGGTATGGATGAATTTGTTTGAGCATCATTATCATGAGCTCGTTGAAAGCATGTGGAATGGAGGCTGGTGGCGAATGAGGTTTGGATGAATTTGGTGGAGTGGTTTGCTGAGAAGATGGTCGATTTGTAAAATGGGAAAGAGAACTGCTTTCGGAGTGAGAATGGTTTGATGGTAATTGTGAATTTCCATCGTATTTTTTTTATGATAAATTTTGACTTTTCTTTTGCCTTTTGTTTGTTTCAGAATCTTTGAGGGCTTTCTTAGCATGGTAAGCTGCACGTCGACATGCATTTATTTGTTCTTTATTTGCTGCATAGTAGCTTCGTGCACGTTCATCATTAGAAGTAGTAGACATTCCGATAAGTTAATGCACCTACAGGAAAGAGAGATGGAGGGACGATGTTAGTTGGGAAGACAACAACCATGATATTTTATGGAAGGGGAAAAAATAAATTGAAGTTTGAAATGAAGTTTTAGTAATTTCTAGTTGTAGAGGGAGATAATAAGATGTGTAACGAGTTGATAACAATTTGTTTAAGATTATATTTAAGTATTTTAAAGATGTATATGAATGTAATTGGACATGTAATGTGTAAAGTTGGTTGATTTGTTAATAGGGAAGAAGTTAAAGTATTGTGAATTACCTTAAATGAAATTATATACAATTAGATGTTTTGTTCGAAGATATATGAGTAAACAGTAAGAGATATGTTTGGAAAGGCATATGAAATAATATTCTTTATAAACGTATTTTTAGAATAAGATAATACAAATTATAAATAAGGCAAGAGTACTTGTAATCATATTTATCTACGATATTGAGATTTTATTGATTGCTTGAATGATGTTGTTGCATTCTGTTGAGAATTGCAAGCTCTCTTCTTTGATGATAACACATTTCAAGCGTGGTATGTCTCTAAATGTTTCTGTCTTCACTGATAGTGTGAAGATGTGGTATGTCCACATTGATTTGGAGACAATTTCCTTTATTACATCAGGATCCTCAGATAACAAATAGAAGTCCTTTGCATTAACTCCGAGAATTGTAGATGTTGTGTCTTCAAAAGCAACTGTTGAAAGCAACTGACCAATGTGATCTTGTACATCTATCTTTAGTAAGTATCTGTAATCACAGTCAGTTACTTCGGTGTTGCATTTAGGGCAATACCATGTCTTTGCATTCTTTCGAATAATTTTCTTCATGCATTTTTTCTTATCAACAATAGATGGGCATGATAGGTAGTACAAATTGTCCATGTATACTTTTGTTATTGTCCCCTTGACTTGGTAGAATGCAGGTATATCTGAGGGGATGATATTGTGAATATCCGCAATCGTTATTTTGTTCGGTTGATGACCAAAATAGGGTGAATATTTTTTTGTCAGTGGTTTAGAAATTGTAGTGGAACCTTCTTTTCTAAACCATGACTATAGGATATTAGCCTCTTCGATGTCAGGATCTACAAGAATAATTGATCTTGTTGTAGTACCGACATTTTTGCCATTGAATTTAGCAACGTGAGCGGACTTGATTGCTATGATGGGATTATTTCATGTAGCACATAAGTTGGAAATTTCTTTTGATACTCCATCAAAATTATCTCCCCAAAAGATTGCATCCATGTTATATCCAGACATGTCTTCAAGATTTACTGTTTGTTTCGTAACTTCTGAGTCGTCTTTTCTATGTATGGTGCATGGATTGGAAATGCTAGTAACAATACCAAGAACATCAAAAATTGAGTTGATGTTTGTTATTCTGATATCATTGATTGATTTTATATTGAAATGCACCGTTGGCTTGGATCTTCTTTCATTCGCAACATGATCAACTGTAGATGTAGCATTTAATAAAATTTCCCACTCATTGTTTAAGTGGTTGTATTGTTTATTAGCCATTTTCACATTGCCTTTTGAGACAATGTACATATTTCAAACTTGGATCTTATCAAAGAAAGAATCAACAACATTGTTGAAACATGTAATGTGTATTTCCCCACCTTCTGCATCGTAGAGGTCGAAGACAAACACTTTACCAGGACCATATTGATTTTGGAATTGTCGAAGAGGTGTCTTTCTTTGAACATATCCTTTTATGCACCAGTTTGAATGGTAAGAGTTTGTTTCTTTGATTGGAATTTGGACTGGTGTAATGGATGCAGTAGGAATGTCTGAAACGGTGCAGTGCCTTTTCGACGAAGGTTGTTGTTTCGATGACGACGGATCTTCTTCTTCAGAAGTGATGGGGATACTCAGATTTTTTGGAATACCAAATAAAGGTGCAGATGTAGTACAAATTTCAAAGTCTAGTAGCGTTATAGACCTACATGGTAAATGATAGTAATAAGAGGAATTGTTAGAGTGAAAAGTAATATGAAGGAAATATGTAAAGTTTAAGTAAAAATTTTGTAACAAACTTACATTGATGGACCAATAGTTGACGTAGTCCAATTTTTGACATGTATAATTGAACCTTTCTAAAGCAAGCTTCTTTCAACGAGGTCATTTTAAGTTATCAGAAGCATAAGGTGCTTCATATGTGTGCCATCAGAGATGGCAGTGCGGTATCGTACTATTGAACTTTGCATTGATGCAATACGTTCAAGTTCAACGATTTGTAAAAATGGTTGAATATCAGTTTTCCCCGAGAGCATGGAGGAAATAGCATTTTCAGTAAGATTCGTTGCCATTTTCTGAAAAGGAATATAAAAGAATAATTAAAATTGTTTATATGTCGTTTTTAGTTAGATGTATAATTACGATTCCTATAGAACTACATGAGAAGTTAAAGAGAGCCGAAGTGGACCATTATTAGGTAGATGTAAGTTAAAAATTAATAATGTATGTGATTTAAAAAAATATGCCTATATGTAAAACTAATGTTTTTCCTAGAAATCATGGATGAAGCTATATTTATTGCTTGAAAAGTTAGCTTCTGTAAATTAATCTAAATTTTAATATATAAAAATTATGGATAATTTGTATATAAATATTAGTTAAATTAAAACTAATGATTATGTTGAATATAAAAACTAAATCATAAAAATGTTGATGGTGTTAGAAAGAATGTTGTACAATACATAGGAAAATAGTATTTCTTCAGTTTATTAATATGAAACTGTAATTATTATTCAACGTGTCAAAATAAAATTTAGATTAAGTAATTCAACTAACAATGGACCTTAAGGATAACCTAAAACTTAATCCAAATCTTAAGCTGTAAAAAAGATAATGATTGTGTTAGAAAGAATGTTGTACAATACATCGGAAAATAATTTTTCTTCAGTTTATTAATATGAAACTGTAAATATTATTCAAAGTCTCAAAATAAAATTTAGATTAAGTAATTCAACTAACAATGGACCTTAAGGATAACCTAAAACTTAATCCAAATCTTAAGTTGTAATAAAGATAATGTTAAAGCTATATTTTAAAATGATAGCTTATTTTCTGAATTTGGCATATAAAATGTTGAAACAATGAAAACAAAACTTAGGTTTTTGACATTATAAAAATGTATGAAATTGATGTTTTGTCATCAATTCATGTAATACTGAAATGTCATACCAACTATCATGTCTATATATAAAATTGAAATTTTGACCAAACTATCATAATTTTTCTCTCAAATATAGTATTCTCTCTAATTTAGTAATGGTTATTTAAAGATGGCAGTAGGCAGCCAAAGCCCATTGAAATAGGAGACATTACTCTTTAACAATATAGAGACAAAATCCATAATTCATAAATATAGAAGTCATTATTGGTTTTCAAAATCCATAAATATGGAATACATTATTCGTTTTCAAATTCCCTAAATATGGAAGACATTATTGGTTTTCAATAAAGATAAATGATACCACAAAATTCCCAGCATCCTTCCTTTTCTTTTCATCTCATAAAAAGTTGATCAATTGTAAAATGGCTTTGGAGAATTTGGAAGGATAAATCTACGGAAGCATAAGTAAGCGAAGGTGTCTTATATCAGGTTTACCGAACTATAAAAGTGGCACTCAAAGGAAAGATTTCAAAGTACAGCACTTCCTAATAACTTGGTTTAAAATAATTGATCCGATTCACTACTGTATTAATGTTCACTTACTTGAACCTCAGAAGAATATTGTTTAGCTTGCATTCTACAAGGATCATTCCCACTTAAGAATTTATAAATTTATTGCAAAGGCAATTGTCCTAAACTCGACAGTTGTAACTCGAAATGGAGGGAACTAAAGGCTACTTGTCAAAAACCAGAAACTCTGTTTTCTAAACAGTTTTGAGGCACATGGTGTATTTGCCTGGCACGCTATCACTTAAGTTGTTATTATTTACTTCTATATTCAGTGTGTGGAGTATACAAGACAATCCATTTTTGCATGGAAAGTAGCAAGTTTTGCCATAGCTGAAACTGCAGAGAGCCAGAGTCCAGTGCCTCTGTCCAAATTTCCATTTCCATTAAACTTAGTCGGAATCGGGCAGTGAGAGCCGCAGTCCAGTGCCTCTGTCTAAATTTCCATTTCCATTAAACTTATTTTACATATCATTCATATATTCATATTATCTCGATATTATGTTCAATGGAATTAAAAATATATTGGAGATTTGTTTAGAAGATCGAAATGTATTGCATAGGTATGCTCATGCAATCTCTGAGCTAGCAAAGGAGAAAATTAAGGCAGGGCAACAGCTACAGGCATTGGCACTCCAGATAGTATGCCTAGCAATATGGAAAGCAGAGGATATGAATGATGGTTTCTATATAATACTTCTGAGGTGTGTTTTTAATTGTTT
This sequence comes from Pinus albicaulis, assembly GCA_034641835.2. NCBI lineage: Eukaryota > Viridiplantae > Streptophyta > Pinopsida > Pinales > Pinaceae > Pinus > Pinus albicaulis. The sequence goes on from CM076573.1 coordinate 15,218,961, forward strand.
AGTTGAAATTTTACTGCTTGCATAGGTATGCTCATGCAATCTCTGAGCTAGAAAAGGAGAAACTTAAGGCAGGGCAACAGCTACAGGCATTGGCACTCCAGATAGTATGCCTAGCAATATGGAAAGTAGAGGATATGAATGATGTTTTGTATATAATACTTCTGAGGTGTGTTTTTAATTGTTTAGTTGAAATTTTATTTTTATTTTTATAAATTTGAGGAGGAGACAGATTTGACACTCCTTTCATACTGTTTTTTCACAAATTTAACTAACGCAATTTCATAGATTAAAGAGCCAGAGTCCAGTGCCTCTGGAAGCATGTCAAGCATGCGGCATCATGCAAGATGCAGACTGCTTACCTTGCAGTAAGAAATCCCCAGCTGGTAAAGAAGATGCCTCTGATAACTTAGACAGAGGTATTGATTATATGGGATTTTATAGTTCCAAGTACATGCTTCCAGGGTCATTTGAAAATGCCCCAGCTTCAAGACTTGTTTATAAGATTGAAATGTAAGAAATAGGGAAAAGAGGAATCATGAACATCGTTTTGAGGCAGATGGTGTATATGCCTAGCACACTATCAGTTAAGTTGTTATTATTTACTTCTATATTCAGTGTGTGGAGTATACAAGACAATCCATTTTTGCATGGAAAGTAGCAAGTTTTGCCATAGCTGAAACTGCAGAGAGCTAGAGTCCAGTGCCTCTGTCTAAATTTCCATTTCCATTAAACTTATTTTACATATCATTCATATATTCATATTATCTCGATATTATGTTCAATGGAATTAAAAATATATTGGAGATTTGTTTAGAAGATTGAAATGTATTGCATAGGTATGCTCATGCAATCTCTGAGCTAGCAAAGGAGAAACTTAAGGTAAGGCAACAGCTACAGGCATTGGCACTCCAGATAGTATGCCTAGCAATATGGAAAGCAGAGGATATGAATGATGGTTTCTATATAATACTTCTGAGGTGTGTTTTTAATTGTTTAGTTGAAATTTTACTGCTTGCATAGGTATGCTCATGCAATCTCTGAGCTAGAAAAGGAGAAACTTAAGGCAGGGCAACAACTACAGGCATTGGCACTCCAAATAGTATGCCTAGCAATATGGAAAGCAGAGGATATGAATGATGGTTTGTATATAATACTTCTGAGGTGTGTTTTTAATTGTTTAGTTCAAATTTTATTTATATTTTTATAAATTCGAGGAGGAGACAGATTTGACACTCCTTTCATACTGTTTTTTCACAAATTTAACTAACGCAATTTCATAGATTAAAGAGCCAGAGTCCAGTGCCTCTGGAAGCATGTCAAGCATGCGGCATCATGCAAGATGTAGGCTGCTTACCTTGCAGTAAGAAATCCCCAGCTGGTAAAGAAGACGCCTCTGATAACTTAGACAGAGGTACTGATTATATGGGAATTTATAGTTCCAAGTACATGCTTCCAGGGTCATTTGAAAATTCCCCAGCTTCAAGACTTGTTTATAAGATTGAAATGTAAAAAATAGGGAAAAGAGGAATCATGAACATTGTGGAGATGTGTTTATAAGATTGAAATATATATTTCTTCTATTCTGCAATGAACAGGCTCTATTCCTATAGAACATATCTAAGAGGTATTCATAAACTGCACCAACGAACAGATGATATCAATGCGCCTCTATCTAAGACTTCCGTTACATTTTGCAATTTCGTTTCAATGAACTTAACCATTATATTTGCCAAGTCAGTCTGGTTTTGCGAGTATCAATGTTCATTTCAGATTTTGGTAGTTACATAATCAAGTCTAGAATCACGATTAAGAGGCAGAGTCTTTAAAATTTTTTTCCTATTTCTTAATTTAACAGTGGTAAAGCATGTGTCGGATTCTTACAATTTCCCTCTCCATGGTTGCCTGCTATGAAAATAACATCACAAGCACCAGAGATCCTAGCTATCGAAAAATCACCACACGCATGCATGGCTGGAGTAGTAATTCCTAATGGGCACCTATCTCTTCAGTAACAGACGGCTATCACATCTAAAGCCCTAGAGAAATGACCCAATATAGGAAGTGAACAACGGTCCGCCAAAGGGCCAGAGAGGGCATCAGCTAAAAAGGCATAATAGGGCCAGAGAGGGCATCAACAAAGAAAATCATAATAGAGAAATGAAAGACCGACTTGTGGCTCTCTATGTGTGTTTCATTGTTGGTGAACATTGTGGAGATGTGTTTATAAGATTGAAAGTTATTTTCTAAACAGTTTTGAGGCACATGGTGTATATGCCTGGCACGCTATCACTTAAGTTGTTATTATTTACTTCTATATTCAGTGTGTGGATTATACAAGACAATCCATTTTTGCATGGAAAGTAGCAAGTTTTGCCATAGCTGAAACTACAGAGAGCCAGAGTCCAGTGCCTCTGTCTAAATTTCCATTTCCATTAAACTTATTTTACATATCATTCATATATTCATATTATCTCGATATTATGTTCAATGGAATTAAAAATATATTGGAGATTTGTTTAGAAGATCGAAATGTATTGCATAGGTATGCTCAACAGCTCATCTGTGAATTATCTGAGACAGTATTTTGAAGTAACAAATTTTTATGGTGACTGCAGAAACTTGATCAGTGCCTCTGCTACAAATTTCCATTTCCATTAAACTCATTTTACATATCATTCATATATTCATATTATCTCGATATTATGTTCAATGGAATTAAAAATATATTGGAGATTTGTTTAGAAGATTGAAATGTATTGCATAGGTATGCTCATGCGTCTAAACTAACAAGGGAGAAACTTAGGGCAGCAGAACATGTCATTAGCAACCAGGATAATATACCTAGCATGATAGGCAGAGGATATGAATGATGGTTTCTATATAATACTTCTGAGGTGTGTTTTTAATTGTTTAGTTGAAATTTTACTGCTTGCATAGGTATACTCATGCAATCTCTGAGCTAGAAAAGGAGAAACTTAAGGCAGGGCAACAGCTACAGGCATTAGCACTCCAGATAGTATGCCTAGCAATATGGAAAGCAGAGGATATGAATGATGGTTTGTATATAATACTTCTTAGGTGTGTTTTTAATTGTTTAGTTGAAATTTTATTTTTATTTTTATAAATTTGAGGAGGAGACAAATTTGACACTCCTTTCATACTGTTTTTTCACAAATTTAACTAATGCAATTTCATAGATTAAAGAGCGAGATTCCAGTGCCTTTGGAAGCATGTCAAGCATGCAGCATCATGCAAGATGCAGACTGCTTACCTTGCAGTAAGAAATCCCCAGCTGGTAAAGAAGACGCCTCTGATAACTTAGACAGAGGTACTGATTATATGGCAATTTATAGTTCCAAGTACATGCTTCCAAGGTCATTTGAAAATGCCCCAGCTTCAAGACTTGTTTATAAGATTGAAATATAAAAAATAGGGAAAGAGGAATCATGAACATTGTGGAGATGTGTTCTCTAAGATTGAAATATATATAGAAAAGATTTTAAATGCCTCCTACAAAGGGCAGCAACATAAGTCGAGAAGATCAAACCATTATTCTTGTATGGTTGACCTCATAAGAGTGGACCTACAATAGAGAGTTTCTCGGTAAGCAATTTTACGTTGATTGCAAACATATTTACCATCAGTGGTATATATGCACAGCACGTATATCTCAATTATTATTATTTTACTTCTATGATAATGTGTGAGTCTTTAAAGAGGCAATCCATTTTTGCATGGAGAGAAGTAGCAAAGTTTTGCCATGTTGAAGCTAGCGTAGAATTTCTTAAAAGGGATATATGGTCTTGGAACAAGGAAATGTCTGAATGGACGAACACGAGGAATGGAAATATGTTAGATCACGCCATGGCTCGGCCACCAGGCCAAAGGATGTCAACATTCAGTTCCAAGAAAATCACTAAATTCTATAATCTGTTCTCAAATTAAATGTACGTATAGTTCTTCTATTCTGCAATGAACAGGCTCTGTTCCTATAGAACATATATAAGAGGTATTCATAAACTGCACCAACGAACAGATGATATCAATGCGCCTCTATCTAAGACTTCCATTACCCCTGAGGAAAATGGGAACCACAAACTATTTTTAAGTCTTTGCAACTACTTCAGTGCCCTGATCACATCAGAGGACTAATTGCAATTTCATTTCAATGAACGTAACCATTATATTTTCCAAGTCAGTCTGGTTTTGCGAGTATCAATGTTCAGTTCAAATTTTGGTAGTTACATAATCAATTCTAGAACCACGATTAAGAGGCAACGTCTTTGAAATTTTTTTCCTATTTCTTAATTTAACAGTGGTAAAGCATGTGTCGGATTCTTACAATTTCCCTCTCCATGGTTGCCTGCTATGAAAATAACATCACAAGCACCAGAGATCCTAGCTATCGAAAAATCACCACACGCATGCATGGCTGGAGTAGTAATTCCTAATGGGCACCTATCTCTTCAGTAACAGACGGCTATCACATCTAAAGCCCTAGAGAAATGACCCAATATAGGAAGTGAACAACGGTCCGCCAAAGGGCCAGAGAGGGCATCAGCTAAAAAGGCATAATAGGGCCAGAGAGGGCATCAACAAAGAAAATCATAATAGAGAAATGAAAGACCAGCGTGTAGCTCTAACAACCAATTTTATGTGTTAGTGAATTCCTAACTGCTAAGATTTCTTAAAAGAGGATGGTCTTGGAACAAGAGGCAATCTGAATGGACGAACATAGGGAAAGGAAAGATGTTGCAGCCACGTCATGGCTCAGCACAGAGCAAAGGATGTCAACATTCAGTTCCAAGAAAATTACTAAATTCTATAATCTGTTCTCAAATGAAATGTACGTATAGTTCTTCTATTCTGCATGGAACATGCTATGTTCCTATAGAACATATCTAAGAGGTATTCATAAACTGCACCAACGAACAGATGATATGAACGCCATACCTAATAGCGGTGACCACCGGTAGAGGCAAACTGCAGCAGTCAGCAGCACTCACAGTCACAGGCAACGCAGCAGTCAACATCACTCACAGGCAACGTAGCAGCACTCGCTCAGCGGCAAGTTTCTTCACTTCAGTTCTTCACTATAACAGACAACAGGAAATCAGATAGATAACAATGAATAAACTAAAGAGATTTAAAAGACAATCTCAAAACTACCAGAACAAACTAATAACTACCACTGTTGCTGGTTCTTCCAACTGCGGCTACAACTCTCCCTCCTCATTCTTCCAGCTGCCCCTTCTCTGCACCAAATGCGGCTGTGCAGCGAATGACTGACTGATTAATGTTGAAAATTCCATATTCAGGTTTTGGGTTATGTTTGTTTTTTTAACTGTTTTATATCTACGGCTCATCTTTCTTCAATCGTCTAACAACACATCTGACGATCACCAATTGTACACATAGGCAGGTAGAAAAGTTGATTTCAAATAAATACGCCTTACGGCGTAATAAGTTACGGTAACGTAATTTTTATTTTTCACAACTGATATTATCAAATAACTAATTGTATTTTTGTTTGTAAAATTTATGGATAATTTGCAAAATTTATGTTGACAAAAAAATACTCTTGTAAATATTTATGGTCCAAAAAAATATGTATATACACTTCTTTAATTCTTATAATAAGATAACGCAGACTACACAACAACTTGGAGTTTATATCGCCAAAGAAGGATTTTCATACATGATGAGGAAGCTTCTAGACTGTATTGATTTTCAGTGACAATGCCTTCTTTAGGAAGCTATCTAAACTCTCCAAAAGTCATGATACTTCCTAACTAACTCAATTAATGCGGAAGGTAGTTTGGAATTAATGTTTTCGAACACTCCCCCTTAAGTCCAACCATATGACAAACACACAAAATATATTATAGCACAATCCATAAGACACAAACATACTCTTAATTTTCATGTCTGTTGGTTCAAGTATCAGCTAGGATTACAACATAATCTGGATTTTCTACAACCCATAACTTACTTCTATAAATGTCAAATTTGGCCTTCCGAAGAGGTTTAGTGAATATTTCAGCGAAGAGGTTTGATTGGACCTTTTCCCTTAAAAATTGATGTTGTGTTTCTATATGATTTTACCTTGCATGACATACAATATTGTTCGCTAATTTTATGGTGCTTTGATTACCACATCTCGTCATTTTAGGCTCTTTTTGAGCTTCTCCATCATCTTCAAGTATCCTTCTAAGCCATATTTCTTTGCAGGTGGCACTACATAAAGCTTTATACTCTGCTTCAATTGATGAAAAGGAAATTGTTGGTTGTTTCTTACTGATCCATGATATAGTTCCTGATCCTATATTTAACACGTATCTAGTGGTGGATTTCCTATCATCTGGATTTCTAGCCCAATCAGAATTAGAATGACCTATCAATTCAACATTAATAATTAGTATATTCAATACCAAAATTGATAGTTCCCTTTAAATATTGAAGGACCCTTTTTGCAGCTATCCAATTGATTTCACGGGTCTTAGCCATGAATTGAATAAGTATGCTTACTGCATAAGAAATTCCTGGTCTAGTGGTAGTGAGATAATTTAGGCATCCCACTAATTGTTGATACAATGTTCCATTCACTTCTTTTGTTCCATCATCATTTCTCAATTTCATATTTTTTTCCAATGGAGTACTCACTACTTTACATCCATTCATATGAAACCTCTTTAGTACCTCGTTTATATATTTTCTTTGTGTGATTAAATTCCTTCCATCATCTATCCATACTTCAATACCTAGAAAATACTGCATTTGTCCAAGATATTTCATCTCAAATTCCTGTGATAACTTCATTTTTATATCTTTAATCAATTTATCAGCACTCCTTGTTAATATTAGATTGTTAGGGTCATATAATACTAGTGTATCCTATTATTTTTATTGTTAGTGTAGCCCCCTTATTATTGTTATTGTGACATGTAGTCCCCATAGTGTTATCATTGTGCCCCATAGAAGCCCACTATTGTTATTGTTGTGCCCTTACATTATTGTTCTTATGTAGGCTCTAGTTACATTGGGACCCCTTAGATTACTATATGTAGAAAGTAGGTGTTTCTCATTTGAATCATCCAAGAATTGTTCATTTATGTAATGTAAAGGAGGTTTCCTCCTTGAAGAGGTTGATTTATAATTCGTTGATCTATATTTTCTTCTATTTGTGAGTGGGTTGCATAAAATTTGGTATAAGAACTTGGGATTCTAGGGTTTCACTTCTTCAAACATGTCATATTGGAATTTTCACCATAACTTGTTTTTTGCAAGGATTCATAAGCTGAATTTTTTACCTTATGGAGCCCAAATCTTGATGAGCCTCATGTAAAAATTTTAGATCTTGGTTCACTATATTTTCGGAGATATGATCTGAGTAAGTTAGGGTTTGTGAAGCTCCAAAATTTCATCTCAAACAGGTGGTCGAGGGAAAATCATCATAACTTTCATTTCAGACATCAGATTTGAATTATGTAAAAAATGGCAGAAAGTGCACGAAATTTACTACTATTTAGTTTCTTTTGTATTGATTTCAAAGCTAAAGGTCGAAACACTAACACGTAGCACTCTATACAAGTTCGCTCTACTGAACCAGTCCATAATTAGGTCATTGTGGGAGATTGGGAATAACTTTGTCTTAAAGAAAGACCCATGGAATTGGAAAGAAGACTTAGAGGGATACTACAAGACCGAAGTTCATATCTTAGGGATCCGAAATCACAAAGATACATCAGGTTCAGTATAGAGCTTCTCAAAAGCAATAAAAATGTGTGTGTGTGTGTGTGTGTTTGTTTTTAATTTCATAGATTTTGTTTAAAAAATTAGTTTGAAATGATTCCAAGGGAATATTGAAGCATAGATACCTGTATTGGGTTCTAAAATTCCTCCAAAAAATAATTCTACACCCATTGAGCCCTCATAAAACTATAATATGATTCATGAAGAGGAATTGAATTTCTTCCTATATCCAGTACCAGAGTGTCAAGTGATGGTTGCAAATGGAAGAACTAAAAATTACTCTAGAAAGTTCCATAATATCAAGATAACCATGGGGTAATATGTATTGAATAGCTCAATTCTTTCCATTCCAATGCTTGGTGCTGATGTTGTATTAGGAGTTCAATAGTTACAATCTTTGGGGAAACCAGGAAAGACAATCAACTCTAATAATATGAAAAAACATCTAAAGAAAGAACAACAAGGCGTAATTGCACAATTATTCTAACTAGAGTTTCAAACATCAAAATCATATTTAAGAGAAAATTATAAGATTCAAACAATGGAATATCATATCAAGCATCAACACCAAGTTCTCTAGTTACTCTTGAAGGATAACCTAACTTTGGTGAGGAATCGAATGAAATAACAAGCAGATCAACATCGCAACGAAATAAGTTTTGGTGTAGGTGACTGGGTATTTTTATGGCTACAACCATACAAAAAAATGCCCCTTAAGCAAGCTAAGAAGGATAATACGTTATCGCCAAAGTACTGTCATCCTTACCAAGTGTTGCAAAATATTGGTACTATGGAATACAAATTGGAGCTTCCTGCATCTTCTCGAGTGCATTCAATTTTCCATGTTTCATGCTTAAAGAATGTTATAGGTGACAAATTGCCAGTTCAAAAAATATTTCCAGAACTTGATGAGGAAGGAAAAATCCTGTGGAACCTTAAATAGTCACGAAACAGAAAGCAGCAACTACGAAATTGATCAATTTGGAGGTATCTCAACAAGTGGAAGGAACTTACTTGTTGAGGATTCCACATGGGAGATGAGAATTCTATATAGCATCGAGTAATCAAGAGTGTTTAACACAGCTTTTTGAAGTAGAGGGCATGTTAGGTCCCTATAATAATAGTGTAGCCCTTATTGATATTATTGAGTGACAGCCCCATTATTGTTATTTGTGCCATGTAGCTTCCAATTATATTTAGTGGCCAATGTTATCATTATTCTGATTGTGTTCATTTTTGCAACCGAATCAAAGGTATCTTCATAATCCATACCTTCCTTTTTTGAATAACCTTTTGCAACCAAACTTTCCTTATACTTGTCTATGCTACCATCAACATTAAATTTTATCTTGTACATCCATTTTGATCCTATAGGTACTTTATTTTCAAGTAGTTATGTTAATTCCCAGGTTTCATTTTTCATTATAGATTCATATTATTCTTTCATAGCTTCCATCCATTCTTTATGATTTTAGCTTGTTCGTAATTTGAAGGCTAAAAAACATTCATTACTTGAGACATTAAAGCATAATCTTTATACCTGGTAGGGTTTGAATTTTTCGCGTTGACCTTCTTAGAGGTTCATTACACTATGGAGTACCTTCTCCTCTTCTTCTTCTCCGTGGAGTGCGTTCATCACTTCTTTGTGAACTTTGACTTCTTGAAATGTCTTCTGGAATGTTCATGCTTTCTTGAGCTTGAAATGATTCCACAACTTCTTCTTCTTCTTTAAAGTTTTCACAAGGAGGATGCCAAACATTATGGTCATCTTCTTTTATTTTTTTATCACCATGTTCATGAAATATAACATCTCTACTTGCAAAGACCTTGTGAGTGCTTGGATCATACATTTTGCATTTGATAGCTTTTGCATCTAATTTTCTCCTATCCTCTTTAGGAATATGAGAAAAGTCCTTAAATCCAAATATCCTTAAATGACTAACATTAAGTTTAAAACCATAAAATGATTCAAATGGTTTTTTGTGATCAAGATATTTTGTAGGGCTTCTATTTTTTAGGTATACATTTATATTAATGGCTTCAACCCAAAAAATATTAGGAAGTCATTTAATTTTTAACATAATATGAGCACGTTCAACTAATGTTCTATTCTTTCTCTCAGCTACTCCGTTTTGTTGAGGTGTAGGTGGTACTGTAAATTGTTGCATAATTCCATTTTGTTTACAGTATTTGAAAAAATTTAATGAAGTATACTCACCACCTTTATCTGATCGAAGAATTTTAATGCTCTTTCCTCCTTGTTTTTCAACCATATTCTTGAATTCTTTGAAGTATTCAGACACATCACTTTTATTTCTTATAAAGTACACCGAGGTGTATCTAGTGTTATCACCAATAAATATAAGAAAGTAATATGTTCCACCAAGTGACTTAGTCTGCATAGGACCACATACATCTGTATGCACTAGTTCAAGTGTTTCATGTTTTCTTCTATCTTCATGTACAATAAATTCTTCCCTATGTTGTTTTCCTCATGCACAACCTTCACATTCAAAGTGTTTACCCTTAATATTTGGAAGGCCTTCTAAGAAATTTAATATTAATCAATAAGAAATTTCTTAGTTGAAAAAGGATATACTCATATATATAATTTTGTTTACTGCCAACTAATTCGGAATATTGTAACCCATGCAAGAAATTTACATAGTAGGAAAAAATAACAAAGACATGTAGCTAATTGACTGAGTCATTAAGTGACAGAAGTAAAAAAAAAAATTATGCTATGGTCTATGGATGTTATAGAATGTGTCTTTACTCTCCAAAGATAATTTCAAATTTTCATAGGTTAAAGATAATGTCAGTATAAATAACGAGGTTTCTTAAAAAAGTTGATATTGGATTGCCATATAATTTATAAGCTCGTGATCTGATTTTGTTCAAATTTAGAGAGGTGAAAGATAAAGTATGTATAAATAAAAAGGTTTCTTAAAAAAAATTGGTATTGGATTGACATATAATTTATATGGCCTTAATATAATTCCCATATGTTATGAATGTGTCAGGGAAAATCAACTATAAAAGTTTTGGCCAAATTGTGTTAGTTTAATTCTTTTAATATTCATGTTTAGAAATGTTAAATTTTACCAAAAATTTGATGACATTGAAATCACACTATTTTATAATCCATTCATATATTAAAAAAATAATTTTTTATTTTTAAATCTCATCTCATCACATAAGTAAATAAGTGACGATAATGTAAATTTTATTTTTCACAACTTATATTATCAAATAACTAATTGTATTTTTGTGTATACAAATTATGAATAATTTTCAATATTTATGTTGATAAACAAATATCATCTCAAAAAAATACTCTTGTAAATATTTATGGTTCAAAAATATATATATATATACACTTCTTGAATTCTTATGATAAGAGAACGCGGAGTCCATAACAACTTGGAGTTTACATCACCAAAGAAGGATTTGTATACATGATGAGGAAGCTTCTAAACTGTCTTGATTGTCAGTGACAATTCCTTCTTCAAGAAGCTATCTGAACTCTCCAGAAGCCATGATACTTCCTACCTAACTCAATTAATGCGGAAGGTAGTTTGGAATTAATTTTTTCTAACACTCCCCCTTAAGTCCAACCATATGAAAAACACACAAAATATGTTATAGCACAATACATAAGACACAAGCATGCTCTTACTTTTCATGTCTGTTGGTCCAAGTCTCAGCTAGGATTACAACGTAATCTAGATTTTCTACAACCCATAACTTACTTCTATAAATTTCAAATTTAGCCTTCCCAAGAGGTTTAGTGAATATGTCAGCCACATTCTCATTTGTATTACAATATATTAAGTCAATTTCCTTTTATTGAACCTTTTCCCTTAAAAAATGATGTTGTGTGTCTATATGCCTTTACCGTGCATGACATACATGATTGTTCGCCAATTTGATAGTGCTTTGGTTATCACATCTGGTCATTGTAGGCTCTTGTTGAGCTTCTTCAACATCTTCAAGTATCTTTCTGAGCCATATTGCTTTGCAGGTGGCACTATATAATGCTTTATACTCTGCTACAGTTGATGACAAGGAAATTGTTGGTTGTTTCTTACTGCACCATGATATACTTCCTGATCCTATATTGAACACGTATCCAGTGGTGGATTTCCGACCCAATCAGAATTAGAATGATTTTTCAATTCAACATTACAATAATTAGTATATTCAATACCAAAATTGATAGTCCCCTTTAAATATTAAAAGACCCTTTTTGCAGCTATCCAATGAATTTCACGAGTCTTAGCCATGAATTGACTAAGTATGCTTACTGCATAGGAAATTTCTGGTTTAGTGGTAGTGAGATAATTCAGGCTTCCCACTAATTGTCGATACAATGTTCCATTCTCTTCTTTTGTTCCATCATCATTTCTCAATTTGATATTTTTTCCCAATGGAGTACTCACTACTTTACATCCATTCATATTAAATCTCATTAGTACCTCGTTTGTATATTTGCTTTGTGTGATTAAATTCCTTCCATCATCTCTCCATACTTCAATACCTAGACAATAGTGCATTTTTCCAAGATATTTCATCTCAAATTCCTATGATAACTTCCTTTTTATATCTTTAATCAATTTATTAGCATTCCTTATTAATATTAGATTGTTAGGGACCTATAATTCTAGTGTGTCCTCTTATTGTTATTGTTAGTGTAGCCCCCTTATTTTTATTGTTGTGTCATGTATTCCCCATAGTGTTATCATTGTGCCCCATAGAAGCCCACTATTGTTATTGTTGTGCCCTTACATTATTGTTTTTATGTAGGCTCTAATTATATTAGGACCCCTTAGACTTCTATATATAGAAATTATTTTTTTATCATTTGAATTATCCAGGAATTGTTCATTTATGTAATGTAAAGGAGGTTTACCCCTGGAAGAGGTTGATTTCTAAGTCGTTGATCTATATTTTCTTCTGTTTGTGAGCTGGTTGCATAGCATTTGGTATAAGAGCTTGGGATTCTAGGGTTTCACTTCTTCAAACAAGTCATCTTGGAATTTTCACCATAGCTTGCTTTTTGTGAGGATTCATAAGCTGAATTTTTTACCTCATGGAGTCGAAATCTTGATGAAACTCGTGTAAAAAATTCATATTTTGGTTCATTATATTTTTGAAGATATGATCTGAGTAAGTTAGGGTTTGTGCAGGCTCCAAAATTTCATCTCAAACAGGTGGTCGAGGGAAAATCATCATAACTTTCATTTAAGACATCGGATTTGAATTCTGTAAAAAAATAGTTGAAATTGAACGGAATTTAGTTTCTTTTGTATTTATTTCAGAGCTAAAGGTTGAAACAGTGACATGTAGAACTCTGTACAAGTTCGCTCTACTGAACCTATACATAATAAGGTCATTGTGGGAGATTGGACATAACTTTGTCTTAAAGAAAGACCTATGGCATTTGAAAGAAGACTGAGAGGGATATTACAAGACCAGAGTTCAAATATTGGGGATCTAAAATCACATAGATACATCAGGTTCAATATAGAGCTCCTCAAAAGCAAGAAAAATGTGTGTGTGTGTGTTTAAATTGCATAACTTTTGTTTAAAAAATTAGTTTGAAGTGATTCCAAGGGAATATTGAAGAATAGATATTTGTATTGGGTTCTAAAATTCCTCCAAAAAATAATTATACACCCATTAAGCCCTCATAAAACTCTACTATGATGCATAAAGAGGAATTGAAATGCTTCCTATATCCAGTACCAGAGTGTCAAGTGATGGTTGCAAATGGAGGAACTATAAATTACTCTGGAAATTTCCATAATATCAAGATAACCATGGTGAAATATGTATTGAATAGCCCAAGTATTTCCATTCCAATGCTTGGTGTTGATCTTGCATTAGGAGTTCAATAGTTACAATCTTTGGGGAAATGAGGAAAGATAATCAACTCTAATGAAATGAAAAAGCTTCCAAAGAAAGAACAACAAGGCGTAATTGCACAATTATTCTCACTAGAGTTTCAAACATCGAAATCGTATTTAAGAGAAAATTATAAGCTTCAAACAATGGAAGATCACATCCAGCATCAACAACAAGTTTTCCAGTTACTCTTGAAGGATAACCTAACTTTGGTGAGGAATCGAATGAAATAACAAGCAGGTCAACATTGTAGCAAAAAAAGTTTTGATGTAGGTGACTGGGTCTTTTTATGGCTACAACCATACAAACAAATGTGCCTTAAGCAAGCTAAGAAGGATAATACATTATTGCCAAAGTACTGTGGTCTTTACAAGGTGTTACAAAATATTGGTACTATGGAATACAAATTGGAGCTTCATGTATCTTCTCGAGTACATCCAGTTTTACATGTTTCATGTTTAAAGAAGGTTATAGGTGACAGACTCCCAATTCAAAATATATTTCCAAAACTTGATGGGGAAGGAAAAATCATATTGGAACCTGAAGCATTCATGGAAACAAGAAACCGAGAACTACGAAATCGATCAATTTCAGAGTATCTCAATAAGTGGAAGAACTTACCCATTGAGGATTCCACATGGGAGGATGATAATTTTATATAGAAGCATCCAGAAGTAATCAAGCGTTTATGACAACACTTTTTGAAGGAGAGGGGCATGTTAGGTCCCTATAATACTAGTGTAGCCCCTTATTAATATTTTTAGTGTAGCCCCATTATTGTTATTATTGTGCCCATGAAGTCCCCATATTGTTATTATTGTGACCTCTTAGACACCTATATATAGAAGGTGTTTTTTTTCATTTGTATCATCCAAGAATTGCTCATTTATGTAATGTAAAGGAGGTTGCCCCCTCGAAGAGGATGATTTCTAAGTCGTTGATCTATCTTTTATTATATTTTGTGAGCTGGTTGCATAACATAGATCATCAACATATATAGATATTAATGTTATATCTCCATTTCTATATTACTTGATATATACATTAGGATCATTTTTACTTTTTTTAAATCATTGCTGAAAGAATAATTTATCTATTTTCTCATACCAAGATATGGGTGCTTGTTTTATTCCACATAAGGCATTTTTTAAATTGCATACAATATGTTCTTGTCCTTTCTTTACAAAACCTTCTCATTGAATAAGATAAATATCCTCTTTTAAGTCCCCATTTAGAAAAGCTAACTTCACATCTAATTGATGTAGCTTCCAATTATATTTAGTGGCCAATGTTATCATTATTCTGATTGTGTTCATTTTTGCAACCGAAGCAAAGGTACCTTCATAATACATACCTTCCTTTTTGGAATAACCTTTTGCAACCAATCTTTCCTTATACTTGTCTATGCTACCATCAACATTAAATTTTGTCTTGTACAACCATTTTGACCCTATCGATACTTTATTTTTCAGGTAATTATGTTAATTCCCAAGTTCCATTTTTTATTATAAAGTCATATTCTTCTTTCATAGCTTCCATCCTTTCCTTATGATTTTTAGCTTGTTCATAGTTTAAAGGCTAAAAAACATTCATTACTTGAGACATTATAGCATAATATTTATACCTGGTAGGGTTTGAATTTTTCGTGTTGACCTTCTTAGAGGTTCATTACACTGTGGAGTATTTTCTCCTCTTCTTCTTCTCTGTGGAGTGTCTTCATCACTTCTTTGTGGACTTTGACTTGTTGAAATGAGTTTTGGAATGTCCATGATTTCTTGAGCTTGAAATGATTCCACAACTTCTTCTTCTTCTTTAAAATTTTCACAAGGAGGGTGTCATACATTATGTTCGTCTTATTTTATTTTTTTATCGGCATGCTCATGAAATATAAAATCTCTACTTGCAAAGACCTCGTGAGTTCTTGGAACATACATTTTTCATTTGATAGCTTTGGCACCTAATTTTCTCCTATCCTCCTTAGGAATATAAGAAAAGTCCTTGCATCGAAATATCCTTAAATGACTAACTTTAGGTTTAAAACCATAAAATGATTCAAATGGTGTTTTGTGCTCAAGATATTTTGTAGGGCTTCTATTTTTTAGGTATACAACTGTATTAATGGCTTCAGCCCAAAAAATATTAGGAAGTCATTTACTTTTTAACATACTATGAGCACATTCAACTAATGTTTTATTCTTTCTCTCAACTACTCTGTTTTGTTGAGGTGTATGTGGTATTGTAAATTGTTTCATAATTCCATTTTGTTTACAATATTTGACAAAATCTAATGAAGTATACTCACCACCTTTATCTGATCGAAGAATTTTAATGCCCTTTCGTGCTTGTTTTTCAACCATATTCTTGAATTCGTTGAAGTTTTCAAACACATCACTTTTAATTCTTATAAAGTACACCGAAGTGTATCTAGTGTTATCATCAATAAATATAAGAAAGTAATGTGTTCCAATAAGCGACTTAGTCTGCATAGGACCACATACATCGGTGTGCACTAGTTCAAGTGTTTCATGTTTTCTTCTATCTTCATGTACAAGAAATTCTTCCCTGTGTTGTTTTCCTAGTGCACAACCTTCACATTCAAAGTGTCTACCCTTAATATTTGGAAGGCCTTCTACTATCATTTTCTTTTGTAGTAATATTATGTCATTATGATTTAAGTGTCCATACATTTGATGCCAAAAATCTATATTTGACCTGCTTGTTGATGCTAGAGCTTGATGCCCATCCTTCGTTACATCCAACTTGTATAATCCTCCAACTCTCATTCTTGTTGCAACAACCTTGTATTTTTCCGACATATCCTTTACCAAGCAATGGGATTTCACAAATTAAACTTTTAAATGTTGATCTGTAATAGTAGAGACTAAAATTAATTTCTTCTTTAATCCTCACATATACACCACATTTTCAATTTGTTTTTCTTGTCCATTAGGCATCGTAACACTTATATCACCATATCCTTTAATTCCATGTGATCTATTATCTCCCAAATACATGTGTTCACTATTATTAACTTCATGATAAGCATCAAATCAATCTCTTTTGCATGACATGCGGATTGATGCATTAGAATCTATAAACCAAGCATTATCATCATCAGTTTATGTTGATAAAGTAGCATTGGACACAAGCAATTTAAGATTACTAAAAGCATGATTGATTGCCTCATCTCTATCAACATAATTTCCTATATGCCTTCTTTGTTTAAATTGATTAGACCTTCTTTTCATGCAATTCTTAGCAAAATGACCAGATTTTCCACAGTAATAACATACATCATCTCTACTTGATTTGGCATTTGACCTTAGTGAAGGTGTACCTTGAAATTGTTTTACCTATGGCTTTTTTCCTTTAATTTTCTCCCATTGTTTGGCTTTGAAGGATTGCTTCCCTTTAGCCCTCAATGCTAACTCTGAACTGGGAGATTTATTATTAATACTTCTTCGAACTTCTTGCATAAGTATACCTCCCAACTCATCAAACGTAGGAGCCTTCTCTCTAGCTGCAAGACCAATGATAAACATTTGATATTCATCAAGCATTCTATTTAATTTCATAGTAACCAAGTCTATAATAGATATTGTTTCACCAATGTGACCTAATTTATCCTTTGGATCCTTAAGTCTATAAATAAAATTACGAATACTTTCATTTTCTTCCATCTTAATTGAAAGAATCTTACTCTTTAAATACAATATTTGACTTGTAGTGTTTGTCTCATACAAATTTTTTGAGTGTCCCATGTGTCTCCTTGGATGTTTTGCACTCTCTAATGTGTGGAATAATGTTGTTTTCTCATGACCCCCAATCTTGAATTGCAACATTTGTGACTTGAGGGGGAACTGGCTTGAATTCAGGTCCGGACACAATCGTCCATATATTGTATCCTACCATCAAAGTCTGTACCTTGAACTTCCAATTTGCATAGTTTTCACCATCTAACTTGTTAGAGTCAGATAAATAAGATTCCGCCAATATATTAATCATGGTATTAAACTTATAAATCCTTAAATATCAATACCAATAACTTAATAGCTATATAATAACACCTTCTTTACCAATAATTTTAATGGCTCAATAATCACAAATATAAATCCTCATACATAAATCATAAAATTATATTATACCCAAAAAAACAAAAGAACAAACATTTGACAATATGGCTCCCTCCTCTCCTTTTATAATTTAGTTTTGCACAATTAAAAGAAACTCAAACTGTGATCTCACCCCTCCACCAACATCGGCTTCAATACTCATTAATCTTTAAAATCTTAAAAAAAATAAAAATGCCCATTTCCAAAAACAAGTTATGCAGCCAATCAAAAACCACAAACCACATGCAGAGCGTTGTTATGCTATATCATAAAGTTCATTGCAAACTCACCCTATCATGTATATTATTTTTAATTCAAATTCAGCTTGTTAGATATCCAAATGCGTTGCACTGCATTGGATATATATCAAGCCTGAAAGCAAACATATGTGAAAAACAACTCTGAGCACGGCAATGAAATTCAACAACATTTACCAAAGATTTCGAGCTTTGCATACACAACAGGGGAATTATGCGGGTTTCCATTCGGTTTAAGAGATTTAATCTTTCCATTTAGTGTTAGTTTAGAAATTAGCTTTAGTTAGTTTCAAACTGTTTCTATGTAACTGTCTATATGCATGTATATATATATTGCTCATAATAGAATAATTCACAGCTTGTGTTCTCCAACAATATTTTCTATTTGTTTCTTCTTCTCTAATTCTATCATGGTATCAGAGCATTGGGGTTCTTCTTGGGCAAAGGCGAACTGCTGGAGATTTGTTGTTGAAGACTTAGGTTCATTGTTTGAAGTCATTGCTTGAAGCTTTTGAAGCGCATTATTATTGAAGACTTGTACTAGCTTGTTTGAAGATATTGTTTGAAGATTTTGAAGAAGAGAAGTTGTTGTCGTCGCTTTCTTGCTACCTTATTTTTCGCTTACGTCTTATTTTGTTGTTTGGATTTGCCAAGTCATTGAATGAAGGAGCCTCTAACGAGGAATTTGTAAGCCGTGAATTGAGTTCAGTCATCGAAGGTGCATGATTCACAGTTTTTATAGTTGTGTAATCAATGTTAGAAAAAGGCTGACAAGTGTTTTACTTGATTAGTTTTAGTATTTTGTCTAATCAGCGTTTGAGGAAGGCTTCCACATTTTCTTTTTACTTGATTCACAGTTTTAAAAAAAAAAATGTGTAATCAGCTGCCACACTTTTTTAGTTGATTGGTTTGGATTTTTAGCCTATTAATGAGGTTGTTGAAAGAAAGGGAATGAGGATGTTGAAAGGAAAGGAAATATGTCTTCGATGTTGGTGTGAATCTTCAATTATGGGATTTATAAAATTAAGGTGTTGAAATTAAAAAGAGTTAAAAACAATATAGTTTTTAATCACCTTCATCGAAAGTATATTTGTGCTATCTATTTGGAAGTGTTTTAAAAAGAGTTGTTTTCAGTTTTTTGATTACTTCAAACATGGCCTCGACAAGTCAGTTTGCAATCCCCATGCCATTATTTAGTGGAAAGAAATATGATTTTTGGAGTCTTAAAATGCAAACACGCTTACAAGGCTTAGGGTGTTGGGAATCAATAGAGTTGGGGTTCACAAAACATGACGCAAATACAATTGCTAGTATGACTGCTGCCCAAAGAAAACAATTTGATGAAATCAAATAGAAATAAGGTAGAGCGAAGTCGTGCATTTTAAATTCCTTAGACTCACTCTATTTTTCCTAAAATCACTGTTGCTAAAAGTGCTAAATCAATTTGGGATATACTTAAGGTTGCTTATCAAGGAAATGATAAAGTAAAAATGGTAAGATTACAGACTCTTAGAACACAATTTGAAACACTTAAAATGACTGAATCATAAACTATTGATCAGTTTATGACTAAAGGTATGGGTGTTGTTAATCAACTTCAGATGAATGGTGAAGAAATAGAAGACCAAAGAATTGTTGAAAAATTTCTTAGATGTTTGCCTAAAAAATTTGACATGATTGTTACTATTTTTGAATCGAGAGAATTAACAAAATTATCTGTGGAAGAATTAAATGGTTCTTTGTTGGCTCATGAAGCAAGAATTAATTTAGATGTTAGTAATTTAGAGCATGCTTTTAAATATAAAGCTTCTATGGATAGAGGTAGAGGCAGAGGTTTTCGTGGCAGGAGAGGAAAAGGTAGAGGACAGTCTCAGTCTGATGATAGATCACAGGTAACTCAAGCACATTCAGAGCAATCTCAAAATGATCATGGTCGTAGGTGGATAGATAAATAAAAAATTCAATGTCACTACTACAAAAAATATGGCCATTATAAGTCTAAATGTCGAAAATTATAGTATGTTTTAAGTAAAAACAAAGCCAATGTAACGAACACTGAATGTGAAACATCAGATGCTTTATTTTTGGCATGCCAAGTGACTGTGCAAGTACCTAATAAAGATGTTTGGTTGGTAGACAACGGATGTAGTAATCATATGACTGGTCATAGTGATTTGTTTTCTCATCTTGATACATCTTTCGGTTCCTCTATTGGTTTGAGTGATGATCATCAGGTTAAAGCTTCAGGAAAGGGTGTTGTGTCTGTCTTAACCAAACAAAATGTTGTGAAGAATATCTATGAAGTTTATTATGTACCAAATTTCAAGCATAATTTGTTGAGTGTTGGTCAGTTAGATGCACATGGTTATGATGTTAGCTTTCACAACACTACTTGCACGATTGTTGATAAGCATAAGTCTCTTGTTGCAAAGATTCCAATGACAAAGAACAGGTTGTATCAGTTACAGTTAAAAAGTGAGAAGTTGTATGCACATAATGTTTCAATGCCAACTAACTCTGATTTGTGGCATTTGCAATATGGTCATTTACCTATCAAAAGTATGAGTTTGTTGCAAAGTCAGTCCATGGTGAAAGGGTTGCCTTCTTTGTCTGATCATATCTCTTCATGTACAAGTTGTATTATGGGTAAACATAAACGAGATAGTTTTGCTTCAGCCTCTAATAGAGCCAAAGAACAACTAGAGTTAGTGCATACAGATTTATGCGGTCCAATGCAAGAAAAATCAGTTGCTGGCAGTCTCTATTTTCTTACTTTCATTGACGATTTTAGCAGGAAAATTTGGGTGTATTTCATCAAATATAAATTGGAAACATTTTTGAAGTTTAAGGAGTTCAAAGCCGAGGCTGAAAAACAAAGTGGAAAATTTATTAAAGTTCTGAGGTCTGATAAAGGAGGTGAGTATGAATCTAACGAATTCATTGATTTTTGCAAACAACATGGTATTAAAAAACAAACAACAACCAGCTATACTCCACAGCAGAACGGAGTCGCAGAAAGAAAGAATCAAACAATTATGAATATGGCTCGAAGCTTGCTTAAAACACGAAATTTGTCTAAAGATCTATGGGCTGAAGCAGTTGCATGTTCGGTATATATTTTGAATAGATCGCCAACTTCCAGTGTTCAAAATTATGTACCTGAAGAAGCATGGAGTGGACAAAAGGTAACAGTTTCACACTTTCGCGTATTTGGTTGTATTGCTTTCGCTCATGTTCCAGAAAAATTGAGAAAAAATCTTGATGATAGGAGTGAAAAGTATATTTTTATAGGATATAGTGATCAATCTAAGGCATACAGATTGTTTAATCCTATAACTAAGAAATTTGTCGTAAGTCGAGATGTGAAATTCCTGGAAGACAAGTCTTGGAATGAAATGGAGAACAATACTTGTCCTAATCCTTTTATTCTGTTAGATGAACATCAGACACCTGCAACAAGCACTCCAAGATTACAGGTTCAAGACAAAACCAGCAGTAGTTCATCAAGCAGTAGCAGTTCATCATCTTTTGAGTCTGATTCTGATAATCCTAAGATGAGAAACTTAAGTGATATTTATGCATAAGATGATGTTGATGATATTGTAAATTTTGCATTTCTTTCATTTCAACCTACTTGTTTTGAAGAGGCTATAAAGGAAAAAGTATGGGTAGATGCTATGAATAATGAAATCGATGCTATTGAAAGAAATCAAACTTGGGATTTGGTTGATCTACCTCATGATAAAAACTCTATAGGTGTCAAATGGGTTTTTAAAACAAAGTTAAATGAGAGAGGTGAAGTTGATAAGCACAAAGCAAGATTAGTTGCCAAAGGTTTTTCACAGCAACCTGGCATAGATTATGGTGAAACATTTGCACCTGTAGCAAGAATTGACACTGTTCGTTTTGTATTAGCTATTGCAGCACAAAACAAGTGGCCGATTTACCAAATGGATGTAAAGTCTGATTTTTGAATGGTGTTTTGAATGAAGAAGTGTATGTTGAACAGCCACTTGGTTTCGAAATAAAAAATCAAGAACATAAGGTGTACAGGTTGAAGAAAGCATTATATGGCTTGAAGCAAGCTTCAAGAGCTTAGTACAGCCGAATAGACCATTACTTGTTGAATAATGGTTTCAGAAGAAGCGACCATGAGCCCACTTTGTATATCAAGAATGATCATCAAGGTAATATTTTGATACTATGTCTTTATGTTGATGACATAATTTATACAGGTTACATACAGTTAGATGCATTTAAAGCTGTAATGAAAAATGAATTTGAAATGACAGATCTTGGATTAATGAGATACTTCTTAGGTATCGAAGTGAAACAAACACAAGATGGTATGTTTATGAGTCAACAGAAGTATGCTACTGACATTTTGAAAAATTTTAAGATGGACAGGTGTAAACCGGTTGATACTCCTATCGAAGTTGGTACAAAGTTGAGTAAAGATGATGTGGGTACTATTGTTAATGCGACTTTGTATAAGCAACTTGTTGGTAGTATTATGTATCTTACTACTACTAGGCCTGATATAGCATTTGCAGCTAGTTATATCTCCAGGTTTATGGAATCTCCTAAAGACTGTCATTGGAAAGCTGGAAAAAGGGTGTTAAGATACATTGCAGGTACATCTACTTATGGTTTATCGTATGCAGCCTCTGCAGACAGTAAGCTTGTTGGTTATACAGATAGTGATTATGCAGGATGTATTGATGATCGGAAAAGCACTTTTGGCTATGCTTTTCTATTTGGCAGAAACTTGATCTCATGGTCATCCAAAAAGCAGGCCATAGTTGCGCTATCTTCAACAGAGGCCGAGTACGTTGTAGCAAATTCATCATCATGTCAAGCAGTGTCGCTAAAGAGACTTCTCTCTGACTTTGATATATAGAAAATGAGCCTATTTCAATCCTTTGTGACAACACTTCTGCTATTTCCTTGTCGAAGAACAATGTCTTTCATCAAAAGAGAAAACATATCGACACTTGTTTTCACCTCATTCGTGAACTCGTAAAAAATGGTGATATTGTTCTCAAATTTTGTGAATCCAAGGAACAGTTAGGGGATATCTTCACCAAACCGCTAGGAAAAGTTAATTTTGAAATTCAATGTCAAAAGTTAGGCATAAAACAATGTAACC
This sequence comes from Pinus albicaulis, assembly GCA_034641835.2. NCBI lineage: Eukaryota > Viridiplantae > Streptophyta > Pinopsida > Pinales > Pinaceae > Pinus > Pinus albicaulis. Next base: position 15,242,138 of record CM076573.1, read on the forward strand.
CTCAAGATTAAGAGGGAGTGTTAAAAGATTTAATCTTTCCATTAAGTATTAGTTGAGAAATTAGTTTTAGAAATTAGTTTTTAGTTGGTTCAAACTGTTTCTATGTAACTATCTATATGCATGTATATATAGATTGCTCATAATAAAATAATTCACAGCTTGTGCTCTCAAACAATCTTTTGTATTTGTTTCTTCTTCTCGTCACTATTTCATGGCTACCGCCCGCCGCATCCATCGCACTATGACTATGAACAAGCCGGACCATCGACCGAGGTCAGCATCATTGACTAAGAAGGCCTTGAGTACTACTACTACGGATGTTGTACCACCGTTGTTGACATTTGGTTCAATGCTCCCCAAGTGTGTTCACGACATGGACTAACCACCTCTCATGGATCCTAACTCTCGAGATTGTAGCGGAGACTAATGCTTGTGGGTTTTGGTCTAACGGAAATCGTGATTCCAACAAGTGGTATCAGGGCAACATGTCTCGAGTTTGAAACTCACCAAATTTCACACGTTGATATATATATATATATATAGATTAAAGTTTTAAACCCACCTTCTCGGCGGACTCAACCAAAGATGGAGGAGCTCTACTAACCAAATGGCAGACAATAAAGTTGGAGGAAATCCAACTATGGTGGAGAAGTCCTATTGTAATTTTAAGTGAAATTATTGTGGCGGAGTGGGGGTTGAACCCACGACCTTCCGCCCACCAAACAAACGTCTTTTCTAGCTCTCCTACCGGGTGTTTATTATCCACTATGATCTTCGTGCATATTTGAATTTAAGCGGTCTGACGGTTGGGGGTTCGAGGGGGCCAGTCCCATAGGCCAGCTCCCTCCCCATGTGGCCATAAGCCTAGAACCAAGTGCTTCCATGCACAATGGCGGAGTTTTATTAACCACAATTAATTAAATTTTAAACGTGGTTTAATGACATTAAAACGAGATTTGTGCTAAACGCGCTTATCTTATTAAAACGCACTTATCCACCCACTAAAACTTGGTTTAATTCTAATTAAACCCACATATTACGTTGGCGGTATTTTAGGAGGGCACCTCATTTATGGCAGATTTTCCAATTTTGGAAAGTTAACTGGAAGTTCTGCCAATTTCAATGGAGAAAATTGGGCAAAATTGATTATGCTCTATCTTGAGCATATTTCAGCCAAATTTCGAGAATGAATAGTCATTTTTTACTATCATGGACATTCTGAATCCAATGGTGTAGCTTTAAGAGGAATTTGGAGACTTCTAGGTGTGAAAATGCTACAGGGAAGTTTCATGGAGCCTAGGGCCACCAGGTGTTGGAGGCATAGCCAGGGGAGCCAAAGGTCATTTTGATTGAATGAAAAGTTCATTTTGGATGATCAACATGTTTTGGAAACATTGAGATAGCTTTTAGGAGCAGATGAGGACTTATAAGAGTGTTTTTTTTCCACAGGATATCGCAGGGAAGCTTAAGGCCACTACTAGAAGAGGTCATGTCCAAGGGATCCATGGTCCATTTCTAGTGATTGAACACTCAATATAGGGGTATTTTAGCATTCTGGGCCAATTGGTACAGTCTGAAAAACCAATGAAGTTAAGCATCATCTTGTAAAATAATTTTACCATTTTAATCTCATATAGCCTAGTCCATTGATGGAGGCTCAAGGAGACGTAGCCCAAGTGTTGAGGGTGAACTCCTTTATTATTTTGATGTTGTGAGTTGTTCTTTATTTTTTTGCAATTTATGTTTTCTATTCATGCATTTAATCAACTAAAAACAATTGTTAATTTCTCACACATAAAGCATTTAAAAACCACATAAACTTGAAACAAGAATTCAATTGCACAAATGGATGTATGAGCACAATCCTTGGGTTCTTTAAATGGAGTAGAAGGTGCTTGCACACAAAAAAAAATCGGCCACCTATTTCAGATCAAGTTGGTAGCATAGCTTATATTAGCTCATTGTAGCCAATGATATCTAGGGTTAGCTATTGGTTGTTGAATTGTGTACGGAGAATTTAACAGTTTGAAAGTTTATGTGTGAAGGAGAAGTTAGATTGAGAGCTTGGTTTTCAAATCACAATAAAGAATTTTTTGAAGCTTTGTGAATTTTTGTAAGATTTTATTCATTACAATTGTGATGGTAACTTCATTAAGTGGTGATTCTAAACCATCCTCCTTTGCAAGATTCTTTGATAAAGAGATGAAGCACGACTTATACATCATGAAATATATGGTGCAACAGTTGTATGAATATGTAAGGGAGAAAACTAAACTTCAAGAGCAGTTGTTTTCCATGAAGAAAGAGAAGCAATAAATTCTTCAAAAGATGCATGATATGGAGACTCAGCTTCATGATGCCAAAGAAGCCTTAGCCAAGCATGTGCTTGAAGAAGAGGTAAATAATTTAAGTTTGTCTTCAATTTCCTCTCAAGATATATGTGTCGGTTCTTTTGAAAAACACACTAGAGGAATAGGGTCCAAATTGATGATGAAAATGGGCTATGAAGGTCAAGGATTAGGAAAACATGCACAAGGCATAGTTAAGCCAATTATGGTTGAGGAAAGGCCTAAGTATTTGGGTCTTGGCTATGGACAATTTTATGGAGAAAGTTCTAAAGCCATGAAGGCACCTGAAACAAATCCAAGAAGGACTTTAGTTTCAAGTTCAAACCCTCAAACAAGTAAATTTTGTAATCAAGATGAATGCAATTGTTTGAAACCCATGTTGCATCAAAATTATTTTAGACATGCAGCGTATGATGAACAAGAGAGTTGTGACAGCTGTAAGGACATGAACATTGTTGTAGGTCTTCAAAAGAGAGCTGGAAACTCTTTAAGTTAATCTCCTAAAGAAGGTGATAAATATGAAAATTCAAAGAATCATTCAAGGTATAATTCTTCCTATAACCATGTTTTTTATGATTATGTTAAGCATGAAAAATCTACATGCATGAATGGGAGAAAAAGTTGTTGTTCATATTGTGGTTTGTATAAACCTCAAGTTTCAAGATGCTGGAAGAGAATGATAGCATACAAGAAACAGTCAAAGCACAGCCAACTTGAACAAAAGATGCAAAATATTTGCACTTATTGTTAGAGGAAGGGATATCTCATTGCCCAATGTTGGACACTGCATCCAACAACTCATCCAAAGCATTTGAAGCAAGTGGAGAAAAATATTGATGAGAATGGAGTAGGAGATTCCATCATCGATGTGAGTCAAGATGATTCACAAGAAGAGGATGTTCAACAGTAAAAATAACCATTGAAGTGGTTTGGTAAGAAATGGCTTGATTTCTTGACCAAGTAACGCATGCATTTCCTTTGTACATAGATGCAAATTTCAGCCTTATGTATGCATAAATTTCTGTTGAGAGTATGAAAAGTTGTAGAAGATTATCACAACTTGTATAATGCAAGATTGCATGTGAATGTTGTTCTGTTGAAGGCCTTTATTTTGTTGCCAAATTTTTCCAAGATGGTGTAAAATATGGGTATGCCACTCATTTATGTTGCAACAATTTGACATTCAGGTTAGCTCTTATGATCACCCGTATGTTTTGGGTTTTTTTACTTGTTTGTACTTGAAAGAGAGAGTTGAAGAGTGTACATATGCATGATATTTTGTAAGTGTAAATAGAGAACTTGTGAAAGGTTCACTGTACATAGATGCATGCATGAGTGTTGTAAATATGTATCATTTCTTATCGACTTGTGTCGATTGTGTCGCACACATTTCATATTGATTTATGTCAATTTTGTTGCATATTTATTATCGACTTGTGTCGATTGTGTTACACACATTTCATATCGATTTATGTCGATTGTGTTGTACATTTCATGTCGACTTGTGTTGTTGATCTCGCATATTGTTTTTCGATTATGTTGATCGACTTATGTTTTAGTCGATGGTGTTTGTCGATTGTGAGTTGATATTGGATACACCAATGTGAAAGAAGATCGCCATGTACTTGATGTTACAAGAGGTGACAGTCATTGCTTTGAAGGAGCAAAAAAAAGAGGTGGTCGTCATTTCAACTCTTGCATAATTTTTTCTTTTCAAGATTGATTGTGTGTTCTTGAGACAAGATGTCACACGAAGTTTGAGGTCCATTCAGTGATAAGTGGACAAGATGCAAAGTGTTTTGTAGCCATTGCAGAACAAGCTGGTTTTTTTATGTTGACGCCAAGAGTTCACTCATATTGCAAGCTTAATTTGGGTAAGATGATTTCCAAGAAGAAGCTTATATGAATTTTTTGCAAGAGGGAATTGATTCTCAGTGGGAAGGCTAACAACTTTCCAAGCACATAGAGATCAATTTTCCACATCAAAGTACGTATCAGTTTACAACAGCCAGCAATGTTGAAGTGGTTCAGCAACAGCCAGATAGAAGTGGTTGAGAGACATAGCTAGTTGCGATACAAGGCATGTCAAGATGATTATAAAAAATACTTGTCAAGCAAAATCAGTTGATATAACTTGAAAGCAGAAGAGTGTTGAAGCTCAAGAAGATAATTATCAGCTTTTGTGGATCCAAAATCTCGTCAGTGGGAAGGTGTGATCAGAATTTGGATTAGGGCCTAAAATTAGCTAAAATTTCAAAGTCCTCAAAATTTCTTCGAACCTGAATGACCGGATAGAGTTCGTCGCTAGAATTTCGGCAAAACTCGTTTCATCAAAATCCAATTTCGTATGATTGAGTTATCGTCTGTTGTTCGTTTTCAAATATAAGAAAAAAAGGAGCAGAACAAGTACAGTGATGACATGGTAGGTACAATCATCATTGCAGGGAATATTCTTCATATTATAGCCAGTGGCACTGTGACAAGTTTCGTCTTCAGATTCGTCAGATGGGTTAGTGAAGAGAGAAAGTGTCCAATGACCTTCAATATTCTTCCTAAGTTGGAATTTGAAATTTGTTTAAGATTGGAGTACAACCCAGCCAGAGGGCGCCACGTGTCCTCTCTAGTGGGGCCTCTCCAACCTTTGAGTCAAATAATTTTGTTATATTAAGGTTTGGAAATTTACATTTTTATGGTGGAATTATATATATATATATATATATATATATATATATATATATATATATATATATATTAAAGTTTTAAACCCACCTTCTCGGCAGGCTCAACCAAAGATGGAGGAGCTCTACTAACCAAATGGTGGACATTAAACTTGGAGGCAAGCCAAGTATGGTAGAGAATTCCTATTTTAATTTTATTTAAAATTATTGTGGTGAAGTGGGGGTCGAACCCATGACCTTCCGCCCACCAATTAAACATTTTTTCCAGCTCTCCTACCTAGTGTTTCTTACCCACTATGATCTCCACACATATTTTAATTTAAGCAGTTTGACGGTTGGGTGTTGGAGGCGGCTAGCTCCCTCTCCATGCAGCCATAAGCCCAAAAATAGGCGCTTCCATGCACAACGGCAAAGTTTTATTAACCATAATTAATTAAATTTTAAACGTGGTATAATGACGTTAAAATGAGATTTGCGCTAAACATGCTTATCTTATAAAACTACACTTATTTGTCCACTAAAAGTTATTTTAATGCTAATTAAACCCACAGATTATGTTGGCGGGATTTTAGGAGGGCATGCCATTTATGGTAGATTTTCCAATTTTGGAAAGTTAACTCGCAGTTCCACTAATTTTAGTGGAGAAAATTGGGCAAAATTGATTATGCTCTATCTTGAGCATATTTCAGCCAAATTTCGAAAATGAATAGTAATTTTTGACTATCTTGGACATTTTTAAGCCAATGGTGTAGCTTTCAGAGGCATCTGGAGACTTCTAGGTGTGAAAATGCTACAGGGACGTTTTATAGAGCTTAGGGCCACCAGGTGTTGGAGGCATAACCAAGCAAGCCAGAGGTCATTCTGAGTGAATGAATAATGCATTTTGGATGATTTACATGTTTTGGAAACATTGAGATAATTTTTAGGAGCAGATGAGGCCTTATAAGGGTGTTTTTTATAAGGGTGTTTTTTTCCACAGGTGTTTTTTTCCACAGACCAACGCATCATGATTCGACAGCTGACACTCCATATCACAAAACTTCCACGCCTAAAGTTTAACGCTCAAAATTTTTGTGAAATGGACAGTATTGGGAGAGACACGCGTCAGATGGTGTATGGAATCGCATTCCATCCGTGCAAAAATACCTCCCCCCATTTTATTTTGAGAAAACCATTCCCGTTTCTGCCATACCGCCCTCTGCAACGCAACTTTAGCTTTTAATCCTAGCCGTCGATCTCTGAGATCGAACGGCCCATGTTATATCGTGAAATCAAACGCATTTTTTTCCCATATCTCTCCAAAACTACTCCATCAAAATATCTCCACCATTGATAGTTCTAATCCAACGGCTCCCGTTCATCCTAGCACCCAAACCTCCATTGACTTGGTTAGCTGCTCTGCCAGGGTTTTTTCTGATTTTTTGCTGCAAATCACGATCCTTCCTCGCTTCTCCTACACCCCTAGAGCCTCTACAAGCAGTCTAACCGAGCCCACATGGATTTCATAACATTTTTGTCGTATTTTTGCAGGTTTCATGGCTGGCGCAACATAAGTTTCCTCCATAGTCACTAGAGGTGACACAGAGGCTCTGATAATTATTTCAAGGCCAAGAACCAACATCAAAGAGGACCGCAAACATAAGGCGAGGTCGTGTCAATCAATGGATCAGATCCATGAACCCTCAGTGACCCTCCAGCTCAACAAAACCCTCCACCTATACACAGAAACCCAGAAATGGTAAAGATCAAGTACCAAGTGGCAGAAACAGAGTTTGAAGATTAAATGAAAAATCAAGGGCATAGCACATTGAAGAAAAAATATACAGAAGACGTCAGTACAGGAGCAGTTCTAGAAATCAGCAAAGGTAAAACATAAATAGAGCCAAAACAAGTTAAAGTACAAAGGAACATAGCAGTTATTCGTTCAGAAGCTGACTAACACAGACATTACCCATATCCATGCACACAAGCCTGCCAAGCAGTTATTACACCAAGGAGGCTACTACAAACTGTCAGAAGCAGTTATTTAGAAGTATGGGAATCCTCATAGCCCATTCTTCACTTAACTCACACCAAGAAGATAACAGTACCACTACAGATAGTATTTCCTCAAAGGACACCCTGTGGGTGATTTCTATCATATCAAAATGGTCTCAACAAGCTACAAAGTTATTGATCCAGTCCAGAATTTACTGAAATGTCTATGACACAGAATGGAGCATTCGAATGCCCTCTCCTATCTCTGATGATCATTAAAACCTTCTTTACCTACTTTTCCTCATTTTTCCTATAAAGACTCTTTTAAGTCTCATTGTAAAAGTTGGCATTTGGTGATTTCTAAAGTAATACATATTGTTGCTTTGAAGAAGCATTAGTGTTCTGAAAGAGTGTGAAGATCTTTGTTTTTTCTGTTGATGAAGGAGGCTAGACCATTGGATCCCTGAGCCTGGTTTTTGTGAAGTACTTCTTATTGTTAATGTTATTTCATGTTTTCCACTTTGTTCCATCATGCTTTGCTTACAGTAGGATAAAAAGTTTAGGCAGATAAATGTATCTTAGAAGCACCTCTGACCTGTTTATCCTTCATTGTTTATATGTTTTCTGCTACTGAATATGACAGGGTAGTCTAATAGCTCTCTTAAATATTCAGTTTGTTTTATTTCGGAAATGGTTAATTCGGTTGTGCTAAAGACTGTTTAGGCATTCCCTCTTTCTTTACCACTGAATATTGTATCTGAAGTCTCCCTTTGATTATTAATTCTTGTAGTTTGACAGTGAGGTTTGTTTCAATCATACCCTCTGTTCATTATTGTAATTATTGTGTTGAAGGTCCCTATAATTGCAATCCTAGATGTCTAAGGTGTTCCCTCTTCTTTGAATGCAATTGTATTTCCTTGTTGATTAAGCTCTAAACAGTGAGCTTACTAGAGGAAATAGGGCATTCCCTGAATCCTTTAAGTCATTGTGAGAGGGTCTAGTCTACATTTCTCCTCTTCTTTGAGTGTTTGTGTTAATTAAGTCCAAAGAAGTGAGCTTATTGGAGGAAATAGGGCGTTCCCCGAATCTTTTAAGACATTATGAAAGGGTTTAGTTTGCTTTTCATTCTTAGTCCTTGATGTTCATCCCATTTCACTTATATTATTCCACAGATCCTTGACCAAGTTAGATTTTCCCTTTGGTTTTCCTTCCTTCTCAATCAAAACTATTTGGACTTTCACATGACTCCATTGCCCAATGGCTTGTAGATTCCCATGCTCTATCGATACTACATGAAACATATTTGTCCAACCAAACAAAACAAACAACACTGCACTTCAAAACTAGCCTAAAATCAACTACCAAAACATTCAAGACATATCCTTATAAACATATTGAGAGATCCCTCTCTGAGACTAGGAGGGCTAGATCCTAGAGCTCTAAAGATTGGTTCTGATGTTGCCTTGTCTTTTGATTAGCCAATCTATCAAAACACATGACCCCAACATAATGGCGATCACGGTGGGATATACTAATTATATGACAGTCTAGCTAACTCTTGTGCACTCTTTAGTCCTACAAATCTCTAAGAAAATCGGTTAGTAGGCCATAGATTAGACTTTGTTTTGTTTGATCACCTTAGCTAAGTGTTAAGATCAGACATAGGACACTCTCATAACCATAGAAATACACAAAAAACCAAAAACCTTTGAGATTGGCTTCATAATAAGCATGGTGGTGGAACCATAAAACAATTTTACCTTCACAAAAAGCTAAAAAAATTCCACCTGGCGACTCCATTAGCCCCAGTAGGCTTATTACCCATCTAGGTCTCTAGATCTCTTTAGGACTGTGTTAACCAGCCTTGAAGAAGTTGAGGAACCTAGTCCCATATTAGATAAGGCATTATGAGAGGAAAAACTTTCAAAACAGTTCCTACAAACTTCAGCCTCTCTCAATTTTTGAAAAGCAGTCTGGCTTCACATAGGATCAACACTAGATCCCATCCAGACCCTATTCCTCTTAAAATAGTTGACAATCCAGAGAGAATTCTGTGGCAAAATTCTAGAGCTGGAAAATCAGTTGCTGATAGGAACATCCCAAGAACAAAATCTGTCCCTGAAAACCTTGCTGTCTTGGAGGATTTACACTTAGACTTAAATCATACTAAGAACATCTTTAGAACCATATCTAAAAATGATTTAAACCAGACTGATATTGAAACTGCAGGTTTGCAACAGAGCTTTAGTAGAGATGCTTCACCCTCTACTCCTCCTGATTCACAGCTTCTTCACCACTTTAGCCTTCTTCATAACCAATCTGCTCAAGACCAGGTTGCTAGCCCAAGTGTAGGGACCCTGTGTAGGTACCTAAGAAATGGTTGATTGAATACTGGGGTCGAATCTCATTCGAGTTTTGGCCAGAATCAAGAAAGCTTGGTATTTGATTTCTTGTTTATTCCTGAAGGGAGGATCGATATTTAATATCGATTTGTGGTTTAATTCTGCATTAGCTCGGCACAGAGGTTCTGGTCGATGCCATCCTAGTAATTGTGCGAATTGTGAGGATCATTGGGTTCGATTTGTATAAATCGACAACCATCCCTTTCTTATGACTGTAATACAGCGGACTGAAGTATTAATCCCTCCACTGAGGACACAACGAGATAACCTTGATGTTCAAACATTCGAGCCTATGTTAGGCCTTGTGCGGATGAGAAGATCTTTGAAGTATAAACACGGAGCAGAAGATGGAACTTGGAGCGAGGAAGTAACAGAACCAAGAGGTGAGCGTGAAACCAGAGGTATTAGTTGGGCGGTTTTGTGAACAAATCCACCTATTTCGCATCGCCTTTGCCCAGAGGTGAAACTGCGAGAAAAAACCCGATCAAATGTCTGTTCGACAGGTCAGCTAAGGGCGGATTCACAAAACAACCTGTTTCGCGTAATTCTTGAGCATTAACGCTCGGCTCCAAAAGCTTTTCGAAACTTCACAAGCATCGTCGGATCATCCCAAGCGATCCGATAACTCGTCGACCGTAGGATGTGTAATACCTATTAACGTTGGACCCACGCACATATACATTGACTATTGTTGTCCTAACCAAGGTTGCGGGGTTAACAGAGGTACGTGCATACTGTTATATTGACCAAGGTTTATTTGTATATATGTGACTAGGCATTATATGGAGTCCTGATTATAAAATTAATGTTATCCCTAAAGTTAGCGGGGTCCGACATTATTATAAGGTTGTTATAGTTGAAGCACTTGTGGGGGCGGATTACAAGGTTCGGGTTGTAGTATTAATATTTCAAGGGATGGAAAGACCTTTAATATAGGATCCTTTGGCTTAATCTAATGGTCAAACCTTTATTGATTTGGGTTCAACAAGGTGGCATATTACATGCATGAAAGGGTTTTATAACCTTTGAAAGAAAAGCAAGATATAGTCTCGATGTATTATTCAAAGGACATATATATATAGTTTGGCGCTTTATTTAAATACCAAGGGACTTGTTGTTGAAATATATAAGGGTTGCCTCTTATGTGAGTTATATAAAAACTGTCATTGTATTCATTAATCAAATTCTAGGAATTTGATAAATGAATCTGAACAAGAGAAGTAAAGTAGAATCCCTTGGTGAAGGAAGGTAGTAAGAGAAGGGCTTCCGCCTCAATTAAATTTTTAGATGAGATTGTGTTGGATAGCAAAACTTGGGGTTCATTTTCATACACAGATAGATTTACTTTGCCAGTTAAAAAGAAAGTAACCAAGTTGAGTTTCCCAGATTTTTGGATTGGTTGGAAATGAAATTTTAATGCATTTGTACACACAGCTTTGACGAAATCTTTGCCAAAAACCGGGACTGTGGGTTTTACCCCCATCAGTATATACGGTAGAAAAAGAAGGGTCTAATTTCTTAGAGGTGGTCATGATAGAAAAAAAAATGTGTTAGAATTGATACACTCAGATGTGTTTGGACCAGTTAACATCAAGTCATTAGGAGGAGCATCATATTTTGTGACATTTATAGATGATGCATCCAGGAAGGTTTGGGCATATCCCATGAAAAGTAAAAGTGAAGTGTTTGAAATATTTCATAAATTCCATGTTGTTGTTGAAAGAGAGACTAACAAATTGCTCAAGTGCCTAAGAACAAATAATGGTGGAGAATATTGCTCAAATGCATTCAAAGAATATTGTAACAGGTTTGGCATAAAGTATGAGAAGATTGTGCCTGGTACACCTCAACAGAATGGTGTCGCAGAACGAATGAATCACACCATTATGGTAAAGGTAAGGAGCATGTTGTCCAATTCCAGTTTGGACAAGAATTTTTGGGCAGAGGCTGTGAGGACAACTTGCTACCTCATAAACAGATCTCCATCTACAGTCTTGGATGGAGGCATCCTTGAAGAAGTTTGGATTGGTAAGAAGTTGAATTATTCTCATTTGAAAATCTTTGGATGTGAAGCATTTGTACATATTCCAAAAGAAAATAGAACTAAGCAAGATGATAAATCTATGAAATGCATTTTTCTGGGATATGCGAATGAAGAATTTGGTTATCCTCTATGGGATCCAGTCAAACATAAAATTATTAGAAGCAGGGATGTTATATTTAATGAGTCAGAAATGTTTAAGAGGAATGTATGTGAGGTGGAAGTCAAGAAATTTATTGACAGGTTTGAAGAACAACATGAAGAAATCCCACCAATGTAGGAAAATGGGAAAAAAATTCAAGAGCAGGAAGGACAGCAAGGGGAAAGTGATGAACACCAAGAAGAAGGAATCTTGCAGGAAACTTTACAGGAGATTCAACCTGATAATGCACCTCCACAGTTGGTTCGCAGATCTTCTAGGCCTCATAAGCCTTCACAAAGGTATCCTCCTTCAAACTATATCCTATTGACTGATGAAGGTGAGCCTAGTTGTTTTCAAGAGGCTTATAAAGTTGATCACATTAAAGAATGGAAGAAGAAATGAACTCTTTGATGGAAAATAAAACTTGGGAGTTGGTAAATCTCCCAAAAGGTAGAAAATCTTTGCAAAACAAATGGGTATATAGAATTAAGCATGAAGGTGATGAAAAGAAGGAGAGGTATAAATCAAGGTTGGTGGTGAAAGGATTCACCCAAAAGGAAGGTATTGACTTCACTGAAATTTTCTCACCTGTTGTCAAAATATCATCCATTAGAGTCATTCTTGGTCTTGTTTCTTCTTTAGACTTAGAATGTGAACAATTAGATGTATAAACTGCTTTCCTTCATTGAGAATTAGAGGAAGAAATTTATATGAAGCAACCAAAAGGCTTCATAGAAAAAGGCAAAGAAGAGCTTGTTTGTAGGTTGAACAAGAGTCTCTATGGGTTGAAACAAGCACCTCGGCAATGGTACAAGAAATTTGATTCATTCATGTTAGAACATGTTTTTCACAAGTTGGAAGCTGACCATTGTGTTTATATCAAGAGGTATGATCAAGGAAAGTATCTTATATTATTGTTATATGTGGATGACATGTTGATTGTTGGATATGATAAAAATATGATCAATAGGTTGAAGAAGGATTTGGGCAGCAAGTTTGTAATGAAGGATTTGGGTCTAGCACAACAGATATTGGGCATGAGGATCATTCGTGACAGGGAAAACAAAAGGTTGTCGCTGTCACAAGAAAAGTATATCAAGTAGGTGCTTGACATGTTTAATATGAAGGATGCCAAACCAGTTGGTACACCCCTTGCAGGACACTTCAAGTTGAGTACTGAGTTATGTCCTAGTGATGACAAGGAGAATGAAGAAATGAGAAAGGTTCCTTATGCCTCAGCAGTTGGCAGCTTGATGTATGCCATGGTATGCACATGACCATACATTGCATATTCAGTGGGAGTTGTGAGCAGATTCCTTGCCAATCCAGGAAAACAACTTTGGCAAGCAGTAAAATGGATTTTCAGGTATCTTAAGGGTACTAGTCGTTATTGCTTATGTTTTGGTAATAATGATATTGTGCTTGAAGGTTTTAAAGATGCAGATATGGCTAGAGATATCGACACCAGAAAGTCCACTACAGGTTATTTGTACACATTTGCAGGTGTAGCTGTATCTTGGGTGTCAAGGCTACAAAGAATAGTAGCTCTCTCTACAACAGAAGCAGAGTGCATAGCTGCAACAGAGGCTTGCAAAGAAATGTTGTGGATGCAACGATTCCTAGGAGAGGTAGAAATCAAGCAGGACAAGTATGTGTTGTACTGTGATATTCAGAGTGCCATTCACTTGGCGAAAAATCCAGCATTTCACTCAAAAACCAAGCACATTGACTTAAGGTACCATTGGATCCGACATGTGTTGGAGGAAGGGAAGTTATATTTGGAAAAGATCCATACAGATAAGAACCCTACTGATATGCTCACTAAGATTCTACCAAGAAGTAAGCATGAGTTATGTAGAGTCATGATAGGTATCGGTGTGACTTGATTCAAGATTCTTCATTCGGCTTCAAGTGGGAGAATGTTAAATGTGAAGCCGTATGTCGGCGCCTAACCCAGCCAACCAATGCCGTCAGCGACGACGCCGAACCTAATGCACCGCCCAGCTTGACAACGTATCCATATGTTTTTTCACATGTAGAATTAGCCCTCTTCTGTTGCTATAAATTGTATTCCTGCCTCTGCCTGAGAATGTCAAGGCAAGCAAGTTCAGACCTCATGTAATAAATCTCTCTTTGTTTTATTCTCTTTCTCCTGTCTGTGTGTTTATCTAATTTCTCCTATCATTTTTATTTATGTTCTGCTGTGTTTCCATCTTTTGTTCTGATCTCAACATTAGTAGTCAAATGATTGCTAGGATGTGGGTTCCTTGTCTCACAAATAAGAAAGTCACATACACTAATATAGTGTCTAACTTGACAATAACCTTAAAATTAAATAAATGATGATAATAATAATAATAACAACAACAAAACACTGTTTAATTAAAGTAGAAATTTAATAAAAATTTGAGATTTAAAAACCAAAAAAAACTAATAATAATGATAATGTGATTCCAAAAACCAATAAAAAAAAAGCGAGAAAAAATAAAAAATAAAAAATGGATAATGGAATGCATTCATGTCTAACTTCAAATCGAAGTCAGCATCGTGGAATCTCAATCCCCGACCAAACTCCGAACCCTTCACATGCCTGCCTTTTTTATTTCCGCATTTACCTCGTTTTTTGCCGTGATTTGGAAATTCCGAGATTGTGGCTGATGCGAAGTCTGTCTCTGCATTTCAGCTGCGTCACTTCCATAACGAGTAACGAGTTTTTGTTTAATGTGATTTTTTTAAAATTTTAACTGAGTTTGGAAAAATTTTCATGAATTTTTACGAATTTGTTTAAAATTTGACAAGGTTGATGGATAAATTATGCACAATTTATTTTTCAAAGTGCTAAATCCATATATACAAAAAAATCAATTTAAATAACACAAATCAAAATTTTCATTAAATTTAGACTAAAAAATCTATTAAAAACTCCAAAAAAAATTCACATTTAAAAACAACACATACAACCTCCCATATTGCAACTTGCAGTGAGGAAAGTAAGACTGAAAAATTATTGGAAGACCCGCCACTGCTTTGCAAAGTTTTCCTTTTGAAATTGTAATCATACCATTGATGTCTTGTGCCTTATGCTCTGTAGCCTTCTTGGTGGTGGAGATTACAGGAGATAAACAATAAAAGAGAATACACAAAAGTTTATCATAGGAAAGGTCAAAATTTTTCAAATAAAATTTGGTAAGGAAAAGAATAATAATGCAGAGCCATTACTAAATGTCACTGTTGCAAGTAGTAACATAATAATTAGAGTATGCAGACTTTTCCATTGGCTTATAGAAAATTTAATACATTTTGATTTTAGTTGATATCAAAAAAATAATTTTTCTAGTAAAAATAAATTTAACTTTATTAAATACTCTCGAGACATAATATTTTGAAACTTAACAATTTTAACCTAAATTAAAAAAAAATGTCTGTAGCCAAAATTTGAATGGTTTTCTGGTGAATTTAACTCTTTACTCTTTTAGACTACGGCATTTAGGAAACGCAGACGTACTGAATTTATATGCACAGTAAACAAATTTCCCGAAATTAATTTGCACGCATATTCTGAATTGAATTTTTCAGAAGCTCCAGCTCAAACTATCCAAATAACAGGTTTCTGGCGACGGATTGCTTGCATATTTAAGACATTCCACGGTGCCTCTCGTATATGTTCCAACCCTTAAATACCAAACAAATTTCCTTGGAGATCTACATTATATGATGAGGCAGTATCCTACCTGTTTTGCGTATATATTTTGTTCGTTAAATTTCAAAACCATAAATGCCAAAAAAATTTCCTAACTGTTTTGCCTGTGTGTTTATATATATATATATATATGAAATTTGTTTGAGATTCTTTGAAATGAGAGTTTTAAACTGTAAACTCCTGAATTTGAACGTTCAAAAATTGGACTGAAAATTTCCATATATTTTAAAAGAAACTCCACAACATAAAATAATTAATTAGAGAATGCCCGATGGTGATTTCCATGTAGAAACCCACACCAAAGGGGTAGATCCCCATTTCAGAACCAGTCGATGATGACCCGCCAATTCTACTCCATAACATCCGGTGCTGCCATTACACATTAGCAGATTACATTTTGCATTAATCATGTTCTCATTGCTTATACTACATTCCTCATATCCACACCTCACCGGAAGATCAACAACGTTGGAATCTCTGGTATCATCGCCGCGTACTGCACTAGTATTCATAACTCTCTTGGACATGGCCGCACCAAAGAATATGCGCTCCACCATCGCTCTTGCAAGTTCATGTTGTGGTAGTCCAGCTTCAAGCGAGTCGAAAATGGCGCACAATTCCTCCAAACGACGAACGAAGTTCTCTAGGAAGTTGTTGGCACTATGATCACTCTCGGTGCCATGCGGACCTGTAGCGAGCGTAACAGCCACTGGATTCAGATGCCGTGTGCCAACTAAGAATTCCAATACCTGTGATTTATTTCTGAGATTGAGCATGTGAGGCAATTGCCACATACAATTTACTATTACAATCTCCCCATCCTGGGACGGCGGGATGCAGTCCTTGAGGCCTTTCAAATCCGTTTCTTGGTACGAAAATGGGATCCCCGCAGAGGTTGCACACTCCGACAACCTTCTTCCGGTTTGACCAGAATACAACAACAGATCACACTCGTCGTCCTCGTCTGGCCATTTGATTGCTGTGATTCTCAAGTGACGAACATCATCATTATTCCTCAAAGCCTCCATTAATGGCGGCCACTGCATGCCCTCCATGATATCGAAGTCAATGATATGGATTCTCCCATTATTACCACCGCCAGCAGCCACAACAGCTTCCAGAATGCATTCGTTAGCGGTGAAGTGAGGTATTCGTGTGTAAGGATAAGTTAGATGCATCAGCTTCAGAGCTCCCAGAAAATGCTGCTTAGTGGTCTTATCATTGAGCTCCAAATGGGTGAGTGAATTATTGAGATTAGAGTAGTGAAGTAGAGCATCGAAAAGATAGTAACCCACTCTCTCCATAGTGGAGCCCGTGCAAGAAACGAGCTGTCGCAACCTGCCGAGGATGATCGCCGCCAAATCTTGTGCTCCCTGCGATATTGCCTCCGCGCATGCTGTCAAGAGATGTAGCAGCGTCAATCCTTTGTATTCAACGCTGCCATGATCGACATCCATAGAGGACGAACCTGCAATGTTTGTCACGATTAGTTTTGACTCGCTGCTGCTACGTGTCACAGGTGCATAGTCAGAAACCAATTGATCCCCAGCGATTAGAGCAGGCTGCTCACTACTGATTCTGTCTGTACTCTCAATTGGGCATCGGAAGACAATGGCATCATCTTTCCTCGGACTCGATATGTGGTCTTCCTCGATATTATTATTGTCATCTTGCAGCTGATCTGCATCCATTAAATAATCTCCGATTGCCTGCAAGTCTGGTGAGAAGGAGAGATTATTAACTAGGGAGCAGCCATTGATGTGGTCGACGATTAAATGATCTGGCCAGGATGACCAATCGACCGCATCCAAATCCACGTCCACTGCTGTAGACTGACTAGTTGTAGTATTACTATCCCCGGTATTACTAGCCCAATCTAGTACATGGGGCGGATTATCGAATATATGATCCCATTGATGCTCAGAAAACCAGGATGCTCCGGTTGCAGCTTCGATGCTCATGCCTATATTCCACATTCTCTAAAAAATTAAAACTCCAGTTCTCGATCCGATGTCTGCAAGAAAGAGACTTGCCTGGTACATAAATAATGATGGGGTTTTAACAAAAAAAAAAAGGGGGTCGCCATCACGATGAACAATTAACGGTCATGTGATTCTCATTGATTTCGCTAGTAGCCCTAAGTTTGACTTTTTTGGAAATGTTTTTAAACGTATTTTCTTTGATTTTTAGTTAGGTATTATGGTTGATCATTAATCCAGAATATAGAATGTAAAGTAGAATTTGTAGATTATAAAGTTGTTTTGTGTTAAATGTACTGTGAGTATGTGATATTCTTAATAAATAAGATTAATGTCATGTATTGTTTTTTATTTTTTAAATACTTTTATAAATGAGAGAAAGTGTGCAAGTAATGGTATACCTGAAATATGGGGTTTTAATGGTGAAATAGGGTTTTCAATGGTGTTTGTATCATTATATTGTTTGTTATAGGATCATTTTTATGTGTTTTGTTAGGAATAGCCAATTGAAGTCTGAAATTTTCTAAGAGTATTTGAGATATCAAATGGTATTTTTTTTGGAGTAAAACTTTGATACTTAAGTGATACATTTTCTTTCTCTGTTATTTTACAGACAAAAGCCATTCCATTTGTGTTATTCTAGAAACAAAAATATTTCCAATGGCATAAGAATCCTCCCATGAATTGAAGTCAATATGCAAAAGCCCCAATTGGAGTCATTATGCAAAATCTATGCCATTGGAAGGTTGACTTTCCTATTTTGACTATATAATTTGAGAGGATGCCACCTCATCCCCATCATTCATAGATTGACTTTCCTATTTTGACCACCATAATTTTAGAGGATACCATCTCATCCTCATCCTTCATAGAAAATGGGTAATTAGTCATGTGATCATGATGAATAAGACTCTAGAAAAATCAATATTGTAACTCTAGTTAAGAGTTGAGAGAGTCAAACCTAACCACTAGTAAACTATCAAGTTGTGGTATAACCAAACCACTAGGAAGGGGTATATTCTATTCAAGTGCATTTTTTTCCATAAACGAGTAAAGTATCCATGAGCACATAGGGAGAAAGAGAAAATAGAGAAGCTTTGTGCATTGTATTAGCCCACTAGGCATAAATCTTATTTCTTTGTACTTGCATCCATTTCCATTTACAAAAAAAGCATGTCACCTTCCAACTACTCATAATATCACTACTTATTACAATCTATATATTAATATAGAAAAAATAACCATAAAAATAAATCTATTAAAACACAAAAATAACTTCAAAATTTAACTATAACTACTTTTATATACTAGATTCATCTTATTCTCATCTTGTTCTCACATTTACCAAATTATTAGGAAATTCAAATTTACCAAATAATTAAATTCCCTTTTAAATTTTTATATATAAAAAAAATGAAAAACACTAACACACTAACAATTATATATATATATAAAAAACAATTCCCACACCATTTAAATAAAAAAGTGAACGGTGTCTGCTAATTTTTTTTTGTCGATGAGGATGGTGCTATTTTTTTATTGACGAGGATGGTGCGCATGGGGATGTATTTTTCTTCACCCAATGATCGCATGGACTTCTTGGTACGCTGAAAAACATCTTTAATTTCATTGACTTGATGGCACCGATGATGTTAGGAATTTTGCGCTCACATCATATTTAAAAATGAATAATAGATACCGGCCTTTAAACGTGACGGAGTGCTTATAAATGTGCAGATATTTATATGGTTATTTTATTTTATATTTATAGGTTTAAATATATTATTAGATATAGAGATGTTGTAATGTAATATAATGTTTGTGTAAATATTGTGAATATGCTAAAATTAAAATTTAAATAAAATAAATAATTATAATTATAGTTAATAATTAAATGAGTTTAGATTTAAGTTAATTTCAGATCTACCAAGGGTTAAGAGAGATCAAATCTTTTAAAATACATTTTTTAAGTGAAAAGAGATTTGATCTTTCCAAGAGTTTGGTAGATCTAGAGTAGTAATTAAAAAACAAAAGAGTTAATTACTTTTATAGCTAGTCATGCCAATTTCTAATGTCTTACTTTAAGCTTGTTACATTGTAACTTCGACATAAAAATGTGAAAAAATATTGAAAAAAAACCTAAATAATAAAGCCCTAGTCTTAGCCTTTTTCACCCCATTAACCAAAATACTGTGATTTTGTTGTTGTTTAAAATACATTTTTGAGTGCATAAATGGATCCAACGCCTTGAAAAAACCCTAGGACACTCTAATTATACAGATTAAACAATGTAGACTATATATATCTGTGTGTGTGTGTTAAATGATATAGGTTATAGTTTATATCCATCTTAACTCCAGATCTACCAAACACTGAGAGTGATCAAATCTGCTTTTAATCTAAAAGAGGTTTGCATCTCAAGATATTTGGTCTCTCTGGGGACTTCGTAGATTCAGAGTTCAGATGGATTTCGACTGGATTTGTTGTGCATTATAATTATAATTATTAATTTTACATTTTATTTTATTTTTATTTATAGTTTTATGTAATTTGACCAAGTCAAAATGTTTTATTGATAATTATCATTATTAATTTTATTTTATTTTGACCGAGTAAAAATGTTTATAAGACATTACAACATATCTACATACTATGTTGCCCCCTTCTGAAATTACTTTTAGCATTTTCTTATTTTTTAAATGAACCCACATGTAAATTCTTACAAATATTTACACCACTACAACATCCCACATAGTTTTTTTGTTTTATATTTAATTTAAAAATGTTATATGACTTAATTAAAATAAAATATTTATACAATTTTTTTATATTGTTACATGAGTTATGGTTTTTGGATATCTAGTATTGATAAGTTGTGGAATTGGTCCATAGTATTGTAAGAAAACCTATTTATAAGTTAATAATATCCATAGTAAAGAGAAGTGAATAATCTAGTTATATTGTAATTATTAAATTATTATAGGCTTATTAATTAAATTTAAATGTTGTTATAGAATCATTATTTTAATTTACATGGTAAAATGGATGTTAATTGAGAATTACTATTTATATGTTATTTTAATGTGATATGTATATTATGCTTTTCTTTTATCGAAAAGATTATTCATTTTTTTATTAATAAAAACATAATTGCAATTAAAAATTTAAATTTAAAAAATATTGACATCTAACATCTAACTACACATCTTCGATGCAACTAAATGTTATATTATGTATAAATGTTATACTAGATGCAAAGTTCCACAGATTTATACTATTCAATGTTTATGGATTATGATATATCTTCCGTACTAAATGAATAATATAACCTAAAATAAATGTTATATTATGTATAAATGTTATACTAGATGCAAAGTTCCACAGATTTATACTATTCAATGTTTATGGATTATGATAAATCTTCCGTACTAAATGAATAATATAACCTAAAATAAGTAACTCACCCTGAGGAAAAACTGCTTTTTCTTTCATATTGGATTTAATCACTGGTTACACGTCATAACTAGTCTTTTCCACATGAATTTTTATGACCATGGCAATTTTTTCTTACATTATGGAAATGGCAAGCTTTTCTATTTGTTTATTTTTGTATCATAGTTTGAGGGATGAGATCTAAGAGTATGTGGCATAACGTAGGTAAGAAAAGGTTGTAGTGCGAGAGAGGGTGATCGAGTGGATATTGGTGGCCACCCGCCTATTCCACCTAGACCTACAGTCGGTTTCATGAGTTTCCTTGTTTATAGCAGCATTTACTATTTTTAGTAGTTTTTCAGGTCCTGAACTTCCGGAGCAGTTTTAACCCTCTAAACGGTGTTTTTTTTTTAGGTTCGCAGCATGCTAATAGTCACTTGCGGCAAATCTTGTAGTACTCAAAGAGATATTTCCAACGAGGTAACATACACGCCAAACAAAGATAATATGACCAAGTTATGACCCCGGGAAGTTGACTGCCCAACTAACCCCAATGGGGCCCACAAAATCTTGGCTTTCCATCTCATGTGGTTAGGGTTTCAGTTGTTTAGGGGTTTCCCTTGTTGTTCACTAATAAAATTCCCTTGATCCTCATTGTAACATAGTTCATAGGCATGTATCCACCACATCTCTTCTTAGAGATAAGCTACCATCACCCGAGCTAGTTTATTTCCATTCTATTTGTAAGCATATTTTAGTTCTTTCATATTAATGAAATGAAGTGTTATTTTTGTTGCATTTATGTATTTGTGGTTATATCTATATTCTGTTGCATTCCTATTTAACTTTCGATCAGTGGTATCAGATCAATATGTTCTTTCTCTATTTTTCTTTGCATGTCCCGAACAAGGTTAGGATATAAGGAGTTAGGGCTCGAACTAGTTGAATCCTTGCAAGATCAACCTCTAAAACCCAGACGACCTCCCATGGTGGAAGAAAAGAAAGACGAGGGAGTGGGAGATCCTTTCAAAATATTGATGGAAGAATCCCTCGAGAAAAAAATGAACACAATGATGGAAACCTTTGCCCAGATTCTTCAGTGGTTACCCACAAGTGACACATCTTCTTCTAGCAGCCACTCTGGGAGAACCACTCCCTTTAAGGTACAAGTTAACTTTTACATCCAGATATTTGAAGGTCAGATAGATGCAAATGCCGTAAATAAATGGTTAAATATGTTAGAAGGATATTTCTCAGTTCATGACTTTTCCAACTAGGAAAATATTACTTTTGCACTTCTCAAAGTTGCCCCCCACATCAAGGACTTGTGGGAAACCTATTGCGAGAAGAGGGATGAGAGTGAACCCTCACTATTCTCAGCCACACCCACTTGGAATTCTTTCTGAGATGCCATTAAGGAGAAATACTACCCTGTTATGAGATATGAAGGTAAATACGTAAAGTGGACCACACTATGAAAAGGAAGGGACCAAGATGTGCCATAGTTCAAAAATATTTTTCATAACCTTCACACAAAGTTAGGTACCAAGGATTCTAAGTGGAATTTGGTACTTAAGTTCTGCGACTGTATATACAAGTGCATCCAGGAAAAGATGGAATTCTTGGACATCTCCTCGCTCGATGCTTCCTATCGATACATTATCAAGATCAAGCAGAAATTTAAATAGAAGAAGCAAGACTTTGGATTTGTGAATTCGAAGTAAGGGAAAGGCGGACCCAAGCCACATAATAGAGGACAAAGATAAGGTGGGGCAACTGAGGAAAACCCATCGAAGCCATAAGAGAATAACAACACCACAAAGACAAAGAAGGACACGGGGAAATGGTGCTAGTTCCATAAGAGCCCCACTTACAACACAAGTGAGTGTTGGGCCAAGAAGTTAGTGGTGCCTGATCTGGAGGTTTTCCAAATCAAATGCATATTCTGATTCCGAGTTAGAATATGAGAAGGGGAATGACAAAGGGAAGCATATTATTGATGTGGATCCAAATTCGATCGTTGTGGCCACCACTAAGGTCCATAAGTATGAGCCCGAAGATCTAGAGGAGGGGGGGCACCTCTTCCCCTCACAAATGTGGGTGAAGGGTTTTCTGCCATAATTCATTGTCGACAACAAGAGCCAAAAGAACCTCATTTCAGTAGAGGTCATGAAGCATTTGGGCCTATCGACCACACCACACCCACAACCGTACAACATCGGGTGGCTTCACTAAGGGTAAGATCTCTGCGTCATCCTACAATGTCACATTCCCTACAACATCACACACTTCACAGATGATGTACTGTGTAATGTTGCTCCTCTTGAAGTTTTTGATGTATTATTAGGACAACCATACTCTTTGAATCGACATGATGCATATGATTTTAGGCCCCACAATGTCATTATTACTTTTGGAAATATGATGTATAATATACTGGAGGCAGCACCGCCTATCACCATCTCTTTGATCACTATGAATTAATGTAGTAAGATCATTTTCTAGACTAGGAATTTTTTCTTCCTTATGATTCACCCTCATGGCAAGAGGAATATTGTGGCCATGGCCTCCATACATGGCTCCTTCACATGATAGTATTAGTTGGAAAATGTCATGGAGGAGTACAAGGACATATTCACTTCAGCCACATGAGTACCTCTACACTGTTAGGTCAAGCATTCCATTGATCTGACCCTAGGTGCACCACTTCCCAATGGATCGATCTATCAACACTCTGTTATGGAGAACTATGAAATCAAGAGGTAGATTCAGGAGTTGGTTCAGAAAAGGTACAACAAACCAAGTTCATCACCCTATGGGAGCCTGATCATGTTGGTACAAAAGAAGGATGAGACTTGGAGACTCTATATTGACTACTGGGCACTGAAAAATATCACTATCCAGAATAGGTATCCAATCCCACAGATTGATGATATTCTAGACCAGCTTAAGGGGACCAAATATTTTAGCAAGATTGACTTGAAGTGCGGGTATCACCAGGTACTAATCAAACCCTCTGATGTGAGGAAGACTACCTTCAAATCCAAGGAGGGCCTTTTTGAATGGCTGGTCATGCCTTTCGGGTTGATGAATTCCCCCACAACCTTCATGAGACTAATGGATGACATCCCATGATCTTTCAACAACTCATTTATGGTGGTGTATTTGGATGACATCCCGATCTTTAGCTAGAGTTGGGAAGAGCACCTCCGCCATATTTGACAGGTCCTTCAAACTTTACGACAACACAAGGTATGTGCCAATTTGGAGAAATGAAATTTTGGTATGAGTACCGTATGACCCATGTTCAATACCTGGGGTACATGATGAGTGAGGTGTGCATGCAGTCCCAAAAAATATTCAATTCATTCAAGATTGGATAGCCCAATGACTCTAACATAACTTTGAAACTTTTTGGGTCTTTCTAATTCACACCACAGGTTCGTGTTGGGGTTCTCTCATATCACTTGGCATTTGCGTCAATTCACAAAGGGCAGAGCGAAAGAAAAATCATTTTGGTTTGAATTTCGATAGAAGGTGTTTTATGAGTTGAAGAATTGCCTCTGATCTGCACTATTACTCACATTTCCAGACCTGCAACAACCATTTGAGATTGAGACAAATGCCTTCGACTATGCTATTGATGTAGTACTTAATCAGGAGGGGCATTCGGTGGCCTATCATAGTGAGACACTTTTAGACATTGTCCGAAAGTATCCCACCTATAAAAAATAGATGTATTCCATTGTGTAGGTATGCTGACAATGAAATCATTAAATTATGGGGAAGGAAACAATCATCCACACAAATTACTAACCCCTGAAGTTCATACAAATAAGAGGGAAGTTGCAGAATGGTCGCCATTATAAATGGTTCACATACCTGCAATAATTCAATTCAAATATTAAGTATAAGAAGGGCATGACCAATAATGTTGTAGACTACCTCAACTGACCGTTGGTTATGGTGTTGGGGTCCTGTATTTTGATAGATTGGCTAATCAAAAGACAAGGCAACATCAGAACCAATCTTTAGAGCTCTAGGATCTAGCCCTCCTAGTCTCAGAGAGGGATCTCTCAATATGTTTATAAGGATATGTCTTGAATGTTTTGGTAGTTGATTTTAGGCTAGTTGTGAAGTGAAGGGTTTTTTGTTTTTTTTGGTTGGAAAAATATGTTTCATGTAGTATAGATAGAGCATGGGAATCTACAAGCCATTGGGAAATTGAGTCATGTGAAAGTCCAAATAGTTCTGATTGAGAAGGAAGGGAAACCAAAGGGAAAATCTAACTTGGTCAAGGATCTGTTGAATAATATAGGTGAAATGGGATGAACATCAAGGAATAAGAATGAAAAGCAAACTAAACCCTTTCATAATGGCTTAAAAGATTCGGGGAATGCACTATTTCCTCCAATAAGCTCACTTCTTTGGACTTAATTAACACAAACACTCAAAGAAGAGGAGAAATGCAGACTAGATCCTCTCACAATGACTTAAAGGATTCGGGGAATGCCCTATTTCCTCCAGTAATCTCACTGTTGAGAGCTTAATCAACAAGGACATACAATTGCATTCAAAGAAGAGGGAATGCCTTAGACATCTAGGACTGCAATTATAGGGACCTTCAACACAATAATTACAATAATGAACAGAGGGTATGATTGAAACAGACCTCACTGTCAAACTGCAAGAATTAATAATCAAAGGGAGACTTCAGATACAATATTCAGTGGTAAAGAAAGAGGGAATGCCTAAACAGTCTTTAGCACAACCGAATTAACCATTTCCGAAATAAAACAAACTGAATATTTAAGAGAGCTATTAGACTACCCTGTCATATTTAGTAGCAGAAAACATATAAACAGTGAAGGATAAACAAGTCAGAGGTGCTTCTAAGATACATTTCTCTACCTAAAATTTTTATCCTACTATAAGCAAAGCATGATGGAACAAAGTGGAAAACAGGAAATAACATTAACAATAATAAGTACTTCACCAAAACCAGGCTCAGGGATCCAGTGGTCCAACCTCCTTCATCAACAGAAAAACAAAGATCTTCACACTCTTTCAGAACACCAATGCTTCTTCAAAGCAGAAATATGTATTACTTTAGAAATCACCAAATGCCAACTTTTGCAATGAGACTTCAAAGAGTCTTTATAGGAAAAATGAGGAAAAGTAGGTAAAGAAGGTTTTAATGATCATCAGAGATAGGAGAGGGCATTCGAATGCTCCATTCTGTGTCATAAAAATTTCATTAAATTTTGGACTGGATCAATAACTTTGTAGCTTGTTGAGACCATTTTGATATGACAGAAATCACCCACAGGGTGTCCTTTGAGGAAATACTATCTGCAGTGGTACTGTTATCTTCTTGGTGTGAGTTAAGTGAAGAATGGGCTATGAGGATTCCCATACTTCTAAATAACTGCTTCTGACAGTTTGTAGTAGCCTCCTTGGTGTAATAACTGCTTGGCAGGCTTGTGTGCATGGAAATGGGTAATGTCTGTGTCAGTCAGCTTCTGCACCAATAACTGCTATGTTCTTTTGTACTTTAACCTGTTTTAGCTCTGTTTAGGTTTTACCTTTGTTGATTGCTCAAACTGCTCATGTACTGATGTCTTCTGTATATTTTTTCTTTAACATGCTATGCCCTTTATTATTCATTTAATCTTCAAACTCTGTTTTTGTCGCTTGGTACTTGATCTTTACCATTTCTAAGTTTCTATGTATAGGTGGAGGGTTTTTCTGAGGTGGAGGGTCACTGAGGGTTCATGGATCTGATCCATTGATTGAAACAACCTCGCCTTCTGTTTCTGGTCCTCTTTGACGTTGGTTCTTGGTCTTGAAAT
Organism: Pinus albicaulis; assembly: GCA_034641835.2. Classification (NCBI taxonomy): domain Eukaryota; kingdom Viridiplantae; phylum Streptophyta; class Pinopsida; order Pinales; family Pinaceae; genus Pinus; species Pinus albicaulis. Next base: position 15,268,689 of record CM076573.1, read on the forward strand.
AATTATCGGAGCCTCTGTGTCACCTCTAGTGACTGTGGAGGAAACTTATGCTTCACAAGCCATGAAACCTGCAAACGTACGAAAAACATGTTATGAAATCCATGCAGGCTCGGTTAGACTGCTTGCAGAGGCGCTGGGGGTGGAGGAGCAGTGAGGAAGGATCTTGATTTGCAGTGGAAAATCAGAAAAAACCCTGGCAGAGCAACTAACCAGGTCAATGGAGGTTTGGGTGCTAGGATGAACGGGAGCCGTTGGATTAGAACTATCAATGGTGGAGATCTTTCGATGGAGTTGTTTTGGAGAGAGATGGGAAACAAATGTGTTTGATGTTGCAATATAACATGGGTCGTTCGATCTCAGAGATCGACAGCTAGGATTAAAAGCTAAATTTGCGTTGCGGAGGGCGGTATGGCAGAAACAAGAATGGTTTTCGCAAAATAAAATGGGGGGAGGCGGTTTTGCGCGGATGGAATGTGATTCCATACACCATATGACATGTGTCCCTCCAAATGCCGCCCATTTCACAAAATTTTTGAGCGTTAAAATTTGGGCGTGGAAGTTTTGCGATATGGAGTGTCAGCCGTCAGATCATGATGCGTTGATCGGATGGTGTGGAATGAATGCGATAGGCACAGAGATGCGGGGTGTAGGAACTGGTGGGCCATGGTAAATGACGTGTGTTTTTTGTCGTGTAGCAGGCGGAGGTCGAAGGGCTAGGTGGTGCAATGGCCGTAGCTCTTCTCAGATCAATGGCCAGGATTACATCGCAAGTTCGGGGAAATGAACAAAGGGAAACAACTTTTGCGATGGCAATGGCGGGGGCCAACCATAAGGCAAAAACATGGTTCTGTGGAAAGTGGAAGGACTGAAGGTAGAAGAAAAGGGCGCTTATCGCATCGGAAGATTAGAAGAGTAAAGGGAAGGCCAGGGGGAAGGAAAACTATGATTGCGATGAGCGATGAGGCTTAGTGCCTAGTTGTGAGCACTGTGTCATATGCGGAAAGGGGCTAAGGGCTAAGGCCACAAAGGGCTTAAGGCCTAAATGGAAAAGCATGATTTTTGAGGATTTTTGAAGGGCTTTAAGGCCTTTTAGGCTTTCGATAGAGAGAAAGGAAAGGGTTCTTTAAACCTGTAGATGAATTTTTGGAGGTTTAAAGGGGATTTAAGGCTTTTAGGGGCTAAATGGAGGGTTAAAATATGGGAAGAATGCTTTATGAAAATGGATAAAAATGAGTGAAAGGGGGAGTTTTAGAGGCCTTTTGAAAACAATTTCTTTTCATAAACAACAGGGTTCATTAAAGGAAACAACAGCGAAGATGAACCTCCAGGATAGGAAAACCATAAGACTTCAAGGATGATAGATTTTCAAAGGAAACTATCTCTTGAAGGCTTGACAACAAATTTAGCCACCATTAGGTATATCGAAATTTATAGGTGGCCAACAGTGGCTCCACTTGGGGAGGATAGCTTGACCTTTATGTGTACAAAGCCTCAGTAATCTCTGGATTTAACAGACCAATGCCATTCCATTGGGAAGAATTCTTTGCTTTCTTGCTGGTACCTTGTGCATATTGGCAGTTCTTTCAGTGACCTGTGTTAGCACCCTAGTAATTCTCAGGTTGTGGGATGAGGATTTTTGTTGTTAAGAAAACCAGGGGTAACCAAGAACCGCTTTGGGAATTCAGGATCTAGCCTTCCTAAGCTCCGGAGAGGGATCTCTCCTAAAGATTTAGCTTTGTTTTGGTAAAGGGTTTTAGGCTAGATATGAGTGAGCAATATGACTGGTCACAAAATTATTTACGCATTCCACATATGTTCTTATCACTGAATACACAGACAGGCCTTAAAGCAATGACAAAGTCTCCCTCATACTCAGTTCCCGGAGACTCGAGGCACTCTTACACAGAACTTAGACCAACAAAATGCACGATAAGTACTAAAACAATTCTTCTATGACATATATTTGAAATTACTTACAGCATCTGATCCGGCCAGATCTCTAATCAAATGGATTTCTCGCTTCCTACTCTATACAGCCCTATGTAGTTACATGCAGGTCTTTTAGCAGCCCCCTATTATGCCTGTCAGGCTTATTTTTATACAATAGCCTTGAATCGGCTCAACTCCTCTAACGCTTGAAAACTCTTCAAATATCTAACTCTTAAACTAACCTTTTGACAGACAGAGACGGACTGTCTCTTCCTATGCCCATTAGTCAGCCAGGAAGTTACATTTTCCTCTCTAATTAACTAAAAATAACTCAGATATGAATAATTACATGAGAAAATAAAACATGAGACCCCCCTTTATATTTATTTATGTACAAAGGTTGTTTTGAGCCTAATGCCCCTACATCAGACTCCCCGGGTTAAAATAGTTCATGATCTCTTGATCATGTGTTTCGTCCCTATCTTCCTAGATCCCACACCTTGTTCTACAACTAATCATCTGTTGCAGTGTTCTCCTTTTGTATTCTTCCTGGCTTACATACTTTGTGATGCATCTTTGCACTTGCTATGCCCTCATAGTCTGTGACTATCTTCTTCTTGTTGCTGTTGTTTCTCTGCTTCCTTGATGTTGTTCTTTTCTGAGGCATCTTCTGCATCAGTTTTCCTATCAGTGCTATTTCTCAGTCTAATCTTTCCTCTGACTGCTAGACTCTTACTTTTGTTTTTTGTATTATTATTTCTTCAGTTATTACTGTTGCCTTAACTACCACCCAATCATCCATACCCTCTTGCTCTCTGCAACAGTAAAAATTCTCTTGGTTGTCACTCATGAGAACTTCTCTACTCTTTGTCTTCAGCAAATCTTCAGACTGGTATTTGAATTTCCAGTCATCATCCTCATCTTTTCTACCCTTCTGGACTAAACATGCCTTAGTCCTTCCATTAGTGCCTGCAGTCATAAAAGAAACATCAAGCTTATACAATCTTTGTGGTTGCTCCTCCTCTTCTGGCAACACTTTAGCTTGTTGCTCCAACATTTTCTCCAGCAATACTCCAAGCTGTTTTTCAGCCATTTCATTTCTTTTTCTGGATGTTCTTATCAAACATTTCAGCCATTCAAATTTCACTTGTCTTTCATCGTCAGCATACTGTAATTTTAACTCAGTATGTCCTTCTTCTTCTACCCTGGAAGTCTCCAACAATTGCCTTCCTTTTTCTTGCATTACTTCAAAAATTTTAAGTGCTGCATTTCCATCTTCTATCAGAGTAAAACTATGATTTCCTACTGCTGTAGCAGCCCCAAAATTCTACCATACAACCTTCTCCTGGCTATCCAGACAAGCCAATTCTTCTTTGCTACTAATAGCAACAAATTGTTGCACATGAGACATGATTGTCTCATCTTCTTCCGGCTGCTCATCTTCATCCTGCAACAACTCTTTTTCTTTGTCATCTTCAAAAATAATAAGTTCACTTACAGGAGGCAAGATAGCCTCACCTTCCTCCTTCTGCAACAATTCATCATCCTTCAAAACAGCCCCAAAAGATGGATTGTTCTCCGCCATACCTGTCAATACAACCAATTTGTCAAATTTTAATTCACAAGACCCAATGATATTAATTGATGATTCGATCACCAATTCCTCTCTATCTTCATCCCATTGTGTTTTTACATTCTGCAATCCCCAATTCTGAAATCAGGGTTTTCTCTCTTGCACAGGATCATGCTATTCCAGCATATTCTCCAGCAGTTCAAATTCTCCATTCCATGGTTTAAAATCTTCCACAGAATTCTTCTTCTCCTTCAATTGACTGCCCAATGCTACTAACCTATCCCCATCACCAACAGGATCTGCATTCATAAAAAAATTGTCAAAAAAAGATTCATAAGGCCTCAGAGCCTTTCCTTCCTCTGCCAGCATCTCAGTATGTTGTCCAAAAATTCTTTCCTCTTCAATCAGCACATCAGTATGTTGATTACCATCCTTCAAGCACTTCTCGAGACTATCAGTTAGCCTCTGCTTTGCATCATCCCTTTCAAGGATGTCTCTCTGCTCTAGTTCATAAAAATGAACTTTCCTCTTCTCATTCATCTCTGTCCTTACCATCTGAACACCTTCCCTCTATGGTTCTGTCCTCTGCCCCAGAACACTTAATTCATGCGACAATCTTGGCATCTTCTCTAAGAAAACATCTTCACAATATTCATTATCTTCTGCCGTCACTATCTCCTCAGCCTTCATCAGAATAGGATTCTGATTTCCCATCTCTGCAAAAACTTCAGCTATCTGTCCATCACTCTTCATTTGGCCATTTAACAAAATAAAATTGTCATTATCAACATTAATGAAAAACTCACCATCACCAACCTCATTAAAACAATCTCTTCTATAAAATAAGTAATTAATGAATTCCTTCTGTTGCAATAATTCGATCTGCTCCTCATATGAAAGATACTCATCATACTTCACTTGGAAACAATCAGCTTCTTTTAACACAGCCTCATCAAATGAGCTGTCTCCATCAAAACCTGCATTCATACACAACTTATCAGTTTTAAGAAAATAAGACCTCATGGTCTCATTTGATGAATCAATCATCAACTCTTCCTGTTGTTCCAATTCTTCTATGTTCTTTAGAGATTCTTCAATAGTTTCTTCTTTGAATTCCTCAAGTTGTTCAACTTCCAGCTTCTGGCCAATATCATAAACTAAAGCTCTTCTGCTTCCAATATGTTGGAAAGCAGAACCTTTTTCCAACTATGCATGGACATCTTCAAAAAAACTGGCCGTTCCATTTTCCTTCTCAGTGATAGCACCAGCAGTTTGTTCTCTCTCACGTGTTGTTCCTGCAACCATACAAAATATGTTATATGTAAGGCTCTTGGACCCTTTGGTCCCACTTGAAGCTTCAGTCTCCAAGTTCTTCTCCAAATACTCAATCATTCTGAGCATTTCTTCCTCCTGTTGAGCATTTATCATCTGCTCCTTCTTCCTTTGTGGCCTCTGCCACTTTACCTTTTTCTTCATGAGCCAACCATGTCTCTGGTTTTACTCTATCATCCTCTCCAGTTCATCAAGTTGTTTAATGATCTCAGCCATCTCCTTCCAATATTCTTCATCAATGAGTCTCTTCCTTATGCCATTTTCTTTAGCATCTTCCTTCACTCTTCTGTTGTGGCCTCTCTCAGAACCTCTGCAATCTCTGCTATGGATATCAGTAGCCATCCTCTCCTCCAAGATTTCTTCACTCACAAGCTGCACTAAGCCTCTGCACCAGCAAGCTCTCTTGCTGCAACTTACCTCACCAATCCCTTCCTCTGGGTCTGGCTTTTGGCAAGTACTGGTCGCCTATCAGCTGGAACCTTCTGAGCATTCTCTTCTGCTCTCTAGGCTTCACTCTGCAAATTTTCTCAAGAAAAATTCTCTTCTTCCTTCATCCAACCTTAGTTGGGAATTTTCCTGGTTCTACCACACTCTTTCTTCACTTAGAATCCCTTGCTAGACTTCTTCTTATCACTTCTCTCAAAGCTGTGTTCTGCTTCTGCTGATATTTATTACTCAATTGCTTGCACTCTGCACTCTGCAAAAAATACCTTCAAATCAGATTTCAAATAAGGCTCCTCATCTTACCTCTCAAGATCCCTGAATGATCTTGCTTCTTATTTCATCTGCACTGCATTTCTATCTGCTGCAATCTTCAAGACTCCTTTTCTTCAACTCCAGATTCTGCACATCTGGAGACCTTCACTGCATACTCAATCGAATCTGCAATTTTGTTAAACATATTTAAAACCCAACTTTATCACTGTTAAGTACATGTGCATTTCAAAATAAACTTTTCAAAGAGCTAATTCAATTTAAGCTCTGATACCACTATGATGGGAGTAAAACCCATAGTCCTGGTTTTTGGCAAAGATTTCGTCAAAGCTGTGTGTACAAATGCATTAAAATTTCATTTCCCAACCAATCCCAAAATCTGGGCAACTCAACCTGGTTACTTTCTTTTTAACTGGCAAATAAAATCTATCTGTGTATAAAAACGAACCCCAAGTTCTGCTATCCAACACAATCTCATCTGAAAATTTAATTGAGGCGGAAGCCCTTCTCTTACTACCTTCCTTCACCAAGGGAGTCTACTTTACTTCTCTTGTTCAGATTCATTTATCAAATTCCTAGAATTTGATTAATGAATAAAATGACAGTTTTTATAGAACTCACATAAGAGGCAACCCTTATATATCTCAACAACAAGTCCCTTGGTATTTAAATAAAGTGAAAAACTATATATATATGTCCTTTGAATAATACACCGAGACTATATCTCGCCTTTCTTTCAAAGGTTATAAAACCTTTTCATGCATGTAATATGCCACCTTGCTGAACCCAACTCAATAAAGGTTTGACCATTATATTAAGTCAAAGGATCCTATATTAAAGGGTTTTCCATCCCGTGAAATATTAATACTACAACCCGAACCTTGTTATCCGCCCCCGTAAGCGCTTCAACTATAACAACCTAATAATAATTTCAGACCCTACTAACCTTAGGGATAACATTCATTTTATAATCGGGACTCCATATAATGCCTAGTCACATATATACAAATAAACCTTGGTCAATATAATAGTATGCACCAACCTCTGTTAACCCTGCAACCTTGGTTAGGACAACAATAGTCAATGTATATGTGTGTGGGCCCAGCGTTAACGGGTATTCCACATCCTACGGTCGACGAGTTATCGGATCGCTTAGGATGATCTGACGACCCTTGTGAAGTTTCGCAAAACTTTTGGAGTCGAGCGTTAATGCTCAAGAATTACGCGAAACACGTTGTTTTGTGAATCCACCCTTAGCTGACGTGTCGAACAGACATTTGATCGGGTTTTTTTCTCGCGATTTCACCTCCGGGAATAGGCGGTGCGAAATAGGTAGATTTGTTCACAAAAATGCCCAACTAATACCTTCGGTTTCACGCTCACCTCTTGGTTCCGTTACTTCCTCGCTCCAGGTTCCATCTTCTGCTCCGTGTTTATACTTCAAAGATCCGCTCATCCGCACAGGGCCTAACATAGGCTCAACATCAAGGTTAGCTCGTTGCATCCTTAGTGGAGGGGTTAATACTTCAATCCGTTTTATTACAGTCATAAGAAATGGATGGGTTTCAATTTATACAAATCGAACCCAATGATCCTCACAATTCGCACAATTACAAGGATGGCATTGACCAGAACCTCTGTGCCGAGCTATTGCAGAATTCTATGCAGAATTAGACCACAAATCAATATTAAATATCGATCCTCCCTTAAGGAATAAATAAGAAATCAAATACAAAGCTTTCATGATTCTGGCCAGAACTCGAATGAGATTCGACCCTAGTGTTCAATCAACCATTTCTTAGGTACCTACACAGGGTCCCTACTAACTCTTGTCACAGAATTATTTACACATTCCACATATATTCTTATCACTAAATACACAGACAAGCCTTAAAGCAATCACAGAGTCTCCCTCATACTCAGTTCACAAAGACTCGAGGCACTCTTACACAGAACTTAGACCAACAAAATGCACGAGAAGTACTGAAACAATTCTTCTATGACATATACTTGAAATTACTTACAGCATCTGATCCGGCCAAATCTCCAATCAAATGGCCTTCTCGCTTCCTACTCTATACAACCCTATGCAGTTACATGCAGGTCTTTTAGTAGCCCCCTATTATGCATGTCAGGCTTATTTTTATACAAGAGCCCTGAATCGGCTCAACTCCTCTAACGCTCGAAAACTCTTCAAATATCTAACTCTTAGACTAACCTTTTGACAGACAGAGACAGACTGTCTCTTCCTATGCCCATTAGTCATCCGTGCAGTTACATTTTCCTCTCTAATTAACTAAAAATAACTCAGCTATGAATAATTACATGGGGAAATAAAGCATGAGACCCCCCTTTATATTTATTTATGTACAAAGGTTGTTTTGAGCCTAATGCCCCTGCATCATATACAATTCTCACAAAGATCAAGATTGTAGGATCTCAAACCTGGTAGTAAATTTTTACCAACAAGTATTTTTAAACCCTTCTCGCCCATGTGACCCAAATGCTTATGCCACAGATCTGTTGAATTTCCTTCTCTTGTGACATCAACCAAATCTGATACCATTTCCTTCAATGAATATAGTGTTCTTATCTTGGGTCCTTTGGCCACGACCAATGCTCCTTTACTAATTTTCCAGCCCCTTTTTCCAAAGCTTGTGGAATAGCCTTCATCATCCAGCCATCCCATAGAGATAAAAATCATGCGCATTTCTCGTACATGCCTGATCTATTTCAACAATATATCTTGTCCATTCTTCATCTTGATCTGGACATCTCCCACTCTAAAAATACTGCAAAAATGGTTATTACCCAAATGCAATCTACCATAATTACCAGGATTATATGCAACAAAACTATCTTTGCATGGGGTTACATGGTGAGATGCCCTAGAGTCATGGATCCAATAAAAGATACCGCTATATGTATATAAACATGCATCCTCTACTGAAATAGTAAATAACACATCACCATCTGTGACTACAATATTAGTCTCACCTTCATTTGAGTTGGATGACTTGTAATTTGTATTGGTCGATCTTTGAACCATTTTTCCTTTCTTCAAGGCTCGGCATTCTTTCTTCATGTGCCCAGGTTTGCCACAATGAAAGTAGATGATCCTGCCCCTCCTTGACTTTGATCGGCCTCTCGATCTTCATCGCCCTTGTCGGACTCAATCAATCCTCCTACCATGATCAGCTAGAGCTAGAGCTTCTCCTCCCTGGTTTTCCGCAATTCACTTGCGTTGCATCTCCTCATTCATTAAACTGCTACTGACATCATCAAACTTCAGGGTCCCTGCAGGTGCTGAAGTACTCATAGCCACAATTAAATTTTCCTAGCTGTCTGGCATAGAACACATTAACAAAATAGCTCTAATTTCATCATCTAGAGTTATTTTAACAGAGGCAAGCTCACTAGTTATAATATTGAATTCATTCAAGTGCTTCGATACCAGTTGTTGAGATCAGAACAGCGGATGGAAACACAACAGAACAGAAATAAAAATGATAGGAGAAATTAGATAAACACAAAGACTGGAGAAAGAGAATAAAACACATAGATATTTATTACATGAGGTCTAAACTTGCTTGCCTTGACATTCTCAGGCAAAGGCAGGAATACAATTTATAGCAACAGAAGAGGGCTAATTCTACATGTGAAAAAACATATGGATACATTGTCAACCTGGGCGGTGCGTTAGGTTCTGCGTCGTCATTGATGGCATTGGTCGACTGGGTTAGGCGCCGACATACGGCTTCACATTTGACAATTAAGTCTACAAAGGCATACATACTTATAATAATGATATAAACTATTTTTAAAATTGTAAAATCTTAAATTAAATTGCACTTAGAATATATATGTAAAGTAAGTGTATATATATTAAAATAAATTTTCTGGGAAATCACATGAAAGATTTTAGGACTGAGGCATTTCGAACTACTGAATGTAGTTCATCCTCAAGATAATGATGATACAATTTTGTATATATTTTTAAAATTTTATTTTATCGTATAAATGGTATTATGATAATGATGATACAAATTTGTATATATTTTTAAAATTTTATTTTATCATATAAATGGTATAGATGTAGACGTTAACCATCATCATCATCATAAAGTAAAAGGTATATATTTATATAAATGGTATAGGTGTGTATATATATGGTAAAAAGTATATCGTTTTTTGTGAATATAATAATAATATTATTATGTTTATAGTATAATAATATTATTATATGTGTATAGCTAGCTTTAAATTCTAGCCAAAACCGCCTAAGGCTTAAAGGAGGATGGTATAAAGACACCAGGGCCTGGTTAAACCATTGGGAGATCCACGAAAATGTTGCATTGAAAAACATTAATAACATTAAAAAAATTGTTACTTCTAAGTTCAAAGAAAAGATGTGGTGTGAGAAAGATCTAGCAACTAAAAGAAAATTAAGATATTATAACGAGGTCATCAACCCCACCCTAGAAGATTAAAAGTATCTCTCTATTTTAATTAGCTCAAAAAAGAAAATTAATATAGCCAAGATTAGAATGAACTCTCATGAGCTCCATAGTGAAACATGTCATTAGACAGTTCCTAAAACACCATGGATGGAAAGGATCTGCCATCTCTATGAGAATATGAAAATCGAGGATGAAAATAACTTCCTCTTAGAGTGCTCTGCATACAACTACATTAGAGCTCAATTTCATAATCTTTGTTGCAATACTGACCTTCCTAACCTTTTAAGATGTCAAAATTATAGTGAGCTCGGGAGGCTTCTCTCCAAGCTTTTTGAGCATAGGAATAAAATCTTAAATCAAATTAAATAACTCTTTTCTTTAGGTCCGATAGACCAAATATTGGTCTTAGTGAACATTAACCATCATCATCATCATCATCATCAATCACATTAGCAAATGTGGTTAGAAAAAACGTACTACTGCTACTATAAAAAAAGAATTATAATTAAATTATTCTTATTATAATTATTTTATGTTAAATAATTATTAATAAAATTATTTTAAATTAATTATTATTATTAGTCAGTAATCACAATTATTATGATTATTATTATTAATTATTATTACTAATATTATTAAATATTTTTATTATTTTTATTTTTATTTAAACTTATTTTATTTTAAATTAATAATAATAATAATAAATAAATAATATTAATTATTAATAAATAATAAATAAATTTCATATTATTATTAATATTAATTAATATGAATATGAATAAATAATAATAATAATAATAAAATTTAATGTCATTATAAATTCATAATAATAATAATAATAATAATAATAAATTAATATTAATCATTATTATTATTATTATTAAAAATATTATTATTATTATTATTATTTTTGCTTGTTTAGACTAATCTTAATCTTCTCATTTTTTCTCCTCCCATCCCACCCACAGGTTTCAAACCGGTGACCTTGCAGAATGGAGTGCCTTACACCACGTGGGCATTATTATTATTATTATTAATCGAAATTTTTATGACTAATTTTTTTATTTTATTTTATTTTATTTTATTTATTTATTTATTTATTTATTTATTTTTTTAATTTTTATTTTTATTTTTTTCTGAATAAGACTAAATCTATTAAGAAAAAACCATATGGTACAATCAAAGATTATTAATTAATATTACTAATATTATTACTAATTTTTATTATTTTTATTTTTAATCAAATTTGATTTCATTTTAAAATGATAATAATAATAATTATTAATAATTAATAAATCAATTTCATATCATTTTTAATAATAATAATAATAATAATAATAATAATAATAATAAAAGCCCCAAGGGTTAGCTCAATTGGTTGAGTCCCCGCTTGGAAGTACTCCCAGATTGAGAGGTCACATGATCAAATCTCCTAGACACCCACGGGGTTAGGCCTCAGTGTTAGGCCGACAGTAGATCCCTTCGGGAGGATTTATTGCGATATATTAAGACCGTGGATGTAGCTAGTACATGTGTGCGGGCAGGTAGGAATGTGAACCACTAGGAAATAATAATAATAATAATAACACATTTTATTATCATTATTAATTACAAATAATAAATTAATAATATTAATAATAAATAAATTTAGTATAATCACTAATTAGTTTTTAATTAACTTTTATTTCATTTTAAAATAATATTAATATTAATAAAAATTAAATTTAATATCATTATTCATTACAAATAATAAATTAATAATATTAAATAAATAAATTTAATATAGTTAATTAATTAATTAATATAGTTAGTTAATTCCTCGGATGCGGGTGTTTGAAATAGGTCAGGAGGTGGCAGGCCCATTGCGTGACACATGGCCTAGCCACATGGCCACGCATGGGGATTGTCCTGCAACCTTTAACTACTCCAGCTGCTCACCTCAGATCACCTTAATTGTCTCTGCTCTTTGCCTTAATGCTTGTCCAGTACGCCGCCCTGAGCTTTTCTTAATGGTGTCGTGTCCTCCATTGTTAGCATTCTCTTCATGCCGTATTTGTCTTTCTGTTGTCTCGGCTCTGAGCTCCCCCTTGCCCTCAGAGACGCATTGCGACCTCCAATTTCTATTTGCTTCGATGCCCATATGCACCTACTGGCATTCTGTCTCGCAACTTTAGCTCGCTGACCCCATCGTTCACTCAACCTCATCGCCTCCGCTTGCTAGCCTCACGCTCACCCATTTCCATTCACTTTGACAATCTCTCCCCACCTTTTGAAGAAAATTATGCCCATTTCCACTATGATTTTTCCATGGATAGACCTTGACTTGCAGCCACAATCACTGTTAGCTTCCAAGAAGCACCTTCAAGCTCTGCGGGGTCAGGTTCTAGAAAGTGACCACGGAAATCCACAATCACTTTAGCGCTTCAGCAACACTCTCAGAAATCAAAAGCTTTGCAGGTCAAACCTGAAATGCACTCCTCCAGCAGCAAAGGCAGTGGAAGTGGAAGTCTTGAACATTCGGATGGTGAAGAGAGGAAGGGCAGTGCCAGACTTGTGTGCACCGCTACCACGCCAAAACCCACCGCCCACACTCGAAGAAAGATGATGATTCTTCAGATGAATATAGGTGTCTTATCATTGAGGAGTGACCGTCACAGCTGCATGACACCTAGCATGATATACAACCACAACGATGAGAGTTTTCCTCTCTCGGTTTTGATTAAATTCTCTATTATTATGTATTTCATGAACAATTTTTCAAACTCTTGGTCATTTCTAGACAACATTGGATTCCCTACTGAGGGCAGCGATTTTTGGACTGGTTTCCCCATCTGGGGCTGTCAATTTTTTGTCTTTTTGAACTCTGCTCCCTCCGGAATTGGACAGCATAGCAGTTTCGGAGGCAAGCTTCGACCTTTACACTATGTTTTTATTAATAGATTAGTCCAATTTAGAAAAAAAAAAATTTATATATATATATATAGTTAGTTATTTAGTTATTTAATTAATTAATTAACTAACTACATTAAAAATTGATTTAATCTGAGGACTTGGATGATCGGAGTAGGCGAGGGCGGTTGGGAAATTTTGACGGCGAGAGTTTCTGCGACAAGCTCAAGGGTTTTCATGAGAGGGGGTCTGGCGGCCGCATTGCTACTGTGACTCCCTCTTCTTCTTTCTGGTTTGATGAGGCTGGGTCGTGCTCCCTAAAGACACTGGTGAATCGGCATTAGATGCTGTTCGAGGGGGCATTTTTCTGCCCGGGTTTTTCATAGGGGTTTTCTGCCACAATGTCGTCGTTTCGCAGGGTGGTTGTTACCCAGTGAACCTCCCACTAGTTGTTTCATTTTCAAAGTCTGTCGCCGCTCCTGCAGCCCTTTGCATGCTCTTCTTTAGCACTAGGGTTTTTTTTCTTGTAGATCTGGTTGGTGGTTGCCCCTGACGGTGCTCGTGGGTGTGGATCTGCTCAGTTTCTTTGGTTCAGAGCCTTAGCAGATGAGCTATGGTCTCTTGTTGCTGGGTATGTTTTCATCTGGTCATTCTGGTCATGGTTTCTTGATACCCATTATGGGTTCTTGATTTCCCTTGTGGGGTTGTCAAGGCCTGGGTTCCAGGTCGGCTTTAGGCTTTTTATTTTTCACCTACTAACCCTACTTCTCAAGGATTTTCCTCTTTTGAGGAGCCCTGGATTTGGTGGGTTGGCAAGGAAAAAGAGGAAATATTTCTTTTTCGAGCAATGCTCAAGTAGAGATCCAGTACTTATGCGATTATTGTGGTTTTTGGTTGTACTAAACAGTTGTATGGATCTGGTATTTTTGTGTTATGCGTAACACATGATCAGATAGAATGCTATTACATGTAATTTGTAAACTTTTTATTACAAATAATGGAAATTTTCGATTTTTCTTTTGGAAAAAAAAAATTGATTTAATCAATTAATATTAATTAATGTAGTTTACCATGATTATAATCCCAAGGGACTTATATTAAACTTTAGAATTAATTTTATAAAAGCTAGGAATATGAACCTTTAGATTAATAAACCCAAGGGATTGGTACTATAAACCCAAGGGATTGATACTATAAACCCAAGGGATTATAAATCTAAGGGATTAATATCATTAACCCAAGGTATATAAATCATAACATAAATATTATAAACCATAAAATAAATATGGTTGACGATGGTTGATTTTCGTATTGGCACAATCTTTGTCACGGTGCGACGCTAGACCATTGTTGACCATGAGTGAATTTCATATTGAGACAATATTTGTGACAATGTGATATTGCACCAAGGTTGACCATGGCTGATTTTCATATTGAGACAATCTTTGTCAGAATGTGACGTTGGACGGTGGTTGACCATGATTTATTTTCATATTGAGACAATCTTTGTCAAAATCCAACATTGTACCATCATTGACTAAGGTTGACCATGAATGACCGTGGTTTTCACAATGTGATGTTTAACCAAGGTGTTATAAACCCCATAAAATAATATTAAATACAAAGCATTAATATTATAAACCCAAGAGATTATTATTATAAACCCAAGGGATTAATATTGAGAACCCAAGAGATTAATATCATAAACCTTTGAGATTAATATTATAAACATAAGCAATTATTAATATTATAAACCATATCAATAATATTATACCCTAGGAATATGAACTCTCAAATTAATAAACCCAAGGGATTGATATTATAAACCCAAAGCACTAATAAACCCAAGGGATTAATACTAAAACCCCAATGGATTAATATTGTAAACCCAAAGATAAATATTATAAACCTTAAAAGAAACATGGTTGAACATGGTTGATATCCATATTGAGACAACCTTTCTCACAATGTGACGTTCGACCATTGTTGACCATGGTCAACCATGATTGGCCATAATTGACCACGGTCAACCATGTTTGACCAATGTTGATCATGGTTGATCAATTTGACCATGATTTACCATGGTTGACCATGTTTGATTTTCGTATTGAGAAAATCCTATGATAAGCCATAAGATAAATATTATAAACAAAGGTATATAAACCATATGATAAATATTCTAAATGGTAAAATAAACATGGTTGACCATGATTTATTTTTATATTGAGACAATATTTTTCATAATGTGACATCGGATCATGGTTGTGTTGAAATGGAACCAAGAAATGGCACCTAAAGGGGCCTTCTGATTTTATTTTCCCTTAATCATGACAGCTTGTATTAGTTAACTAAGTCAGAATGACTGAGTTAGCTTAGGAAATTCAAGTTGAGGGTCATAGAGTAGGCATGTCTAGTTCTCCCATGATTTAAGAGGGTCTAGTTACAGTTATTTGTGAGTTGTAATTAGTTAAATCAAGAAATTGTGTTAAAATCAGTTTAAATAGTTCTAACTTAGAGATGAGCTAGTGAGAGGTCAAGTGAATTAAATTTGATTTAATTCACAAGTAGTGATCAATAATTTAACTGATAATTCACTATAAATAGTTTTTGCATGTAATTTCTAAGGAAGGCCTAGTTGAGACTAAGGTTAAAGGGATGATAACTATCACTTGTATAATTAGAAAAGTGTGCAGGTCAATTATAGAGTCATGTGGAGGCCAAGGAAGCATTGTGAAATAAGTTAGAAGGAATTTTATATTTAACAGGGATTTAATTCATTAAGGAATGCGTGAGCAAGGTCGGCTGAGCAGAGGCTGAGAATTGTCTTGGTAATTGGCTAATTTTTCCTAGATCAGAGTGAGACAGTTGGCATAGTGCAGGAGTTTCTATGAGATAGAAAGCATTTTATGTTTCATGATCTTGAATTTATAAAATATACAGATAGTGGGGTTTTAGGCAGTGTGCTTTCCCCACATACATATTTTGTTGTGCAATTTATTGTCTCTTTCTCTTACTTGTTATGTGATTGTGCGATCGTGTTTTGTTTTTTCAAATTGTATAAGGATTCAATATCTTTCTTTAGTACATTACACAATCAGATTGAATCTCGTTGTTAGGTTTTCTACATGGTATCGAAGCGCCAGAAATCACAATAGAAGATAATAATAGATTTTATTTTGAACAAGTTTGAATTTTCAAATTTATTCTTCGGGACGCAGCATTAGATCAAGATGTCTTTCAATGGCTTGAGACTCGAATATTCCCTTGAGGTAAATTCGATTTACATAGCATGGAAGGATAGGATGGAGGCAGTTCTCAAGGACAACGAGATGAAGGCTTTCATAGATACCGATGTCCCACAACCCTCAACAACAGATGCTCAAATATTGATGCATGGAAGAAGAATACAAAAAAGGCAAAAAGGATATTGTTAAAGGGAGTTCGAGACCATATTGTCTCGTGTCTCCATGGGAAGGCGAATCCATATGCGATTTGGAAATCCTTGACATATCCATATCAGAATAGAAGTGACCACAAGAAGTTGGCGTTGAAATAAAAGCTCAAGAATATCAAAATAGATAAGTGCGATACAATCCAAAAACACTTGACAAAGTTCACTAAGTGTCGAGATGAGCTTGGAAGCGTTGGGATCACTTTTGCCTCGGATTATTTGGTGAGCCTCACTCTTCTTAGTCTTCCCAAGGGTTAGCATAGCTACCAGGACTCTGTTAATGGGAGGGAGAAGTTGTCTGATTGGGAGCGACTATGGTTCGATATGGCAAAAGAAGAAACTTGGTGGAGCACTAGAGATGGATCCTCGTCAAAGACTGATGATGAGGATAATTATGCCTTGGTTGGCAAGGCGAAGAAAAGAAAAGGGAAGTTGCCCCATTCCAAATCCGATACTGGCAAGGCAAGAAAGAAGTGAGACTTGTCAAAGATAAAATGTTTCAATTGTCATGATCATGGACATTATGCCACAAATTGTCCACAATATAAGAACAACAAGAAGGTCTCAGGAGGAGCAGCAGGTGAAGCATTGGCTTCATAGTTCAACTTGGACTTCACCATCATTGCATGCATGGTGACATCGTTGATGGGATTTGTGTGCTACTTGGATAGTGGAGCTTCATTCCATATGACACGCAACAAATAATTCTTCAGTAGCTTGGAGGAGAAGGATCTCTAGATGCACATTGAGATGGGTGACAACAAGAGGTATAGTGCTACCAGTGTAGGTACATTTACCTTTCAAAGGGAGTCATCTAATCCAGTCACATTAAAATATTTCATGTATGTTCCTGGTTTAAAGAAGAATTTGGTTTCTGTTGCTGTGTTGGAAGATCGTGGCTATGATGTGATCTTCAGTGAAGGAAAGGCATTCCTTCGTCACAAAGCCACGAGACAAGTGAAAAATATTGGGGTTTGAGTTAAGAATCTCTATAAACTCAATGTGGAGGATTATGAATTACTGAGCAGTAAATCAAAAAAGGTGGAAATTTGAGACATCGGTGAGTTATGGCATAGGAGGTTTGGCCATCTACACCACAACACTTTGAGGATCATGCAGCAGATTTCTACAGGACTTCTAAAGGGTTCCCTTGTGTAGAGACATGCATGAAAAGGGTGTACATTGGGGAAGTATACCAAAGACACCTTTCACAATAAGGAAATCTGAGGCAAGACGATCCTTGAGAGAGTTCACTCAGATGTGTGTGGACCATTCTAGATAGCCTCCACAGAAAATCACATGTATTATGTAATTTTTGTTGATGATTTTTCAAGAAAAAGTTGGAATTTATTCACGCAAAAGAAAGATTAGACGTTCTCGAAGTTTTGTGAGTTCAAAGCACTTATTGAGAAAGATACAGGGAAGAAGGTGAAGGTTGTGAGGAGCAACAATGGTGGAGAAAAAATCTAAAATGAATTCAAGAACTTTTGCGCCTCATAAGGAATTCGAAGAGAATTGATTGCACCTCATAACCCACAACAAAATGGGGTTGCATAGATAAATAACTAAACTATTGTGGGAGAAACACGTTCTATGTTGCATGATCAGGGCCTACCATTGCATCTGTGGACAGAAGCATGCAATACAATAGTATTTTTGTAGAATAGAAGTCCTCATCGGATACTTGGGATGAGTACACCAGAAGAGGCCTTTTCAGATAAGAGACTAGATGTGTCATATTTTAAAATTTTTGGTTCATTTTTTTACTGCCATGTGACCAAAGATTCCAGAAAGAAGCTAGAGCCAACAACAAAGTTGGGGATATTTGTGGGGTACACTGATACACCTCACAACTATCGAGTGTAATTTCCAACACACAAGATGATAGTGGTCAGAAGAGATGTGAAATTTGATGAAGACAAAGCCATGTGATTGTCCCTTGATAGGGAGCTCGATTTGCATGCAGTTAAGGAGGTCTTGGATCAAAAGGATGAACCTCAAGATGTGGATTAGCCACAAGCAGAGGAAGAAAGAGTGGTAGAAACCAGTCATGCAGAGAATCTGCTGGAGATAGAAGGAAGCACACTAGAGAGGCTGATAGATTATTTTTGGAAGTAAGAGATAATGTTGGAGCACCCACATCATAGTGCATGCAGAGAAGGTCCCCAGAGAGGTACATTCGATACATGGATCTTATGAGTGAAGGTATTGATATTGAACCATCCTCTTTCAAGGAAGCAGCGTAGCATCCAGTGTGGGTTGATGCCATGATTGAGGCATATGAATCCATTATCAGAAACAGTGCATGAGAAGTTATCCCAAGACCAGTGGGGAAGTCAATTGTAGGATCCAGGTGGGTCTATAAGGTAAGGTAGGAAGCATATGGGAGTGTGGGGAAACATAAGGTTATATTTTATGGCCAAAGGGTTCTCTCAGGTGGACGTGATTAATTATGATGAGAATTTTGCACCGGCACAAGGTACTCATCTATTAGATCCATCCTTGCACTCTTAGGACATATGGGATGACATATACATCAGATGGATGTAAAGACAACATTTCTCAATGGAGTTATTGAGGAAGAATTTTAAATTGAGTAGCCAGAAGGTTTCGATACCTTAGATAGGGAGCGCATGTTTCCAGACTCAAGAGAGCATTGTATGGGCTGAAGCAAGCACCTCATGCTAGGGACACCGAGATTGACAGTTATTTCACTAGGTTGGGCGTCACCAAGAGTGAAGCGGATGTGAACCTATATCATATTGTGTTTGATGGTAATATTTTGATTATTTTACTTTATGTCGATGATCTGATATTAACAGGTGATGAGAAACTCATAAATTCTTGCAAATATGATCTTGCAAGAGAATGTTTTATGGAGGGAATGTGGCCCTTACACTATTTACTTGGATTGGAAATATGGAAACAGATAGGAAGATATGTATCTCAAGGAAAGTATGCCAAGGAGATTTTGAGGAAGTTCCACATGGAGGGCAGAAAACCCATGGAGACTCCTCTAGCAGGAAAATGGAGGAAGGAGGATGCTACTTCAAGCGAAGTAGTGGATGCTACTATTTATAGGAAATTGGTGGATTCACTCATATATTTGGTGAACACACGACTCGACATATGCTATGAAATTAACCATCTAATCCAAGATATGGTTAATCCGACCAAGCTCTTTTGGAAGGAAAAGAAGCATGTGTTGAGATATCTCATTGGCACTACAAAGAATGGATTATGGTATAGACAGATAAAGGGAGTGAAGCTTCAAGGCTTAACCGATGCAGATTGGGCAGGGAGTCCATCCGACCGAAAGAGCACATCAGGAGGCATCTTCAACATAGGATCAACAAAATTTTTTTTGGTACAACAGGAAACACAGATTAGTTGCACTCAGTTCAAAAAAAGTAGAGTACATGGTGGCCAGTCAGGTAGCATGTGAGGCCATTTAGATGAGGAAGATACTTTTTGGTTTGTTTAGTCATCAGATGGATCCAACGATGATACATTGTGATACAAGAGTTGAATCAAACTCTCGTTTAATCCAGTATTCCATGATAGGTACAAGCATATTTATATCCAGTATCAGCATCTCATATATTGTCTTTAGAGGAGGATTATGTCATTAGAGTACATTCCCACGGAGGATCAGGATGCAGACATCTTGATGAACACGCTAGAAATAAGAAAATTCGAATTCCCCATAGGTAGGATCAGGGTAGCAGGTAATCCCTTTATTTTTGAGAGGGAGTGTTGAAATGGCACTAATAAATGGTATACAAAGGGGGCTTCTGATTTAATTTTCCCTTAATTAAATTGGAAGGGAAATTGTAATTTCATCTCATGACAAATTGTATTAGTTAGCTAAGTCAAAATGATTGAGTTAGCTTAGAAAATTCGAGTTGAGGGTCAAAGAGTAGGGATATAGAGTTATCCCATTAGTCAAGGGGGTCTGTTTACAGTTACTTGTGAGTTGTAATTAGTTAACTCAAGAAATTGAGTTAAAATCGGTTTAACTAGTTCTATCTGAGAGATGAGCTAGTGATAGGCCAAGTGAATTGAATCTCATTTAATTCACAACTAGTGATTAATTAGTTAACTAATAATTTGATATAAATAGTTGTTTCATGTTAGTTCTAAGGAAGGCCCAGTTGAGACTAAGGTTAAAGGGATGACAACTATTAGTTGTGTTATCACTCTGAAATTTCCAAAGGTTTTTCTAACTGTTAAAAAGAAATATCAGAGGTAACTATCAACCACTTTTCGAGATTAGGACACAACCTTCCTAAACTAACAGAGGGCTCTCTCTTAATTATTTAAATTTGTTTGTTTAATAAATTTTAGGCTAGTTATGTATGCTTGTTTTGGATTGATTTTGATTTGGTTGGTGGAATTAATGATTTAGATGAATAGGTGCTTTTCCATTTTCCATTAGGATATGGAGTCAATATGCTTTGAAAACAGAACAAAATAAAATTATAAAGAAAGTGTTATAGGGCAGCATAGGTGAGCAATATCAGATCTCAAGGCTAAATGGTGAAGTGATTTTTCAATCGGGATCAAGGAGAAATTAAGAATTCCTTAAACCATATAATGAAGAAGGATGAAGAAGTCAATCAGGATCAGAGGTCAATTAAGAATTCTCTAAACCAGATATCAAAAGAAAACATAGAAATGTATAATAGTTCAAAGCAAGGTGTAAATTTTAAACAAATTTTGCATTAAAATTCCTGTTATAACATTCTGTTGTGGTAAAACGCAACCCCCCCATTTTTGACTTGTTCACTTCAAATAATGGGGACCCTTTTTATAAATTTTTGGCTAAGCAATTTTTAGGATTTTATTTTAATGATTATCCTACACTTTTGTTAATTTTTCATTTTCTTTGGATTCTTGTTTTGATTGAATCGATTTTTTATAAGCCTCCCATTGACGCTTGTTCGCCTCATTTGGTCAACTGGTTTAAAAATGGTACTCCTTTGAAGTACCATTATTTTTCTAGTTTGGGTTAAAAATGCTATTTTTTTATTCTTTTTCGGAGTGGCTGTAGTTTAGAAAATTTCATAGCTAAACTAAACATCATTTTAAAACCCAAAAAAAATAAAAAATAAAAATAAAAAATTATTACATCATCGGATCCGTCGCAGATCGCAGATCGCAAATTTCAGATTCGTCGCAGATCGCAAATTTCAGATTCGTCGCAGATCGTAGATCGCAAATTTCAGATTCGTCACAGATCGCAGATCGCAAATTTCAGATCCATCGCAAATCGCAAATCGCAAATTCGAATCCGTTGCAGATCGCAGATCGAAAATTTCAGATCCGTCGTAGATCGCAGATCGCAAATTTCGGATCCGTCGCAGATCGCAAGATCGCAATTTCGCAATTTCGGATCCATCGCAATTTTTAGAACATGCACATTTAAAAAACCCCGATCCAAGGTTCTTGCGATATGCGATGTGTTAAAAATTTTTTTAATATAAAGTTTTTGTTTCACCTCACGTCACCCTCACCTCACACTCCACTCACCATATCCTTCCACAAACTTACATGGATGAATTAATGAGTTTTGATTGATTTCAATGGTTTGTTTTATGAATTTTGGGTTTGGATTGATTCCAATGGTTTGTAAATTAATTTTTTATATTTTTATATTATAATAATTATATTATAATTATAATGTTTATTATAATTTTAATATAATTTGAATTATAATATTAATCATATTTAAATTAACTTTTTCAAATCATTTGTATATTAATTTAATTTTGTAACTTAATTAATTTCTAAATTAGGTGATAATTAATTAGAAATAATTGTATATATTAGTTAGTTAATAATTAATTTAGAATTAATTATTAGATAATTAGAATCTAATTTAGGATTAAAATTCTAATTAAAAATTCTGATTTTTAGCCCAGTAAACAGAATTTCTAGATTTATGCCAGATTTGACTCATCAACTTTGGAGGCTCATAGAATGAGTTTTACTTGGCCAAATGAGGCCCAGGACGACTCATTGGAAAGATAAAATCAAGGAGAACATTTCTAAGGAGGTTCCACTAATAGATTTGGTCATTAATTGGGTCAAAAATCATGAAGAAAATCAAGCTCCGAATTTCTAAAGAAAAATCAATTTTCTGATTTATTTTCTGCATTTTCATTTGTCCAAGCCTCTTCTAATTGTAGATTCGCTCATCAATGATATATTTGGCCAATTAAACTATCCTAGGCATCAATAGAGAGCTTATATTTTATTTTCAATGATTTATTTAAATTAAATTTGATTGGATTTGTTTTAATGCCAGAAATGGTATTTTTTTTATTTTATTGTTACATTTTAATTCATTTTGATTTCTTTTTGCAGGAAAACATTAGAAGATATATGAAAAAAAAGATCTCAATCAATGAGAAAGCTCCAGCAATTAAAAGATTGGAATTTTTGAGCAAATAAAAGTGATTGGGCAGATTTTCTTCAACAAACTTTCATCTCAAGAATTCCTTTGCAAATATTATAAATAGCAGATTGCAGAATAGAATAAGGGCTGCTCTCCTCTGCAATTCCAGACCTCTAAAAGCATTTCTATAATAGGAATTTAGAGTTGTAGATGGGGAGGAGAGAAAATTTCGGATCTGAACATTAATGAGGGTTTATTCTTTATATCTTGAATTATGCATGATGGGCAGAGTTTGCATTTCTGCAGCTCTTGTCTTGAAAGCAGAAATTCAAGTAATGTAAAGTACTGTTAGAGGCCAGGATCAGAGAAGCGGATTCAATTAACTGGTATTTTTGGCATTTCTGTATCAAATACCAGTTTCACTTTTATTTTAATAAAATTTTTGTTTCATTTTATTCATGTTTTGGCATTTTTGTTGATATGGATAATTTGTCTCAAATTGTTAAGTATCTCTACTCTTATGAATTAAACTCTGATTTCTAAGTAACCATTACTCAGAAATCTGTCTTATAACACTGATTTTATTAAATAGTAATGTGTTGTGAATTTATTCCACATGTTATTGTTTAATTATTAGTTTGATTGATATGATAATCGATATCATTTTTGTGAATTTCTTCCGGAGTGTTGTTGATTTATTATTTTAGTCAAATGGTCTAAATAGAATGTGTTTTGGTACTCACAAATGTGAGCTAATTGAATTTCTTCGTTAGCTTAACATTAATTTAAAACCAGACATATTTTAATTCTCATTATTTAATTATCTTGCTCTTAATTGGGTTAGATTTTCATCTATCTGATTGAAATAGGATTTAGATTAGTTTCTTTTTGCTTGCATTATAGAATACGTTTGCAATTAGATTAAATTTTCATTCTTTTAAATCCTCTTCTCAAAGAGGCAAAATATTAGTTGTGGTTTGGCTGAACCCAAATCAGCTTAAGGGTCATTCTCTTGCCTGATCAGCGAGAATAATTGATCTGATATCCCTGTCTATTGGTAGTTAATGATACATCGTAAACCAATAGAGATAGGGAAAATGTAACTGAACCTAGTTAAACTAGTCAGAGCCACTATCATAAACGGAAAATGAGCTGTATTAAGGTCCGGACCGGGTGGTTATCCCCCAATGTTGTAGCAGCGATTTTCGAGGCTTCAACATTTTTGGCGCTAGAAGGAGGGCCTAAAACTTGTTGTCTGTTGGAGTCTTTTCAATTTTAACATTTTATTTAATCACAATGGATCCTTTTAAACTTCCAATTTGGAGTTGTATCCATGGACGTGCATCTTCCAATACTCCACCCGAAGTGGTAAGACTCTTGTCTCAGGTAAAGTTTAATGGTGAGAAAAATTATTCTGCTTTTAATCATGTCCTTCAATTTAGTCAAAATGTTTCAAATTATGATTTTCAAGGAATTGATGAAGGCATTTTATGTAGAATTTTTACTCTCACATTTGCGGCAAAAGCCAGAAATTAGTGTAGAACTCTTCCGGTTGCCTCAATTCATAGCTGGAATCAATTTGTTACAATTTTCGTTTGTAAATTTGACCACTATGATTATGATCAGGTATGTGATGAAATTGAATATCTTCGAAATGAAAATGAGTCTGTTAGAGATTTTAATATTTGACTTCATCTAAATTGTTTAAAATTTAATGTCAAAGATCAACCTATGAAAGAAGAATCACTAGATTGGTTTGAACATAATTATTCTCTTCCTCCTATTACCGATCCATATGAAATTAGTTCAAGCTTTGTTCCATCCCCTTCCAATATAAATGAGAATTCCAATTTGGGTGTGCAAATAAATTGTGATGAATAGGTTTCACAAAGCTTGGAAAATATTTCTAATCAAATGCAAGAAGACAAAAACAATAATTTTGGAGAAAGACCTGCATTGGAATATGAAATTTTCTCTACATTAAATTCAGAAAATCAGATTGCAAATCAGCAAGTGCAAGCAACATTCAAATTAAATAATAGCATGCAAACTGCTGTACAAATTTCTGAATCTTTTCATGATGAGCAAATGCTGAAATCAGAGCAGCAAAGCAATCTTCTTCAAAAAAGCATGAGTACGCAAATGAATGATTTAGAATCTGAAATTTACAATGAGCATAATGTACAAGAATTCTCAAACAGAAACATTTTTAAATGCATTATTTCAGATTCACATTTTTCCCTTTATCCTGATATTTTTAATGATGGTAATTTTTCCCCTCTTGGTGTTAATGATATTTCAGAAAATACAGAGGCCGATCTAAATGAATTACCATTAAATTTTTATCAAGATAGAGAAGCAATTAATGATCATTCTTTTGCCATTAATGAACATGAAATTCTTGTTCCTCCTTGTTTCGATATATTGGATGAGATTGAAGGGAATTCTAAAGAATCTTGTGAAGTCATTTATGATAATTACTCTGACATAGAAGATGTTGATTTCTATTTTTCTCAAGAGAATTCTCATAAGAAAATTCAAATAACATCTGGGAATGAGGAACATTTCAATTTAGAAATTATTTCAACTAATCCTCATTTTAAAGCAGACAATCATCTTCAAGATTTCACTATTCAAGAAAATATTTCAATTTATGATTCATATCATGATCAAGCTTTCATTGTTGTTCATAATCATAAATCTCTTTCTAATTCACAACTTGGAATTCGAAATTACTCAAATTCCATAATTCTAGCCAATCCTTGTAAAAAAAAAAATTATTTCAAAACAATCCTAATTGTGCTGTAACATTAGTTGTAACAATAGTGATTTCCTTTTATTTTTGTTTCCTCACTTATTTTGTATTAAATCAGATTTATTTTCAGATTTTATTTTTCATATTTTTTATACATTACGCTGGCTTATTGCGCACTTTACTATCAAACATTCAATTGATGCATTGCCCTATTGGAAAATTGAAGTTTTATATTATAATCAAGAGCATCAAAAGCTATTTCAATTTCAATTTCAATCAATGTTAATGTTTTATCAAAAGCTTCTATCTTCTCAAAGGCAATATCAACAAGAGAATGTATTTTTGGAAGTCTTCCAGCAATCCAATTTAATTAATAATTTTCCATTTCATTTGAAAGATTTCCATCCATTTTTCATTAATTCATTTGAAAAATATTTGGAAATTTTTCCTTCATGGAAGATTGTCAATAGCTTAACATTTACACATAACACTAACAGTTTCTTCCAGGCCTTTGAATCTAAAAGCTCATATCCACGATCTGGCCTTTCATCTCCTCTTTTGAACATTTCCCAATTTTTAATAGAAATCCATCCAAATTTCTATGATCCAATTGGTATTCAATTGGAAAGAAAACTTCATGAGAAGGAGATTTTAGATAAGCTTCTAACAATAATGGTACATTCTGATTTCAGGTTTAATTTTCTTAGTTCAAATAGATTTGTATTTTTATTCCTAACATTTGAATTGTACATACATGCAGGGATTAAAATGAGAAAATGGTTACATTGAAAATATGACTATACCTAGTCATTTTTCAAGTATATGGTTAGAATAGGAGTAGAATTAATTTAGTTTGTTTGTTTTATATAGTTAATTTATTTTTAATAGTTCTGTAGATTAAAAATAAAACAAAGCAATCAGCCATTTTCATACATGTTCAACGAAAACATTTTCTACCAATCAGAAAATTTTAATTCTTGCTTTCCTTTTTAAATTTCTTACAGCAATACCTCTACTCTGTCTATTTTGAATAATCTCTTGATTAAATTCAATTAAGGTTGCACTTGGCATCAATCGCCTCAAAGCCACTTTTCTTAATTTCGGGATTTCCTTCTAATATTTTCTTTTGAAATTTATATGATAAAGGTTTTGAGGATATAAAAGCTTCATGATCTCATTATCCCATGAAATGTATGACTATCTATGATAAGCTTAATTCTGAATCAGTCATTATTAGTCAGTCTAACCTTTCGTGATAATCATATGAAGTTCATAATATCTTCCTCGAAATTTGTTAAGCTGACCTTTAGGATGTCCATTTTTCTATGTGCACACATTCAAATCTGTTTTGACATTTTTCCACAATTAGTGGCTTTATCCCATTCAAACCTTTAGTTTATTATTTGATGCTGCAATATGCATCATATTCATTTACTAAAGGCATTATTGAACAGTCACTATAACAATACAGATTTTTCTCAAGTTAATTCGGAATGTGCAGAGGTAATAAATTGTTGTTACGATTCAAAAAGGAAGCATAGTTTCATATTTATTTCTGGTAAATTTTATATTTTCTGAACATGAATAAACATATCTTATTTAGGCTGATTGCTCACTCCGATTTAGAATAAATAATGAGATGATTTTGAACAAAGTCAGAATTTTGATAAATCGAAGGAAGAATTTGAAGATTCATGAGGTAAAATATACAGACAGTTTCCTTCCAGGTATGCATTTACAAGTTCATTTTCATCTATTATTAGTTTATCTTTTCTTTAGTTTATTTTTTATACTTTTTCTGTTTTAATTACAGGTTTTCATTTGTTTTCAAAACTTGAAGTAAGCAGCAAACCCAGTTCAACTTGACAACAGGTTCAGGGAAATTTTATTTGAGATTCATTAGAATTTGAACATTCTTTAAATTTGTTTTTATTCATTTGGGAAACCCAATCGAAATTTAAAAAAAACAATATCATAAGATTTCATCGGAAGTAGCTCTTATCAGTGTTGATAACAAATTGTTCATAAAAGATCTCCGATGTATTACTTCACTCATATGACATATCGCATTTCGCATATCCAAGGTTTGTAGTTGAAATATACTTCCATTATCATGAATTGCCTTTACCAATATTGCGACGACCACATAATTATGGACCCGATATGAAATTCAAATCAAGTTTATAAAATATCACGTCCATTCAATCGTAAATAATGGTAGGAGCATAACTTTAAAAGGGTCGATGTCTCCGATCCGATATGTTATTAAATTTTCATCACAAAGCTATCGGGTCCACTCTTCATCGCATATCGGCATCGCAAGAATCATATTGTATTACATCGGGTACCAAAACATTCACCAATCGCCGATTAGCATCGCCAATTAGAAATTGCCGATATCGCAATCGCTTCATCGCATTTTTAATTATGCTCACATCACAATTCAGAATCTACGATGTGCGATGTGAAATAAGGGAAGCACAATGTCAATATTCCCTGATCCCCAATATAATATATCTTTAATGATGTGATCGCTTCATTTCATTGCACATGTTCTCATTACATGTTTTTATATCAGCAATTTGCCATTGTAATCTCTGATGTGATAGCTTTCAATGCATGCCTCTGATCCATTAACATTTAATCGATATATGGCATAGCAACAAAGGTGAAGTCTTGCAAATTAAAATTGAAGCATGGTGAAGAAACATGTGATGCGAATTATCCAATACGGCGATGTGTTATTTTAAAAGCGAGCTTGGATAACCCCTATGGTAATAAAGTTGTTAATGACAAATTTGCGGCATATTCAAATCATTTCGATTTCTCATATATTTCAGTTTTAAATATATAATTCCATAATTAAATATGGAATTCAAGACATCTCTATTTTCATATTTAAATTTTATTATTTTGGATTTGGTCTTGATTCTGGACAATTTATAAAATCATGGAGTTTATATGAAACTTATAATATTTTGAGAAACATTCGTTACTGCAAATTTGCATTCTCATTTCTGATGCATTTCTTTTAATTTCAATTCCCTTGAGCACTAAGCATTCCATTTTTACATTTTACTGCTTGCTTTAGTTTAGATAAAATAAATAATGATTTTGGGTTATAGGATTTTGGTTAGTTTGACTTCTTCATATTTTTAATGTTAATTAAAATAAGAAGTTAGCTAGTTTGGAGAAACTGATGCCTTTCAGGTAAGATCAGAAGCAATCATCCAATGGTAAGATTCATGTACCCACTTTCATTTATTTCCATTTCGTTACTTTAGTTTCAGTTTTGATTTTCTGATATATAAATCTGTTTTGCAGCTCTTCATAAAAGCTTCCAATCCTCCGCCAGATCATATTTTCGAAGTCCATACTCTTCTCCTGGCTTAATTTCAAGAAGCAGCGATAATCTTCATTGAAATAGCTACACCAGGGAGTTTCAGAACCTTTAGCTTTTTATTTAAGCATTTATTTCATTAGAAAATGATTAAGTTGATGCTTTGAAACAAGAAGATTGATATCAGATAGAAAGTTTTCATTGTGGCTGAATTTTATCGTCACTGCTATCCAAAAAGCCTAAAACACTTACAACCCTACAAGGTATGATTTTTATAAATCTCGACATAAGAAGGATTGATTACACGATTATTTTATTTCTTCATATGTTGAGACATTGTTATAAACATTCTTGTTTCAGTTTATCTTGCGAAACTTGGATTTTCCTTTCCATTTTTTTTTAATTTCTTCATTTTTATTTTTGTTCGTTAGTTTCTTTCTTATTTTAGAATAAGAATTCTTTTCCTTTGATTCTCAGTTTTGATTTTGGTGACTTTTCCATGATTTATATGGAAGGCCTTCTTGTTACCTAACTATGGTCAGCATACATGGAGAAAAATTGTTAATAGTCATCTATTAACTTTTTCTTAAATCTCTTAGTAAAGTTTGATTTTCTTATTATAAAGGTAGACATACTTAAGGAATAGATTACCAATTTAGAGAAGTTGACAAAGTATCATAAAATCTGGAGAAATTTCTTTTTCATCAAAATTTTAATCATTTTGAGATTTCAATATTTTATTAAGATTTTTCAAAGTTTTATTATCAGTCAAGAAAAGTTATTTTTAACCAAGTAAAGACACTTTACAGCAAAGCACCTTTTAACTCTGAAATTGTCATTCTTAACTCCTAAGGATTCAAAGATTCTCCCTGTCCCGAAGAGTCTTATTTTTCTAGAGTATAATCCAGAGATATATTTAAACTTAAAAGATAAGAGGTCTCATCATGAGCCTGCTTACCATGATCATAGGGGAAAAATAGGCTGACATTACCAACACTGTTAAACAAACAAGGGTAATGGCTTATGATTGCAAACAATTATAAGATAAGGGGTCTCATCACGAGCCAGCTTTTTCAGTCCAATTATAACCAGTGAATGGCATTGTCAACTATCTGGCTACCAAACCAGGACAATGACTTTTAAGATTTATAATTATTTAAAAAAAAAAAATAATAATAATAATAATAATATAAATGGATTTATCTCTAGGACAGTAATTCTTAAAGAGATGGGATTCTGAATCATTGGTGATTAAAAGGTAACCCTGTCGAGACTATAGATGTTTGCTGGCAATAGTGGCTCTACCTGTGACAAATGAGTATATTTTAAAAGCTAAGCTGTAAAGTGACCCCTGCTTTATCTCTACAACTAATTAAGGACTGATATAGAGTTTTGAAATATTTTAATTTATGAGGAATTTTAAGAAAAATTACAGTTAGATGATTTTTTCTTTTATTCAGACTAATGAACCTAGTCAAGCATTTTAAGCATAATTCTCTTTTCTTTAATTATTTTTACTTGAATTTTAGGAAAATCTCATTCATATCAAACAGAGATAACTAGTTCTTCTCCCGTGAATCGCCATTGTTGTGGTAAAACACAACCCCCCCATTTTTGACTTGTTCACTTCAAATAATGGGAACCCTTTTTATAAATTTTTGGATAAGCACCTTTTAGGATTTTATTTTAATGATTATCCTACGCTTTTGTTAATTTTTCATTTTCTTTGGATTCTTGTTTTGATTGAATCGATTTTTTATAAGCCTCCCATTGACGCTTGTTTCACCTCATTTGGTCAACTGGTTTAAAAATGGTACTCCTTTGAAGTACCATCATTTTTCTAGTCTGGGTTAAAAATGCTATTTTTTTGTTCTTTTTCGGAGTGGCTGTAGTTTATAAAATTTCATAGCTAAACTAAACATCATTTTAAAACAAAAAAAAAAAAATTAAAAAAAAAATAAAAATTATTACATCATCGGATCCGTCGCAGATCGCAGATCGCAAATTTCGGATTCGTCGCAGATCGCAGATCGCAAATTTCAGATTCGTCGCAGATCACAGATCGCAAATTTCAGATCCATCACAGATCGCAAATCGCAAATTCGAATCCGTCGCAGATCGCAGATCGCAAATTTCAGATCCGTCGCAGATCGCAAATTTCAGATTCGTCGCAAATTGTAGATCGCAAATTTCAGATTCATCGCAGATCGTAGATCACAAATTTTGGATCCATCGTAGATCGCAGATCACAAATTTCGGATCCGTCGCAGATCGCAAGATCGCAATTTCACAATTTCGGATCCATCGCAATTTTTAGAACATGCACATTTAAAAAACCCCGATCCAAGGTTCTTGCGATATGCGATGTGTTAAAAAAAATTTTAATATAAAGTTTTTGTTTCACCTCACATTCCACTCACCATATCCTTCCACAAACTTACATGGATGAATTAATGAATTTTGATTGATTTCAATGGTTTGTTTTATGAATTTTGGGTTTGGATTGATTCCAATGGTTTGTAAATTAATTTTTATATTTTTATATTATAATAATTATATTATAATTATAATGTTTATTATAATTTTAATATAATTTGAATTATAATATTAATCATATTTAAATTAACTTTTTCAAATCATTCGTATATTAATTTAATTTTGTAACTTAATTAATTTCTAAATTAGGTGATAATTAATTAGAATTAATTGTATATATTAGTTAGTTAATAATTAATTTAGAATTAATTATTAGCTAATAGAATCTAATTTAGGATTAAAATTCTAATTAAAAATTCTAATTTTTAGCCCAGTAAACAGAATTTCCAGATTTATGTTAGATTTGACTCATCAACTTTGAAGGCTCATAGAATGAGTTTTACTTGGCCAAATGAGGCCCAGGACGGCTCATTGGAAAGATAAAATCAAGGAGAACATTTTTGAGGAGGTTCCACTAATATATTTGGTCATTAATTGGGTCAAAAATCATGCAGAAAATCAAGCTCCGAATTTCTAAAGAAAAATCAATTTTCTGATTTATTTTCTGCATTTTCATTTGTCCAAACCTTTTCTAATTGTAGATTCGCTCATCAATGATATATTTGGCCAATTAAACTATCCTAGGCATCAATAGAGAGCTTATATTTTATTTTCAATGATTTATTGAAATTAAATTTGATTGGATTTGTTTTAATGCCAGAAATGGTATTTTTTTAATTTTATTGTTACATTTTAATTCATTTTGATTTCTTTTGCAGGAAAACAGTAGAAGATATATGAAAAAAAAGATCTCAATCAATGAGAAAGCTCCAGCAATTAAAAGATTGGAATTTTTGAGCAAATAAAAGTGATTGGGCAGATTTTCTTCAACAAACTTTCATCTCAAGAATTCCTTTGCAAATATTATAAATAATAGATTGCAGAATAGAATAAGGGCTGCTCTCCTCTGCAATTCCAGACTTCTAAAAACATTTCTGTAATAGTAATTTAGAGTTTTAGATGGGGAGGAGAGAAAATTTTAGATCTTAACATTAATGAGGGTTTATTCTTTATATCTTGAATTATGCATGATGGGCAGAGTTTGCATTTCTGCAGCTCTTGTCTTGAAAGCAGAAATTCAAGTAATGTAAAGTACTTTTAGAGGCCAGGATCAGAGAAGAAGATTCAATTAACTGGTATTTTTGGCATTTCTGTATCAAATACCAATTTCATTTTTATTTTAATAAAATTGTTGTTTCATTTTATTCATGTTTTGGCATTTTTGTTGATATGGATAATTTGTCTCAAATTGTTAAGTATCTCTGCTCTTATGAATTAAACTCTGATTTCTAAGTAACCATTACTCAGAAATCTGTCTTATAACATTGATTTATTAAATAGTAATGTGTTGTGAATTTCTTCCACATGTTATTGTTTAATTATTAGTTTGATTGATATGATAATCGATATCATTTTTGTGAATTTCTTCCGGAGTGTTGTTGATTTATTATTTTAATCAAATGGTCTAAATAGAATGTGTTTTGGTACTCACAAATGTGAGCTAATTGAATTTCTTCGTCAGCTTAACATTAATTTAAAATCAGACATATTTTAATTCTCATTATTTAATTATCTTGCTCATAGTTGGGTTAGATTTTCATCTATCTGATTGAGATAGGATTTAGATTAGTTTCTTTTTGTTTGCATTATAGAATAAGTTTGCAATTAGATTAAATTTTCATTCTTTTAAATCCTCTTCTCAAAGAGGAAAAATCTTAGTTGTGGTTTCGCTGAACCCAAATCAGCTTAAGGGTCATTCTCTTGACTAATCAGCAAGAAGAATTGATCTGATATCCCTGTCTATTGGTAGTTAACGATACATCGTAAACCAATAGCGATAGGGAAAAGGTAACTGGAACTAGTTAAACCAGTCAGAGCCACTATCATAAACAGAAAAGGAGTTGTATTAAGGTCCGAACCGGGTGGTTATCCCCCAATGTTGTAGCAGCGATTTTCGAGGCTTCAACACATTCAAATTTAGAACACATTTAAGTTTATGGAATACTTAGGAAGAGAACATAAAAAATTGAAATATATAATTCACTGAAATAGCTCAACACATGAATCCTATAAAGAAGTTTCTTTATAACTTGTCCTGTCTATCAATTGGAAATGGTACAATAACCCTGAGGTAATAGATCAGTCAGCTATGGAAATATTCAAAAATCCACCCTTAATACATTCAAATGATGAAGTATTTATACAAATTATTACAAAAAATATCTTGTCAACTGACTACGATTTATTCAAGGAAAATAAAACATCTTTATGAAAAAAGATAGTGACACCTTCCAACTGACTAAGATCTGTCCCTAATTCTTTGTTTGTTGTTTTATGTTTGTTATTTCATCTGTCTTCTTTCATCTATGTGTTATTTCACCTGTATGTGCTTTCACCTTTCATAGTAAATCACACCATTTCTCCAATTTTTCTTCATCTAGAATTTTGATCTTCATCATCTTCCGGTAAGTCTCATCTGCCTCTAAATATTTAGAAAATGTGGGCTTATTCACAAAAAGGTGGTTTACCTCATGCTAGAGGTAAAAGAAGTTTTCTAAAGTTTGAAGGAGGGATTTACCTCTGGGTATTCCCTTCATTGATGAATTTTTGGAAGTTTCTTTGGATATTTCCCTCATCTTCTTATCACAGTCTTCATGTCTCATGAGTTTATCATTTATTACCAAAGGATTAGGTAGACCTTTCTGTCTCAATACATCAAACTTGTTCATAAACCTGTTCACTGCGAGTTCCATAGTTTGAAATTTTTCCTCAAGCTGTATCATCAGATTTCTCTTGGAAATCACTTTCTTCACCTCTAATATAGTTCTATTCTGTTAGCTATCTCGAGTTCTTCTAATTCATATTTGTTTTTTGAATTCAAGAATTTAATTATTTCAGAGGCTTCCTTAGGTTTCTTTCCAATATTGGCTTTAACTTTTTGAATTGCATCACGACCTTCCTTCACCAAGTCATTCTGCTCAAATATGATCTATATAGAAGGCCAAATGTAATTAAATGAGTTAATTATATTGGCCCACAATTGTTGTTTTTCTTGGGCTAAAGGATATTTTAGTGATAACTCCTTTTCTACCTTGTGGATTCTTTCAGTCAATCTATTTGCTTTCTATACTTCTTCTTGATGCATTACTTCTGCCAATTTATTTCCATATTCTAAACTCTTTACTTGTTCTTTAAGCTTGTTAATCTTTGTAGTTTGAATGGACATATCTTCCATTGCTTTAATCAATTTTCTAGCCTCATCAGTGGGATAGGATGTTGGTATTGTTGATGTTGTTGTTGATGTAGATACTCAAGCTGTTGTAGACACATGTGCTGATGTAGATGCTATAGGAATAGCAGTAATGGGAACTACTTCCATACTAGCTTGATTTTCCTGCATAGGTTTATCCATTTATGTCTCCATTTCCTCTAGTTGAGTTTTCAACTGAAGGATTGTATTCATCATTTCATCCTTTTGATTATCAGTTTCCAAAACCTCCTTGGTTTGTGGATGTTCAGTAGTTGGTAATTTTAATTGTTTCTTTAGTGCAACTATGTCTGCATTTTTCTTCTTTATTAGTTCTTCTGCTTCTTTGATATATTTTGGATTATAACCAACTTCTATTACCAAATCTTCTAATGACTTAATCCTATTATCCTTTTCTTGTGATGAGACTCTCTCTAGCTTTAACTGTGACTTTATATTTTCTAGAGAGTTCTGCAACTTCTGAACACTTACAGCTTTGTGTGTCATGGTTGAATATATTGCTTCTCCTACATGTTTCTGAAATTTAGTCTAGTCAATTGGATGCACATCTTTGGCAAGAAATTCAAAGGTTGTCTTTTTATAATCTTCTGAAGTTTTTCGGGCATGTACCTTTGGCTGTAGAATTTCATCTGCATATTCCTTGTTTTAAGGTCAAAATATGAAAGAAACCTACTTTGATCACTGGGATTTTTCTTCCATTATTGTGCATATGTAACAACCTTCAATGCTTCATTTCTAATTTTAATCTCTTTATATTTCTCTACGATATATTTTTCTTTCTCAACTGGCTTGCTGGATGATGAAACCTCTGCACTATTTTTCTTTTGAATTATTTGTGCACTGGAGGTTGATGGCAGAGATGTTTCTTATGAAAGTGTTGGATGTGCATCATCTCTGACAACAATATATGTTTCAATGGTTTCAATTGTCTCTTCTTGCTCTATCACTGGATTTAGTTTTGTTTTCTTTTTGTACATGAGCTTGAATTTAGTATCAGATTTAGTTTCTGCTGAATAAGAGCCTTATTCTATATCTCTTTTTGAATTTATATCCTGTAGGGCAGGAGTAAGCATGATGGAACTAGTATCAAGTTTCTTCTCCACCTCCTATAGAGTGTTTACCAACCACTTTGACTGGTTGGAATATTTCTCAATTTCAGGCTTAGACTCATGAATGAAAGGGGTCAGTTTGAACTTAACTCTTAATTTTCTTATGATACCAAAGGGGTCATATGACCATTTGAAACTACTATTGAACTTTAAATATTGTAGGCATCCGTCTGCTTCCTTTCCAGCATTCCTATTGTTGCATATAAAAGCCCCTAATTGATTTTTTTATCTTGAATTGGGTTTTCTTCTTGGCTGAAAGGAAATTGATTTCATCTGAATTTAAGATATACCTGATGTATTCTAAAGCAAATTTCCTCATTGGGAGGTATTTGGGAAGATTTTAAGGGACTAATTGGCTTCAATAGACTCTTATTTTTGTGTGATTCTGATATAAATACCGGTCTCCTATTTTTCTTTGATATGATAACTATATAACCTTTTTTACTTCTTCATTGATTCTGGGCCGAATGCTATTGCTAAGCATATTAACTATTGGATATATAAAATAATGAATAAATTCTTTGAAACTGAATTCATTGGAATCCTTTCTGATCAAGGATGTACAAAATATAACAAACTCGGAAAAAGTAGTGGTGCTTGAAGATGAACTTGGAATGCTTGAAGAGGAACTTGAAACGCTTGAAGATGAACTTGAAATGGTTGGTTGGAAAGGAAGTTTAGGTATGAATGGTTTTGTGGAATGAACCTTGGTGGAGATTATAGGTGAGGTGGAACTAAATAAAGTTGTATTTACAGTTTCTTAAGATACTGTAGAGCGCTTAGGGGTAGCAGAAGTTAGGGAAACTAATTCAACTGACTGTTGAAAATAGGCTTTGTCTATATCCTTTATCAAATTTGAGGTTAAAACATCAAGTTTATCAAAAGTATCTAGAACATGTTGATATAAATCAGGTTGTATAGTATCCTTCTTTGATTCAATAAATTGAATAAAATTGGGGTCTATTACAATATCATGGACTGAGTTTTCATATTTTGTGCGAAATAAAGAATTCTCAAATGATAAATCAAGTTGAATATCCTGTACGCTTGATAACTCCTTACGCAGTGAATTTTCTTTGATTAA
Organism: Pinus albicaulis; assembly: GCA_034641835.2. Classification (NCBI taxonomy): domain Eukaryota; kingdom Viridiplantae; phylum Streptophyta; class Pinopsida; order Pinales; family Pinaceae; genus Pinus; species Pinus albicaulis. The sequence continues at coordinate 15,305,528 of CM076573.1, forward strand.
TTGACTAGTACTTCCTAGACTTTCTATTTTTTTAGGTTTTCTTAAAATTTGGTCAAGATCATCAATAATTGTAGTAGTTTGTGGATCAAGATGAGCCCCGGTATAATATGTTCTTTTAGAAGCCATAATTTTAACTTTTAATGATAAATTCGAAAAACACTTTAAAACCTTAAGGTGAAAAATGAGGAAAATCATTTCCTTTAAGATTTATTTTAATTGAGGACTGAATCTCCCCAGTATGGTCTCCAATATGTTATCACTCTGAAATTTCCAAGTGTTGCTATAAGTGTTAAAAATAAATATAAGAGGTAACTATCAATCACTTTTCGAGATTAGGATCTAGCCTTCCTAAACTCAGAGAGGGATCTCTCTTAATGATTTAACTTTGTTTGTTTAATAAATTTTAGCCTAGTTATGCATGCCTATTTTGGATTGATTTTGATTTAGTTGGTGGAATTAATGATCTAGATGAATAGGTGCTTTCCATTTTCCATTGGGCTATGGAGTCAATATGCTATGAAAACAGAACAAAATCAAATTATAAAGAAAGTGTTACAGGGCAGGATATGTGAGAAATATTAGATCTCAAGGCTGAATGGTGAAGTGGTTTTTCAATCGGGATCAAGGAGAAATTAAGAATTCCTTAAACCAGATAATGAAGAAGGATTAAGAAGTCAATCAATATCATAGGGCAATTAAGAATTCTATGAACCAGATATTAGAATAAAACATAGAAATGTATAATTGTTCAAAGCAGAGTGTAAATTAAACAAATTCTGCAGTAAAATTCTTGTTATAACATTCAAATTTAGAACACATTTAAGTTTATGGAATACTTAGAAAGAGAACATGAACAATTGAAATATGTACCTCACTAAAATATCTCAACACATGAATCTTGTAAAGAAGTTTCTTTATAACTTGTCCTGTCTGTCAACTGGAAATGGTACAATAAACCTCGGGTAATAGATCAGTTAGCTATGGAAATATTCAGAAATCCACCCTTAATAAATTCGAATGATGAAGTATTTATAATAATTATTACAAAAAATATCATGTCAACTAACTAGGATTTATTCAAGGAAAATAAAATATATGTATGCAAAGAGATAGTGACACTTTTCAATTGACTAAGATCTGTCCCTGATTCTTTGTTTGTTGTTTTCTGTTTGTTCTTTCATCTGTCTTCTTTCATCTGTGTGTTATTTCACCTGTATTTGCTTTCACCTTTCATATTAAATCACACCATTTCTCCCATTTTTCTTCATCTAGAATTTTGATCTTCATCATCTTCCAATACATCTCATCCACCTATGAATATTTGGTAAACGTGGTCTTTTTCACAAAAAGGTGATTTACCTCATGCTGGATGTAAAAGAATTTTTCTAAAGTTTGAAGGAGAATTTTTCCTATGGGTACGCCCTTCATTGATGAATTTTTGGAAGTTTCTTTGGCTACTTCCCTCATCTTCTTATCATAGTCTTCATGTCTCATGAGTTTATCTTTTATTACCAAAGGATTAGGCAAACCTTTCTGTCTCAATACATCAAATTTTTTCATAAACCTATTCACTGTGAGTTCCATAGTTTGACATTTGTCCTCAAGATGTATCATCAGATTTCTCTTGGAAATCACTTTCTTCACCTCTAATATAGTCTCTGTTCTGTTAGCTATCCCGAGTTCCTCTAATTCATATTTTTTTTTTTGAATTTAGGAATTTAATTATTTTAGAGGCTTCCTTTGGTTTCTTTCCAAGGTTGGCTTTAACTTTATGAATTGCATCACCATATTCCTTCACCAAGACATTCTGATCAAATATGATCTATATAGAAGGCCAAATGTCATTAACTGAGTTAATGATATTGACCCACAATTTCTATTTTTCTTGGGCTAAAGGCTCTTTTAGTGATAAATCCTTTTCTACTTTGTGAATTTTTTTAGTCATTCTATTTTCTTTCTGTACCACTTCTTGGTGCATTACTTCTGCTAATTTCTTTCAATCTTCTAAACTCTTTACTTGTTCTCTAAGATTGTTAATATTTGTAGTTTGAATGGACATATCTTCCATTTCTTTAATCAATTTGTTTGCCTCATCAGTGGGATGGGCTATTGGTATTGTTGATGTTGTTGCTGATGTAGATACTGGTGTTGTTGTAGATACTGGAGATGTTGTAGACACATGTACTGATGTAGATGCTATAGGAATCGCAGTAATGGGAACTGCTTTCATATTAGCTTTCTTTTCCTGCAGAAGTTTATCCATTTCTGTCTCCATTTCCTTTAGTTGAGATGTCAACTGAATGATTAGATTCATCATTTCATCCTTTTGATTATCAGTTTCCAAAACCTCCTTGGTTTGTGGATGTTCAGTAGTTGGTAATTTTAGTTGTTTCTTTAGTGCAGCTATGTTTTCATTTTTCTTCTTTATTAGTTCTTTTGCTGCTTTGATATCTTTTGGATTATAACCAAATTCTATTACCAAATCTTCTAATGACTTAATCCTGTTATCATTTTCTTGTGATGAGGCTCTCTCTAGCTCTAATTCTGACTTTATATTTTCTAGAGAGTTTTGCAACTTCTGAACACTTAGAGCTTTATGTGTCATGGTTGAATAGATCATTTCTCCTGCATGTTTGTGAAATTAATTCTGGTCAATTGGATGCACATATTTGGCAAGAACTTCAAAGGTTTTATTTTTATAATCTTCTGAATTTTTTGGGGCCTGTACCTTTAGCTGTAGAAATGTCATCTGCATCTTCCTTGTTTTAAGGTCAAAATCTGAAAGCAACCTACTTTGATCACTGGGAGTTTGCTTCTAGTATTGTGCATATATAATAGCCTTCAATGCTTCATTTCTGACTTTAATCTCTTTATATTTCTCCATGATATATTTTTATTTCTCAACTGGCTTGCTAGATGATGGAACCTCTGCACTATTTTGCTTTTGAATTATTTGTGCACTAGAAGTTGATGGTAGAGGTGTTTCTTCTGAAAGTGTTGGAGGTGCATCATCATTGACAACAATATCTATTTCAATGGTTTCAATTGTCTCTTCTTTCTCTATCACTAGATTTAGTTTTGTTTTATTTTTGTACGTAAGCTTGAATTTAGTATGAGATGTAGTTTATGTTGAATAAGAGCCTTCTTCTCTAGCCCTTTTTGAATTTCTATCCTGTGGGGCTAGAGTAAGCAGGATGGAACTAGTATCAAGCTGCTTCTCCACTTCTTGTAAGAATTCCAACCACTCTAAATGATTGGAATATTTCTCAATTTCAGGGTTATACTCATGAATGAAAGGGGTCAGTTTTAACTTAACCCTTAATTTTCTTATGATACCCAAGGGGTCATATGGCTATTTGAAACTGCTATTGAACTTCAAATCTTGTATTCATCTGTCTGCTTCCTTTCCAGCATTCCTACTGTTGCATATAAAAAGCCCTAATTGATTTTTTTTATCTTGAATTGGGTTTTCTTCTTGGCCAAAAGGAAATTGATTTCATCTGAATTCAAGATCTGCCTGATGTATTCTAAAGCAAATATCCTCATTGGGAGGTATTCGGGAAGCTTGTAAGGGAGTAATTCACTTCCATAGACTCCGATTTTTGTGTGATTCTAGTATAAATAACAGTCTCCTTTTTTGCTCTGATCTGATAACTGTAGAACCTTTTTTATTTCTTCACTGGTTCTGGGTTGAATGCTATTTCTAAGCATATTAAATAATGGATATACAAAAGAATCAATAAAGTCTTTGAAACTGAATTCATTGGAATCCTTTCTGATCAAGGATGTACAAAAGATAACAGACTGAGGATTACCTTCTGTGTCCAGTTTTTATAGGTTGACTGCAAACCTTTCTGATTGAAAATATATGAATAAATGAAAAAATACTGAGGAGTATTTTAACACTCCTTCTTCTGGAAGTTTGATCAGTTGAGCATGCATGGCATCTGCCAGGAATTGGGAAAAATTGAAAGTTATAGCTGGAGGATGACCTGGGAAGAAGATAGAAAGGAAACCAAGGATGGATTCATCTACATGCTCATCAGTGAAATATCCTAAAATACAAGACATCATGGTAACAATTTGTTTGGTTTGTTCTGAAAACATGGTAGTAGAGTATTGAGGGTTGTTTTTAGGGGTTTATACTAATTAAGGGAGGAAATTCTAAAAGATTTGAAACCTCTTAGGAAAATCCAGCTTTAAGTAAAGCTTACTAAGGGTCTCAATGGAGAAAGGCACTCCATCAAGTTGTAATTGAATCTATAGCACTTTATTAATAGATTGAGTAGCGATAGTAAATAGGACTTCTTGTGTAGGGGTGACTATGGCTCTTTCATTTGGCAAATAACTAATTTGGCACAGTCTAATGAGTTCAAGGCACTGATAGGTTTGTGGAAAAATGTATTTGGGCAAGTTAGAGTCCCACATATGAATATCATCTGCCTGATCATCAAATTTATCAAGACTCCAGCAATGGAGCTCCAAAAGGTTGCTATCAGTCACAGTGTCATTTATTTTGAAGTCTTTATTGGCCAAAGGAGTGTGGTCGACATCTAACAATGGTTGTTGAAGATTGTTTACAGTTTGGACGCTTTGGGAAGCCATCAATTTGGTTTAATTATTGAATTAATAAGCTTATTTGATGGTTTTGGGTATTCAGAATTACCTGGAATATAGTGAATTTGGTCGTAGAAGGGTCCAGGTAGCAGCGGGCTTCAATCTTGATCGACAAATGGCTTTTGGTATTTTTCGCAAATAAACAAAGATAATGAAATAATGATATAGGGTGAGGTTTTATTATTTTTGAAAACTAAGGTTGATCGCATGGCGCGGTGGGTTATTTCATATAGTGGTCATTTATCGCATGCCTAAAGGTGGTTTGGTGGTTTGGGAATGGGGGAGTGTGAGAGAATGTGTTAGTGTCACGTGGCAGGGGAGCGGGGAAATGAAACGACCCATTTCACACCCCCCCCCTCTATTTTAAACTTCGAACAATGGGGAGTGTGAAAGGGTTTGGAGGCCATTAGATCTGATCGGTTGTGATCGAACTGTTGACGGGTGTTGCGAGTTTTAAAAGAAAGGTGGGGTCGAGTAAATAGATAGGCGAAGGGTTTAAATGAAAAATTGGGTTATGAAATATATCAAGCAGGAGGTTAAATCAAAGTGTATCATGAGTTATATTAAGTGGGGGGGGGGATAAATGAAAAGTGGGCCCAATTAATATCTGATTTCACGCTTTAAAACTTTGAATAAGTGGGTTTTGTGTTTTTTTATGAAAAGTGGAGTTTTATTAAGGGAGTAAGGGTTGTAGCAATGGGAAGGGGAATATTTTTTAAAGGGAAAAGGGGTTTAGGAGGGGAAAAGGGTTAGGACAAGGAGAAATGGTTTCCAAGAGAGGAAAAGGGGATTTAGCAAGGGGGAATGGTGTTAGAAAATGTTTTTTGGTAATGGATAAGCATAATGAGGCTTATATCATCTTTGAAAAGTACTCTACCTACCCTTTTATTCATCCTAACAGTTTTTATTTCCTTTATTGGGTGCATTTGAGCTTGTTGACCCTTTTATTTTCTTTTGATAAGAAAACTAACTTATTTCTAACTTTATATCTTCCAATGGTTCAGATTAAACTTATGAGCTCATTTTTATTCTCTACCTAACTACTAATCTGCGAAGATTAAATGGTTTGGTCAGATATTTATTCACTAACTATCATGACATAAAATTTAGAGGCATGAATGATCAAGATTAGATTGCATGATCATCATGAGTTGTGGCATTTTGGACAAGCTTCACACAATTTTATTTGCAAAAGTAAAGTAAACTAAAGTAGTGGCATTTGAATGTGCAACACTTTCAAAATTTATATATATATATTTTTTTTACGGGGTTCATATTTTATATATTTTTTTATCTTTCTTTCTTTTGGTCCTTTGATTATTCTTTTAGGACATACCCTCTTTTCATTTTTTAATATGGAAAACATTTGCAGAAAGAAAAGGTATGTAAAATATTACAAGACTTAACATAGCCAATTCAAAATTATGATCCCTATTATTATAGGACCCTAACAAGTTGTATAATAAGAAAATTGTACAAGTCAGTTATAGAGCCATGTGAAGGTTAAGGAAGCGTTACACAATCAATTAAAAGGATTTTCATATTTAATAGGGATTTAATTCCTCAAGAAATGCGTGAGTAAGGAAGGCTAAGAAGAGGTGGAGAATTGGCCTAGTAATTGGCTAATTTTTCCTAGATCAGAGTGAGACAGTTGGCAGAGTGCAGGAGTTTCTTTGAGAGAGAAAGCATTGTATTGTTTCATGATCTTGGCTTTTTACAGTTTACAGATAGCGTATTTTTAGGCAGTGTGATTTCCCCAGTTAAATCTTGTGTTGTGCGATTTATTGTCTCGTTCTCTTACTTGTTATATGATTTTGAGATCATGATTTACTTCCACAAATTGTAGAAGGATCCAGTATCTTGTTTTATTACATTACAAGATAAGATTCAACACATTGTTAGATTTTCTACGAGTTGACCTTAATCGATTTTGATATTGAGATCATATTTGTCGCAATGTGATGTTGGACCATGGTTAGTTATTCTTTACCATGGTTTAATTTCAAATTGAGACAATCTTTATCACTATGTGACATTGGACCACGATTTTTCATGTTTGACGATAGTTGACCATGGTTTATTTTCATATTCAGACAATATTTTTTACAATGTGACGTCGAACCATGGTTGACCATGATTATAAAAGCAAGGATTAATATTATAAACCCTATGAATAATATTATACAATAGGAATATGAACCGTTAGATCAATAAACCCAAGGGATTGATGTTATAAACCCAAGGGATTAATACTACAATCCCAAGAGATGATAAATCCAAGGGAAAGATATTGAACCCAAGGGATTAATATCATAAACCCAAGGTGTATAAAGTCGAAGTTAAATATTATAAATACTAAAAAAAAATGGTTGACTTCGCTAGTTGGGAGATCACGGGGTCAAATCTCCTCGATGCCATTGGGGTTAGGCCCTACTTGTTTGGCCGGTAGGTAGATTCCTTAGGGTTGATCTACCTGGATTTTCCCATGGATGTAGAGGGCACCCAGTATCTGTGAACTGCCCTTAAAAAAAACATGGTTGACCATGGTTTATTTTCATATTGAGACAATCCTTGTCACAATGTGAAAATGGACCATAGTTGACCATGGTTGACCATGATTCACTTCCATATGGAGACAATATTTGCCAAAATGCAACATTGAACTATGGTTTATTTTCATATTGAGACAATCTTTGTCACAATGTGATGTTCGACCACGGTTGATCTTGATTGAACATGGTTGAACATGGATAAATTTCATATTGAGACAATCTTCTTCATAATGTGACGTTGGACCATGGTTGACCATGATTGGTGATGTTTGATGATGGTTGATTTTCATATTGAGACAATATTTGTGACAATGTGACGTTGGACCATGGTTGACCATGATTATAAACCCAAGGGATTTATATTAAACGCTAGTAATAATATTATAAACCCTATGAATAATATTATACCCTAATAATATGAACCCTTAGATTAATATACCAAAGAGATTGATATTATAAACTCAAGGTATATAAACCCTAAGATAAATATTATAAACCCTAAAATAAACATGGTTGACTATGGTTGATTTTCATATTGAGACAATCTTTGTCACAATGTGACGCAGGACCATGGTTGACCATGATTGATTTTCATATTGAGACAATCCTTGGATTTATTAATTTGAGGGTTCATATTCCTAGGGTATAATATTATTCATAAAGTTTATAATATTAATCCTAGGGTTTAATAAAAATCCCTTGGGTTTATAATCATGGTAAACCATGGTTTAACCTCACATTGTGACAAAGATTGTCTCAATATGAAAATAAACCATTGTCAACCATGGTGCAACATTGCATTGTGACAAAGATTGTGTCAATATAAAAATATACCATGGTAAACCATGGTCAACCATATTTATTTTAGGGTTTATAGTATTTATCTTAGGGATTATTTTAGGGTTTAAATAAAAATTAATTAATTAATTAATATTAATTAATATTATATTATATTATATGATTACTAATGATATTACCTAATCATTATTAATTTATAATAAAGATATTAAATTTCAGTAATTTTTTTTATTGATCTAACCTATGGGGAATTGAACATTGAATCTCTTACTTTTCAATGACTTCGAAGCAAGATGATTATCAATTGAGCTACACCCCATGGGAAAATTTAAATAATAATATAAACTAGAATGTATAATAATATTAATTAAAACTAATAATAATAATAATTAATTAGTTGTAATAGTAATGATTTTAAAATAATAATAATCATATTTTAATTTTAAATATTAATTTTGTAATAAATTGTTATTATTTTTAATATTATATATTTATCAATATGTATAATAATATTATGATTAATATTAGATCTAAACCATTAAGACTTATGGGAATTTTTCAACCACATTTAGTAACACACTTGTGCATCTTATTGATATGTGCATGTGATTGATATATGTCTATCCGTGTATATCAACCACATTTATTAATGTGGTTGAGCTAGTTTATGTTTAGATACATGGTGAATATTTTTGAAAGGCTTATGTTTCTCTTTTGTGTTTGGTCAATAGTTATTGACATGACATAAGGAAAAAATAATACATATAATTCTAAAAATGAAATTCAATAAATTTATGTAATTCAAGAACTTTCATAATAAAATGACTCTACCACATTTATTAATGTGGTTGTGCTAGTTTATGTTTAAATACATGGTGAATATTTTTTAAAGGCATATGTTTCTCTTTTGTGGTTGGTCAATACTTTAGTGTTTAAATATATTGAGGTGTCATAAAGAAAAAATAGTACAAATAAATTTAAAAATGAATTTCAATAAATTTATGTAATGCAAATTTTATAATAAAATTACTCTAACATACAATTGACAAGTATACTCTTATCATACAATTTTATTTATTTATTTATCTATTTTATATTTTAATATTTAATTTATGGTATAAAACTAATCTTAAAATTAGTCCGATTGAAAGTGTATTTTGATTTACATTTGTATCTATATGATGAATATAGTAAAAATATTCTTTTTGAAAAAGAACAAAAAAAAAATAACCAATACAAAAAAATCCTCCAAATATCAATATAGAAATATGCATCCCATATAAATTTACATTTCTTGTTACATTTTCAAATATTATGAGAACATCATTTAGAAAAATTAGATGAAGATGGATTTTTTCATCTTTATATAAATAAATAAAAACAACTATTGATATTATACGAATATTTCACAAAACCATTTTTTTAAACACTTAAAAAAAAAAAAAAAAAAAAACAAAGCAAATTTTCCAATTTTAATACATTGCAACATTTTTAAATTTTATTATTTTTCTCAAAATCCTTGTTGCCACTTTCTAAAATTCAATTAAAGTAAACCTATTAAAAAACAATTTGGTTGCCACTTTATAAATATAGAATTTAAATAAATAGTTTATATATATATAACTGCCAAACATCACACATTGAAAAAATATTTTACAGTTGCCAAAGGGTGCGTATTCTTTATATTAAATTTTACCAAATGAAAATGGTATTAGACTTTAGATATTACAATATGCAAAAAATTCACGTCATTTTCACTATGACTTTGCAAGCTATTATAAGAGGTTAGCATTGTCGATACATTCATCCACCAGTATTCGAATGTTGCACTTTGCGAACAAGTTAGATTTATTTTAAAAAAAACAATATATTTTTTAAAATATCTAGAACTAGCTAGCAATAGAAATCTTCACCCTTTCGACCTTGCCCAACCATTTCTAGGCTCTCTCACCACAACAACGCTCAGGCACCACCCTCGGGGTTTTTTTTTCCATGAATGGTTCTTTTCTCATCATCAATAAATCTCTCCTAAATGAATTTTAACGTCTCATTCCAGATGTTAGGGTCCCTTCCCATGCCCCAAACATTCACCAATACAGTTGGAAATAGTTAATATTATTTGTATATTAATGGATAAATGGTTACATTGTTGTAACGTAGCTCCTTAAGTTAGGATTAGTTCATAGGATATAAGAGTTTGTTTACAACTCCCTGATTCTTTGTGATGTACTTATAGTTGTATCATTCCATTAATTAATGTAGAGTGTGTACTCTCCATTTGAGTGCAGTCTCCAAGTGCAGTACTCACCTGTGAGCTGCAACTTCTTTTCAATTCAATTTTTATCTTGGTATCAGATATCATATTGGGTGAGCCTAATTTGTTTATTGAGAGCCTTAGTGGCTACAAAGCCTTCGTGGCTATGGTGTACATAGGAGAGTTGTGCTCACAGGAGCTTTGTGCTCACAGCTCTCGGATGATTGATTAATCTCTGAGCAGAAGAGGGTTGGCACACTTTTTCCTTTGACAGTCGCTCCGAAATGTGCAATTGGTGCGACTGTTAGATCCATACCCATGCCGGCATGCCGAAACACATGATTGGTGCGATTGTGCAAGCCATACCCATGCCATTTTGGTGACTCGCGCTGATTTTATTTGGGTGCGGATTTTTTGGCTCGGGAAAGTGCCAATCTCTCTCTGTGGAGGTTCTGCACATCGGATTTTCCCAGTGGTGGTAGATCGGATTTTCCCAGTGGTGGCAGATCGAAGTCGTGGATTTACCCAGTGGTGGTAGATCGGATTTTCCTGGTGGTGGTAAATTGAGGTTGCCCGGTGGAGGCAGATTGAAGTTGTGGATTTACCTAGTGGTGGTAGATCGGATTTTCCCAGTGGTGGTAGATCGAAGTTGCCCGGCGGTGGCAGATTGAAGTTTTGGATTTTCTCGGTGGTGGTAGATCGGATTTTCTTGGTGGTGGTAGATCGAAGTTGCCCAGTGGTGGCAGATTGGAGTTGACCAGTGGTGGCAGATTGAAGTTGCAGATTCTCCCGGTGGTGGAGGATCTGAGTTACAGTCACAAGATTGGGCCAGATTGATGGTAGATTTGTGATTAGGATCTGGTATGTATTGAATTTGTTTAAGTGTAGCCTGCAATTATCCATTTGGTAAGAGTTATTCATCGGAGGATCTGAAATTTTATCAATCCAATATGAAGAATAACATGGAATCATATCTCAACGAGTTTGGAAAAATTGATGGGTCTAGTTTTACCAACTAGAAGTTCAAGCTACATACATTGCTTGAGGGATAAAATGCATGGTCGATTTTCATAGGCGATGAGCAGAGACCGAATTCGATAATAGGAACAACTACACATGAACAAGACTAGGATAAAAGGGAAAACAAAGCAAAAGTTATATTGAAGATGTCTGTTAAGGACAATTTTATCCCACATATTAGAGATGGTAAATCGTCCACTGAGATTTAGACGACTATCAAGAATTTATACCAGACATAAAATACAAATCGCATCTTGTCTCTCAAAGGCAAGTTGTTTGAGATGAGGATGGAGGAGAATGAATCTGTTGTTGGATTCATTGTGACGGTTAAAGACCTGAAGGAAACATTGGGAGACATCGGAGAAAAGGTGTCTGATTCTAATCTAGTCACAATTACATTGAATGGAATGAAGGATGAATATCAGATGTTCATCACATGATTGGCAGCGAGGGAGAAACCCCCTACATTTGAAGAATTGACAGGAATATTGCTACAAGAAGGAGAGTGACAGTGGAATATAAAACCGCAGAGTGATGATCTTGCCCTGATGGCGAAGAGGCGACAGTTTAGAGGGAAGCAGCCACAACAGCAACCATAGCAACAATATCAATAGAGAGGAGGTAGCACGTTTCAAAAGAGACCATTTAGAGGTATTTCTGCGAACAATTTTTTAAACAAGAAATGTTTTCACTGTAGGAAATATTGGCACCAAATTAGGGACTGTTATAAGAGGCAGACAGACGAAGCAAGGAATAAATAGAGAAAGCACAAAGGATACTTTGTTGACGAAGATGAAGACCATAGTCATGAAATTCGACTATTTACAGCTAATTGCGCTCTTTCAACATCTAAGGAAGATGAGGACGACATATGGTATGTCGATTCTGGCACATCCTCACATATGACAGGTAAGAAATAATGGTTTGAATTTCTTGAGGAAACTTCATGTGGATCTAAAATTTATTTAGGAGACGACAGAGGATATGAGATCCAAGGGTACAGTGATATTCCAGTAAAGTTACGTAGCGGTGACATTAAACATCTTAAAAATGTATTGTATGTACCCGGGATTAGGAGAAACTTGATCTCTGTATCTATGATAACTGATTAGGATATGCTAGTTGAATTCTTCAAGACCCACTGTGTCATAAAGGATAGCAAGATGGAAACATTTGCATTAGGAGTGTGTGTGGGGAGCCTGTACAGACTAGATGTGAAAAGCATTCCACAACAAGCCATGGTTGCAATAGGATTGACAACAGAAAATCTCTGGCACCAAAGATTCGGTCACCTTAATTTGCAAGACCTCATGTTACTTTAGAGAAAAGGTATGGTCGATGGAATCCCTATTTTTCATAGTGTTCAGTTAGATTGTGATGGATGTGCATTAGGTAAAATGCATAGAGAAGAATTTCCTCTGCATGTTAATAGAAAGGAAAGAGATATTCTAGAGCTGGTGCATACAGAAATATGCGGGCCTATGCAGACTAGGTCACTAGGTGGTGCATATTATTTTCTTATGTTTACTGATGATTGCACTAGATTCTCTTGGATATATTTTCTGAGTAAAAAGAGTCAGACCTTTCAGTGTTTTAAAGAATTTAAAACAATGGTAGAGAATCAAATAGGAAAATATATAAAAATTATCTGCTCAGATCAAGGGGGAGAATACAAGTTGGGAGAGTTCATGAATTTTTGCAGATATTATGGGATTGTTCAACAGTTTACAATGCCTCATACACCATAGCAGAATGGAGTGGCAGAATGAAAGAAAAAAACTCTTGTGTAGTGCGCAAGGAGTATGCTTCAAGGTAAGGGTCTATCAAATGGTTTTTGGGCGGAAGCCACCAAAACTGCTATTTATCTAAAGAATAGGAGTCCTACTAAGTGTCTTGGCTTCAAAACTCCTTTTGAAGCATTATATGGATTCAAACCAGTAGTGATTCATTTAAGAGTATTTGGGTTAAAATGTTTTTCCCATATACCTAAGGTGGATAGAAAGAAGTTAGATCCTAAAGCCATGAAATGTATCTTTGCAGGATATGGTACTGAGTTTAAAGCATATAAGTTATTTAATCCTGTGACTCATAAAATATTTGCAAGTTGAGACATAGTATTTCATGAAAAGGTTGAGGAAGTAAAGGATGACAGTGATAATGATTGGCACATTCCATTATTGATGGACGAAATCAATAGGGATGATCAGGAGCAGGAGCAGAAAGAAGAAGAAGAAACAGGTGATGTAGCCAATAATGCAAGCCTGTATAAATATGAAGTAGACAGATTTGAGGTAAGTCCCCTACCAAGGAGATTAGGTAGGAAGACTCAATTACCATCCAGATTGAAAGACTATGCTTTAATGACAAGTATTTTAAACATTGTAGAACCCATAAATTATAAAGAAGCAAGTCAATCTGATGCATGGAGGGCTGCAATGAATGAAGAAATTGAATCAATTACTAGAAACCATACTTGGGATTTAGTTGAATTGCTTGAAGGAACCCATAGGTTGTAAGTGGTTGTATAAACCTAAAGTAAATGCAGATGGCAGTATAAAAAAGCTTAAAACTAGACTGGTAGCAAAGGGTTATTCACAACAAGATGGAATAGATTTCGATGAAACCATTGCTCCTGTAACGAAATTAAATACAATTAGAATGTTAATCTCTTTAGCTACAAAATATAAGTGGAATCTACACTAGTTAGATGTTAAGTTTGCATTTCTGAATGGTGATTTCAAAGAAGAGATTTATTTAGTTCAGCCTGAAGGGTTTGTTAGAAAGGGGCAGGAACATCTTGTTTGTAGATTGAAAAAGGAATTATATGGTTTAAAACAAGCACCCAGGTCATGGTATGGGAAGATCGATTCATTCTTTTTACAACATGGTTTTCATAGGAGCATGAATGATTCAAATCTGTATACCAAGTTTAATAAACAGAGGTAAATTATTTTGATTTCTTTGTATGTGGATGATATGATTATAATAGGGAATGTTGATACTCTGATCAAAGAAATCAAACGGCAGATGTCACAAGTATTTGAAATGAAAGATCTCGAAAATCTCCATTATTGTTTAGGTCTGAAAGTATGGAGAGATTCTGGACAGACTTTTCTTACTCAAGGGAAGTATGCCAGAAGTCTGCTAGAAAGATTTAGGATGGAGCAGTGTAAGTCAATAGCAACACCATTGCAACAGAATCTGAAGTTGTGCAGTGACGATGGCAGTAAGGAGGTGGATGCCACTAAGTATAGACAAATAGTTGGTAGTCTAATATATATTACTACAACTAGACCAGATTTTGCATACTTTATTAGTGTGTTGAGCCAGTTCATCTCTAAACCTCTTGAAAGTCATTGGATTGTAGCAAAGAGAGTGTTGAGGTATCTTTGTGGTACTAGTGATTATGGTATTCTATACACTGACACATCTGATGTTACTTTAGCAGGTTTTTCAGATTCCGATTGGGCAGGCAACCTGGATGATCGAAAATCCATCACAGGTTATGCATTCAGCATTGGATCTGGGGTCATAGCATGGAGCAGCAAAAAGAAAAGTACTGTAGCTTTATCTTCAGCTGAAGCTGAGTACCAAGCATTTTGTGGAGGCACATGTGAAGCTATCTGGTTGAGAATACTTCTCAATGATGCAAGAGAAGAATATAAAATAAAAACTACCATTAAAAGTGACAACCAGAGCACTATCAAGCTAGCATACAATCCAATATTCCAAAAAAACACCAAACACATCGATACTCAGTTCCATTTTGTTAGAGAAAAACTTCAGTCAAAAGAAATATGTGTTGAATATTGTAAATCTTGTGGCAACATGGCAGATATTTTTACTAAGCCTCTTGGGAGAATAAAGTTTGAATTGTTTAGAGGGATGTTATGAATTCAGGGTAATCCTTTCTCCATTAAGGGGGAGAGTTGGAAATAATTAATATTATTTGTATATTAATTGAGAAATGGTTACATTGTTGTAACATAGCTCCTTAAGTTAGGATTAGTTCCTAGGGTATAGGAGTTTGTTTACAACTCCCTGATTCTTTGTGATGTACTTATAGTTGTATCATTCCATTAATGAATGTAGAGTGTGTACTCTCTGTTTGAGTGCAGTCTCCAGGTGTAGTACTCACTTGTGAGCTGCAACTTCGTTTCAGTTCAGTTTTTATCTAATACTCAATTGTGTTTGGGTATCATGAACCCTGCAATATCACAATCATTAGCTACCTTGTGTGGAATGAGCAGAGGACCTGTCGGGTGCAATCAGAACACCTCTTTCATCACATCGTGGAGATAAGGGAGGTGCTTGGTATCACTTTCTTCCAACCTTCGGTAGAGACCAACAACCGCTTCCAACTCGGCTTGGGCTTGTTTCAATTTCTCAGGATTGCCAATGAGTTCTCCAATCTCCCACTCTATTGTAATCATGGTTGTGTTACTTCTGGCCATAAACATATCCTACAAAAAGTAATTAGACATCTCATTCTTTGTATTAGGGCCTTCATGATTAAATAGGCCTTATGTGGTTATAATAGCAACAGGAGATAGAGAAAGACTTAAATTCATCGTTTCTCATGACAAGCAGAACATCCAAGAGATCCTTCTTGTCAGAATTTTTAAAAGACAGAGGAAACGCTTTTTCTCAACACAAGGAGTTCACACATAGTTGCAGAAATGACTTTAGCCAAGACAACACAGTTGCGGAAGTTTACACATAGTTGTGGAAATCACTTGATCCAGACCATACAGTTGTGGAAACTAAATAATGTGAGTCTTAATTTCAATATAGAGTGGCAGGGATTAAAATGGCAGGAGAAAATATAATCAACTAATTTTACTCACAGTGAAATAGAGTAAAACAGAGTGTTGATGTAAGAACGATACGTGAAAATTTCCAAAACTATATCGCGACTAACCAAAATTTAGATTATAATTAAAAAACACAACTTACTCATTCATATGGAGGATTATAATTCAAAAACACAACATACACATTCTTATGGAGAGTGCGGCTCCTTCACCAGTAAAACTATTGTTCTTATTGAGAATTACATTCACCACGGTTGTGGAGTAACACACAGTAAAAATTGTTTTCACACACCCACCAAAATTCGCTCCACGATTTTCTCCTTCTTGTCTTTCGAGACTTACATCTGCCAAATTACATTAACCTACACTTACATGTAAAAACAAAACACATATATATCTAAGAAATTTAATTCATGACAGAAATAATTTAATACACACGATGGGCTAACATAACTTTCTGAATTTTACAGAGTTTGTGTGAAGTAAATAACACTTGAAGATTAAATGTTTTTCCTATACAAATTTACTAACCATGCATTCAATTTTTATTTGACTTTAATTATTTAACTCTGTTGTGGAATGGGTTATGTACTATTCTCAGAACTTGTCCTTATGTGCAAACTCAATCCATAACCTGCAAAACATTTACTAAGGTATGGTTGATGTTAGAAGAATTTAACGTGGTGGTTGGGATTAATTTTCCAACACTCCCCCTTAATCACAACTGCTGCCATCGATCATTCCCAAAGAATTTCTGAGATAAAAAAAAAATTTCACGTGCTAATGGCTTTGTGAAGATGTCTACAAATTGTTCTTCTGACCTGCAATGCTACACCACAATCTCACTATTGTTAACCAATTCTCTTATGAAATTATATTTTTCATCAATGTTCTTTGTCCTTTTGTGAAAAACAAAATTCTTTGATAATGTGATTGATGAACTGATATCATAGAAAATTGTGGTTGCTCCATTTTTTTCATGACATAAATCCCACAACATCCTTCTCATCCAAACTTCTTGACATGTTGTTGTTGTTGCAACAACATACTTAGCTTCTAATATTGACAATAATATTATCAGTTGCTTCTTGGAAGTCCATGAGATGGCTCCTGAACCCATGTTAAGATATTCCGACACATAGGAAATAGTTAAGAATAACTTTGTCTAGTGTAGAGTTAGGTAAAGTGTGTTTCTTTACTATGTACATTTGTAACTTATAATCCAACGGTCACGATTTGTAGTGATATGATGGTTCACTCTCTCCTTGGTATTAACAACACTTGATCTGTGGCTTAACACTCGATTGGTCCATGATCTCTATTTAAAGAGCATGGAGGGTCATTTGTCCGGTAACTGTTTATGAGAGAAAGATATGTAACCTTTCTTTTATATTAATAAGTTTCCTGAAGTGGCCGCGTTGGCTCAGACCGTGGACTGTTTCCCTCTTTGAGGGTTTTAACCACGTGATAATATCGGTGTATTTATTTGTGATCTATTTGTGAGTGGTGACCTTCGGAACTTTCCCTGTAAATTCCTACATGGTATCAGAGCTATTTTGAGGGCCCCATCCGTTGTTGATCCAAATCTGAAGCTGGTTTCATTGCATGCGACTGTTGCTTTCTAGATATACTATTTATGAACATTTTCAAGCTTGGAGAACTGCTCTGTTGTGTCCGGAGCATCTGTTACAGTGTGGAACCCCTTTCGTTTCATACGAAAATGTTTCCGGTTGTCCAAGTTATGTCAGTTTAGATCTGGAGGTATAAAGTATCTGTTTTTCAATTATATTTGTTAATAATTATGATTATTTCGATTCCCTCTGTTTATTTCAGTTTTTAGGTTTTACTTATTTTCCAAATCTAGACCCTCTTCTCTGTGTATGATCTTTTCTCTGCACTGTGTGCAATCTTTGCAAATCAGAAACAGAAAGAAGGGAATTTTTTTTGCTACGTATGCTCTTTCCCCGCATCATTGTGTGATCTCGGGAAATCAGAAATAGTGAAAAAATAGATAGTTACCGGTAAGGCTAACCGGAAATCTAACGTTCTGTCGTAAGGCTTGCATTTTGTTTTTTTTTTCTTGAATTTTGTGTTTTTTGTGCAGGAAAAAGGCACGCACACTGAAGACTTGAAAAAAAAACCCTCCTCGTTTCAAACAATTACAGAATCCTTTTACTATCTCACTTGGTGAGAAGTTAGTTTATGATAATAGAGGTCTTGGATTCAAGTCTTTTTTTCAAGCTTCTTTTGTAAAAAGCTTTTTGTTAAAGGGGTAGGATTTTTTTTTTTTTAAGTTGAACTTCATCATCAAATTTCAAACCATTCCCATAATTATTCGGCATCTACAACTCGTTTTTTTTAAAAGGCATAACGTCTTCATCTGGAAGCCATTTTTCGAACCATTTTTTTTCAATCGGCCAAATTTTTCGAGATCTTTCCATTGGAGCAGTTAGTTTCAGCTCTTTTCAGTTTTAGTTTTTTTTTTAAATGGAAAGTGCATGCCTGCTTATTCTTAACAACACCAATTATTTCCAATGGCTACCTCACACGGTATATTTACTTAGAATTAAAGGGATTTATAGAATAGCCACAGGACAAGAAACTAAACCTTCCAATGATGATAAAGTCGCTAAATGAGAAAATACACAAGATCAAGAACGATGGTTGATAGGAATGTCCATTTCTCAAGATCTTCAATTTCATATCCTGGAAATTGACACCCCTAATGAAGCCCTGAAAAAGCTAAATATTGTTTTTGGCATTCAAAATCAAATCAGGGCCCACCAGCTTGAAAATGAGTTGCTTACTTTGGACCCCAATAATTTCTCCTCTATTGAAGATTTTTTGTCCAAATTCAAAACCCTTAGACTTCTTTTAGAAGGTTGTAAAGTCAAAAATGATGATGGTAGCCTCATCTATTCCATTCTTGCTAAGCTTGGCCCTACATACTCTGTATTTGTTTCCACCTTCCATTCCACTAGAAAAGCCATCATTTCTTCAGGAACCACCTATAAGAACCCCTCTTTTGATGCCTTTTGCGATTCTTGGATAAGAGAACAATAAAAAATCTTACACCATGGTCTTATCACTTATGGAAATGCTTCCAAGAAAGCCTTAGCAACCCAACAACAACCATATCATAAGAATCCCAAGAAGCATTATCCTAAAAATTATGGTCCTAAATCAAATAAGAGTCCTAAGCAATTTCAGCCGCAAACTGAAAAAGCAACTCACCAAAATGATAAGGCATATAAAAACAAAGGGAAGAAGACAAATATACATTGCAACTTTTTTAATCATGATGTCCATATAGAGTCCAAATGTTTTAAGAAAATGGAAGCCTTAGAAGCAACAATGAAGAAGCACAACATCAATTTGGATAAATATTCACCTTCATCTTCAGGAATGGAACTTTATTCTTATGCTTGTCAAGCATCAAGATCTAGCTATGCATTAAATGTATCTTCTTCTTCTCATTCTCATGAGTGGCTCATTGATTCTGGAGCTTCTTACCACATTGCCAAAAATAAAGCCATGTTTTCTTCTTTAAATTATTGTAACACCAAACATATTTATGTTGGTGATGATAGATCTATTAGTATTGTAGGATCTGGAACCATTCATCTAGGTGATGGTCAGTTTAAAGATGTACTATGTGCTCCTACCTTGTCATGCAACCTTCTATCTGTTT
Source organism: Pinus albicaulis (assembly GCA_034641835.2). Classification (NCBI taxonomy): domain Eukaryota; kingdom Viridiplantae; phylum Streptophyta; class Pinopsida; order Pinales; family Pinaceae; genus Pinus; species Pinus albicaulis. The sequence goes on from CM076573.1 coordinate 15,325,274, forward strand.
ATCAGATAACTCATTAAGGTGAAGGGAAAATAGTAGAATTCTCACCTCATGATGTTGTAATCAAGGACCTAAAAGATCCTAGATATATTTTAGCTACTGGCATTGCTGATGATTCCACAAGGTTGTATAAGTTTGACAACTTTGGGTCATCATGTCTTCCCTCCGTTTTTGTTGCTCATAATGATGAAATGAGAAAAATTTGGCATGAGAAATTTGGTCACTTAAACTATTGCTCTCTTGTAACTCTATTTAAAGAAAAAATGGTGACAGGTCTTCCTATGGTATCTTCCCGAGGTGGTGTTTGCTCCAGATGTGTACTCAGAAAACATCATCGAGATAGTTTCGACAAACGTGCATCTTGGCATGCTTCATCCCCTTTGAAGCTTGTGCACAATGGTTTATGTGGTCCACTTCATGTTGTTTCTTTCTCTGGTTGTAGGTACTTCTTAAATTTCATTGATGATTTTTCCAGACGCACTTGGGTATACTTCTTAAAACTCAAGAGTGAAGTTTTTAACATGTTCTTGGCCTTTAAGGCCTTTGTTGAGAAAAATCTGGACATCAAATTCTTAAGTTAAGATCAGACAATGGAGGAGAATATGTTAACAAAAAATTTATCAACTTTTGCACTGAGCATGGAATTCAATTGAAACATATTGTTCCATATACTCCACAAAAAAATGGCGTATCTGAATGAAAGAATCACACCTTAAAAGAAATGGCTAATTGTATGATTCAATCTAAAGGACTTGGTCTCAATTTTTGGGCAGAAGAAATTAACTGTGAAAAATACATGGTAAATAGCACTCCTACTATGGTTTTAAAGAATATAACTCCAGAAGAAGCTTGGAGCTCAATCAAACCAGTTGTAAGTCACTTTCGTGTTTTTGGAAGTGATGCTTGGGCCCATATTCCAGATTGGAAACATAAAGCCTTAGAACCTAAGAGTGAAAAGTGCATTTTTGTTGGATATTCTGAAGATGTCAAAGGATATATACATCTTCAACCAAAATCCAAGAATATAATCATTAGAAGAGATGTAAAATTTGATGAAAATATATTGGCCTGCGAGCCTAGTTCCGTGGATGTGCCACCTTTGGTTTGCGAGCCTGATTCGACATATGTGCCACCTCTCTCTATCTCTTCTATTTTACATCATTCCTTCTAGTTTAGATGATGTCAGCAAGGATGGAAATCCTCCTCCACCTCTTGAAGATATTCCTTCCACTCCACAGCTTCCAAGATGGGTCCGCTCTACTCGGGATGCAGCAGGTTCTCTTGCAGGTGACCCTGCAGATCGACGATGTACACATTCTCAATTCAAAAGAGCCTCTTCCTTATTGGCTCAAGTTCTCAAAAATCTTGATCCAAACACCTTTGAATAAGCTTCTGATCATCTAGATTGGGATGAAGGTATGAATGAATAATATCGTTCCTTATTAGCAAACAATACTTGGGATCTTGTTCCTCTTCCAAAAGGAAGAAAACTTGTCAGATGCAGATGGGTTTACAAAACAAAGTTTCAACTAGATGGAAAAGTGGATAGACATAAAACTCATCTTGTTGCTAAAGGATTTTCACAAGTTGAAGGCATTGGCTCCATTGAAACCTTCTCCCCTGTTGCAAAAATGAATTCTATCCGCCTTGTTCTTTCCCTTGCTGCCTCCTTTAAATGGGAAGTCCATCAAATGGATGTTAAATTCTCCTTCTTTCATGGATATTTGCATGAAGAAATCTACATGGAAGAACCCCTAGCTTTATCCAAAATTACTCTAGCCTTGTTTGTTGCCTTAGGAAGTCTCTCTATGGTCTCAAACAAGCTCCTCAGGCTTGGTATGCCAAAATGGATAGATTTCTATTAGATAATGGCTTTTCTAGGTGTCATTATGACAAAACTATCTACACCAAGAAAGTGGGTAAGTCCTTCACCATCCTTGTTATTTATGTTGATGATCTTATCCTTACTAGTATTTATCCCAACCATATAAACCATGTGAAGTCTAGCCTCAAAAAGAAGTTTGAAATGACAGACTTGGGACACTTGCATTATTTCCTTAGTCTTCAAGTCTTGCAATCCAAAGAAGGTATTACCCTCTCTTAGTCCAAGTATGCCTATGATCTTCTACACCACTTTCACATGGAAGACTGTAAGCTAGCCCCTTCTCCCTTTTAGTTTGGAGTCAAACTTTCAGTCACTTGTACTACCCCTGAAGTTGACACTACCTTATAGCATTAACTTGTTGGTAAACTTCTATATCTATCCCATACCCATCCTACCCTCTCTTTTTTCGTTGGTATTGTTTCTCACTTTATACACCAACCTAATGAAAGTCACTGGAAAGCAATTAAAAAAAATACTTCGATATATTCGAGGTACAGTTCATTTCGGGATTCATTACAATGCAGGAGCATCTCCATTGTTGATTGGTTTCACTGATTCTGATTGGGCTAGTGACCCTAATGATCGAAAGTCTACTGCAGGATATGTATTCACTCTTGGTTCAGGACCTATTACATGGTCTTGTAAGAAACAAAGTGCCATATCTCTTGCTTTAGCAGAAGCAGAGTATCGTGGTGCAGTTGAAGCCAGCAAGGAAGCCATGTGGCTTCGTCATATCCTGTCTGAATTTTGTCTTCATCAGCAACATCCAAATACACTTTGGTGTGATAATCAAAATTCCATTCAGCTATGTAAAGATCCAGTTCAGCATCAGCATATGAAACAAATTGAGCTCCACATACACTTCATCAAAAAGCTCATTCGTGATCGTGTTCTTAAAGTTCAGTATTGTCCAACCAATGATCAAGTAGTCGATATCCTTAGAAAGGCTCTCATAGAAACGAAGTTTACCAAACTTCGATCCATGCTTGGAGTTTAGGAAAGTTATCATTAAGGGGGGATAGGCTCTAATGTCTCCTTCCTTCTCCTATTATGTCACCTTTGTAAATCCTTCAATCCTATCCCAATTTGTTCTTAAGGGGGGATGTTAGGATATTTCGACACATAGGAAATAAGCTCCTTTTGTGTCACCTTTGTAAATCCTTCAATTATATCCCAAGTTGTTCTTAAGAGGGGATGTCTGGATATTCCGACACATAGGAAATAGTTAAGAATAACTTAATCTAATGCAGAGTTAGGTAAAGTGTGTTTCTTTACTATGTACATTTGTAACTTATAATCTGCTGTTCACAATTTGTAGTGATCTGATGGTTCACTCTCTCCTCAGTATTAACGACACTCGATCTATGTCTTAACACCTAATTGGTCCATGATCTCTATTTAAAGAGAATCGAGGGTCATTTGTCGGGTAACTGTTTATGAGAGAAACATATGTTATATTTATTTTATATTAATAAATTGCCTAAAGTGGCCGCGTTGGCTCAGGCCATGGATTGTTTCCCTCTTCGAGGGTTTTAACCACGTGATAATACTGGTGTACTAATTTATTATCTGTTCATGAGCGGTGACCTTTGGTTTTTTATCTAAGGAACTTTCCCTGTAAATTCCTACAACCCAAATGAAAAACATATCCCGACGTGCTCTTTTTGTCATCAACACTTCCTACCCAATCATTGTTAGTGTAACCAAGGAGCCTAAAATAATCTGTTGCAGAGTACAAAATGCCATACTCCTTTGTCCCATTGACATAATTTAAAACTCTTTTGGTTGCTTGCAAATGTGTCCCCTTGGGTGTCTCCATGAATATCGACACCAAAGTCATTGCATACAGTGTATCTAGCCTAGTTACGGTCAAATACATTAGGTTTCCCACCATACTTTTGTATAATGTTGGATTGACATTGTTGCTGAAATCTTCCTTGCTCAACTTCAATCCCATGACAGTTGGAGTTGGTGTTGGCTTGCTGTTATACATATTGAACCTTTCTAAAATGTATGCAACATACTTTTCTTGAGAGATAAAAATGCCATTTTCTGTTTGCTTCACTTATATGCCAAAAAAGTATCTTAACAACCCCAAGTCAGTCATTTCAAACTCACTTTTCATGACTTATTTGAAATCAACAATGAGGAAATCATCACTCCCTGTTAAAATAAAATCATCTACATACAAAAAGATAATAAGAAGCTTACCGTCACTTTATTTGATGTAGAGAGTAGGTTCACCATCACATTTGTCGAATCCATTATCCATCAAGTAAGCATCTATCATGTTATACCATGCACATTGTGCTTGCTTCAGCCCATAGAGAGATTTCCACAACCTACATACCTTGTCTTCATTGCCTTCTACCTCATAGCCATGAGGTTGCGCAACATACACTTCATCTTTCAACACTCCATTCAAGAACGTTGATTTTACTTCCATTTGATATACCTTCCATTTATGTTGTGCGACAATTGACAACAATGTACGCATTATCTCCATCCTCGTGACTGGCACAAATGTTTCAGCATAGTCTCTTCCTTGCTGCTGCTTGTATCGTTTGAAAATAACCTTGCTTTATGCCTTTCAATCTTTCCTTCAATGTTGCTCTTGTTCTTACAGACCCATTTCACTCCAATAACTTCATTCTTTTCTATTGCTCCTATTTCTTCATCCATTACTGCAACCCAATTCTCTTCTTTGATTGCATCTTCAAAGTATATTGGGTCATCTACATGAAAAAATAATGCAAATAAATAAGTTAGACCAGCACTGCTATCAACTTCATCTTGCTGATATATTTCACTTAAATTTCTGAATTTGTGTCCTCTTATGCTTGCTGAATATCGGCTTGGTGTTGCGCTTGAAGTAGATGGAGTTGTGGATCCTCGTGGTGTGCTTGGAGAAGCACTTTCTTGGTTGTGGAATGTTGTCCTATTATTTTTTGGGGTGTCACATGTTGACTGCTTTGTTGAGCTTGTGTAGGTGGAGTAGGAATCACTGTTGAGGAATTACTTGTTTTGGTCAATTCCTCTTTGTTTTCATGTGACATACATGTCTTCACATTGAATGTCTTCTCTAAACTTCCATCCCATGCTTCCTCTTCTATGAACTAAACATCTCTGCTGATTATTACCTTCTTGGTTGATGGATTGTAGAGCTTGTATTCTTTGGATTCATCACAATATCTAAAAAATATACATTTCTCCCCATTTCTATCCAACTTGTTCCTCAACTCATCTGTGAAATGTGCATACGCCACACATCCAAACACTCTCATGTGAGTGACATATTTCTTTCTTCCACCCCATGACTCTTCAGGAACTATGTTCATTACACTTTTGGTTAGAAACCTATTAATAATATATGTTGCATAAGCTACAGCTTCAGCCTAATAATCATTTGGAAAATTCTTTGCCTTCAACATACTCTTTGCCATTTCCATGATGGTCCTATTCTTCCTTTCTGTGACACCATTTTTCTGAGGTGTATACCTTGTTGTAAGTTTCTTGTGAATTCCATGCTCCTTGCAAAAACATAGGAAGTCACTTGAGATATATTCACCTCCTCTATCAGTCCTCAACACTTTGATGTAGTGTCCAATTTTCTTCTCAATAAGAAATTTGTATTGACGGAAGCGGTCAAACACTTCACATTTCTGTTTTAGGAAATAAACACATGTATTCCTTGTGTAGTCATCTATGAAGGTCAAAATATAGTGGCTGCCACCAAATGATGGTGTTTTTATTGGTCCACATAAATCTGAGTGGACAATATCCAAAGGTGCCTTTTCCCTTATTGACTTTCCTGTTGGAAATGATTCTCTGTGTTGTTTGCCTAAGATGCATCCTTCACATAGGTTGTCCATTTTTTCTATGAGTGGAAATCCCTTCACCATACCTTTCCTATGCAACAAATTCAAACCTCCAAAGTTGAGATGGCCAAATATCAAATGCCATAACCAATTTTCATCTTTAATTTCTTCTTGAAAGTTTTCTTGTGTGATAGCTGCTACAACACCTTCTTCCTTCAAATATGATCTTAGCTTGAGAGGAAATATTCTATTGTTTTTCATATGAACTTTTTCAATCAGCTATCTACTTGGAGGCTTATCCAAGATTGTGCATACATCATTCTTAAAAAATACATTGTAGCCCTTTTGCATGAGTTGTCCAATCCTTATGAGGTTATGTTTCAAACCAAGAACAAAGGAAACATCTAACATGAACTTCTTGTCTCCTTTCTTTGTTAGAATTTTGACTCTGCCTTATCCCATGATAGAGATTTTGTTATCAGTCCCTAATGTTACTTCAGGTTTTACACTTTCATCTAGATTGAAAAACATATCTATGTTTCCAATCATGTGGTTGCTACACCTTGAATCTAAGAACCATACATCTCATTGTTTTTCTTGTGCTACATTACAAGATAAAACATGCTATCATGGTTCTAATTTTACATTATGAAATTCGCACTTGGTTTGCTACCTATGTCATATTTCTTCTTTCTACATTCATTTGCATAATGACCATACTTCTTACAATAATGACATTGAAATTGAGATTTATCATACCTTTGACCTTGTGCTTGATTTTGGCTTGGGCCTTGACTTGGATTTTGATTTCTACCCCTTCTACTTGAGCTTGAAGGGATGCTTCTTCCACCTCTGTGTGGGCTTCTTCCTCTTCCTCTATAATTTGATCTTCCTCAGACTCTACCTTGACCAAATTTAACTTGTGTCTTGAAGTCATGATCAAATGATGAGTTTGTACCTTTGTTCAATATGTGTTCATGAGAAATTGGTGATGCATGAAGCTCATCCACTGAAAACTATGAGAGATCTTTTGTCTCTTCTATGGCCACAACTATGGCATCAAACCTTCTTGGCAGGCTTCTGAGAACTTTCTCAAAAATTTGCATTTTATCAAGTGTCTCACCATCAAACTTGATTTGGGTAACCAACCCAATCACATGTGTAAAGAATGAGTCTATATTCTCATACTCTTTCATACAAATTGTTTCAAAATCTCTTCTCCGCATTTGTAGTTTTGTTGTATTCACCTTTTCCATGCCTTAATAGGTTGTCTGGAGAGTATCCCATGCTTTCTTAGACTTCGTTTCTACTGCAACTCTTGGGAATATACTTTCATGAACTGCTTGAAAAACATAGAAGAGGGATTTGGAGTCCTTCTTCCTATTGTCCCTCAACAAATCTCTTTCTGCTTGTGTCAAAGCATTGTATGCTACTGCATCTGCTGGTTCTTGGAAACCATTCTCCATCAATTCCCAAACGTCTTGTGAAGAAAGCAAAGCCTTCATTGTTATCGCCTAATAGTCATAATTTTTTCCATTAAACTAAGGTATTTGTGGATTAGTCAAGCTTGTGCTTGTTGTTGCCATTTTAACTGTGTAAACAAACTTTCTTATTGTGTAAAAAATTTCTCATTGTGTAAAAACTTTCTCACTGCTGGAGAATACGCTCCACAAAAATTTTCAGAACTCCTTTTAACTCCATAGTTAAAACACTAGTTGTAATGAAGGTTTTAAACCCGCTCTGATACCATGTCATAATTTTTGAAAGACAAAGGAAATGATTTTCCTCAACACAGGGAGTTCACACAGAGTTGCGGAAATGATTTTAACCAAGACAGCACAGTTGCGGAAGTTTACACTGAGTTGCATAACTCACTTGATCCAGACCATACAATAGCGAGAACTAAATAATGCGAGTCTTGATTTCAATACAGAGTGGCGGAGATTAAAATTGCAACTATAGAGGAGAAAATATAATCAACTAATTTTACTCATAGTGAAATAGAGTAAAACAGAGTGTTGTGGTAAGAACGATACGTGAAAAATTTCAGAACTATATCGCGACTAACCAAACTTTAGATTATCAATAAAAAGCACAACGTACACATTCATATGCTCAGAACTTGTCCTTCTTTGCAAACTCAATCCGCAACTTGCAAAACATTTACCGAGGTATAATTGATGTCAGAAGAATTTAACGCAGTGGTTGGGATTAATTTTCCAACACTACTCACCATCATCACTTGTGTTGTCGCTTTCGCCCCTCTTTGTTAGACGATTATGTATGAATTTATCCATAACATCATATTCCTTTTTCATGTAGATTCCTGTATTACGAGACACGCCCTGTACATTCAAGAATTGAAGACATGTGAAATAATCTGCCAAATTGGAAGTTGTGTGAAGCACCATAAGTTTCGAAATAACGTCTTTTAGATCTTCAGAAGTTGCTACATTGGGATCGAACATGCCTCTACCAAAGGCCATGTTGTCTATCATATTAAACGCAGAGTGGAATGCAATGTGTCTGATATTTACACATTGTGATCCCTTCACGATCTGGTACATGAATCGCTGGAGGTCATATCTCACATTGCCTCATCGGAACGAGAATGGAAGATCAGAACCATTGCAGGACTCCCAGCCAAGAATGAATATCTAGCTCTTCTTGTGCAACGATCAAGGATATGGCTAACCTTACCGATTTGGCTAACCAAACGGATTCACATGGCGCTAACATGCACACGACACTCGACACCCCAATAATTTCACCAATTTCAATTAATTAAATTAAAAAAATTCAAGAACCTTTTGCACTTCTTTTCACACTCCTTTTGATTCTATTCACTAATTGAGCTCTAAGACGAAGGATATTCACAAGATATTCACAATAAATTCAATCATATTAATCTATTAATATAAATATGGAAGAATTAAATTAAAAAAAAACAAAAATTTAAATAATTTCATTAACTAAATTTAAAAAAATTTAAAAAAAAATTTAAAAAAAAATAAAACAACTTATAAAAATCAAATTTCTGCATAATGCATGTAAAATGTTTTCATCCCCCCACACACATAATTTATCACTTACCCATCATAGTTTTAAATCATACTTGATACCAGATTTCCATCACACAGCAAGACTTCTCCTCCTCGAATATAGCCAAGAAAATCAAATAGAGAGCTTCACTGAATGCCGTACCTTTTCTGGGGTCCTGACAATTTTGAAAAAAAAGACGTGCCACCATTATTCTGAGCAGCAGGTGATCTCACATGCGACATATAAAGTCTGTTAACCAGTTAACTACAGTGACCTCCTGCACTTTATCTACATATTGTAGTTTGAAATCATTGTGTACATTAGATAACCCATAGCAGTATGGCCCTGCCTGTACAAATTCAGAAGCCAAAAAGGACTGCATTGACTTTATTGAGAAATCTTGTACTAGTTTGTCAAATCTGAAATGGTGCAAAGTGCCGCTTCAAATTGGAAAAATCATATCTCATAATTACTCAAATAATAATAGTCGATAAAGCAAATGAATACAAAGAGAAGAACGTTGCAGAAAACAATAGTGTGGCAGAAGCCCACCCGCGCATGGATTAAAAAAATAAATAAAATGTATAGGCATTACATTGTAAAGTGTTATTTTATTAGAAAAATCATATCTCGCAATTATTATAATATTTTTTGTTCAGGGCAGTCGATACCTGTGGGGGCAAAATAGATAAAGCAACTGACTTGTTATAATAATAATAATCGATAAAGCAACCGACTTTGATGGGAGGCAATTGCAGGGCTTTAGTGTGTGGAAAACATGAAAAATGTATATCATTATATTGGTAGGTGTGAAGATGTAGATTTTATTAGGGATGGTATGCATTTAATTGTATTTCATTTAAGTAGCATTATCTTCATTGGAATGAAATGACTGTATAGGACTATTTTATTGAATTATATTTTTTAATAATTTTAGTTTTTGTGTAGGAATAGAATTCATTAATTAATTTATCTATTAATTTTTTCTTTTCTTTTCTCGCAAGTTTTGTTCTTTGTTTTTATCTAAATTTAACTTATGTAATTTTTTAATATATTATCAAAGCTCATGAGAGCTAGTAAGAGGAGCATAAATATTGTGTTTGTAAGTACTGAAAAATAGAGCTATTGGAAAGAATGAAGTTTCCATTTTCTCCAATTCTCGCGCCAAGCCAAAGATTCTAGCTATGGCAACATAGATTGAACCAAATTCGACAGTTGAAAATTCCAAATATTTCAGCCACGTGTACGAGGCCTTTAGTCTCCCATGCTTATCAATTTCTCTAGAATTATTGTTTCATGTTGAAGCATGCACGACTCCAAATAAAGTTTGGACCATTTTGGATGCACAATTTTGGAAGCACAATGAGATACGGGGTCACATCCTTGAAAATGAGCTCAACTCATTAGATCCAAACAGTCTTGAAAACGCTCAATATTTCTTCACAAGGTTCAAAGCCTTATTACTTGAATTGAAAGAATGAAAAATCAACAAATCCAAGTAAAAAAGTCAATTGATTCTTACCATATTGTCAAAATTGGGTTCAAAGTGTTAGTGTCCTATGTTATAGTAACCAAGCTTAGACCTTTTAATTTATTTTGGTAAATATGTAAAAATTTTGCTATGATCTCTTAGAGATAAAGTTAATAGTCTTTGTGAATAATGAGATTATATCATTGGTGAAATTATGTTAGAATTGTGTGAGTGGTAATGTAAAGATAGTCATCGATTCCCTAAAAGATTAAGTTAGGTGAGTCTAGGCTTAATCGGTCATCAAAATCATGAGTGAGGTCATAGTGAGTCATGTTTTTCCATCATTGGGACAAATTAATGGGGTCAGTTTAGTTAGTTAGGTTATCAAATCGAGTCAATGCTATGACATCACCCTTAAGTAGAATGAGTATGAAAGTTGTTATGCATCATTTCTTTGATGTGTTTTCATGACTAGAGCTTCAAATCACAATGATTGTTCTTGAAGGTGGGTTTTGTCATCTTGGGAATTTAATATCTTGGTTTAGCACCAAAAAACCAGTGATCCACCCATTGTTCTACCGAAACTGTTTTGGATATCAGTTGGAATTCGCTGCACTAATTCTGCAAAGGAGTTGTTGTGCTAAGGGACATTCTTTGCGTTTCTACAAGTCAAGAGGTTATCTCCACTTCCATCTTTCAAATCCTCATTTTATTTAATGATTCGTCTTATATGTTGTTTATTTACCTTTACCTCGTGAGGGAATCACCGAGATCACCATGCAAACCTTGGATTCACAACTCGTTGTGTTTTCTTTATTTTTCTTGGAAGAATTCACTATGCTTTCACATCTTTGTTGCATTTTATGTTTTACCTGTGTCAAACATTCAAATTTCGCTTGCCACCTATATCTTGGAGCTTTATTTTTTAAATACATTTGATCTAGATTCTCAGAACCTTGTGTCCGCTACTCTAGAGTATCAAGAAACATGATTCCACACTTGTTGCACTTTCCTACTGAATTAGTTGTTAAACATTGTAATTGCATTTTAAAACCATAGGATTCACCTTTATTATGAGCCATGACAACTCCATATAGGAAGAATCATAAAGAGGAGACATAGTCAGGTTTGAGCCTCAATATCTTGCCTTGATAAACTCAAATCCAACAATTATGATTGCATTTGAATAGACTGGCTACATCATGTTTTGTGAGAAGATACAGGGTTATAGTGTTCAGATGACCAAAATTTTTTCCTTAAACTTCATTGGGCTAGATGTTAAGGTTGGAGGGTTGAGTTTTCTAGTGTCAGATGTTACCATCTCAGCTACTACAAAGATCCCTCTACATGGAGAACATTGGTTCAATGTCATGCCTCTAGACATAGTCAACTACAAGGATTTCTTAAAGCCAAAATACAAAAACAAGGAATGTGGAGCTATTGTGCTAAGCGAATATATGTTTGAACCCTACAACAAAATTCTTAAGTTCACCCAGAGATATTTCACTTGTGAAGGCATATTTGGGATAATTTGTGCTTTGATACCAATTCTTAGAAATACTTGGGGGAGGGGGGGAGGGTGGGGGCGGCGTGAATCAATATTTCATTTTGATTTGTCTTCAATTGCACATTCAAAAATTTAAATGCAACTTTCCTTTACGAAACATGTGTATACACGCTTTTAAAGAACAAAAAAAACATTTATGCAAATTACTTATTTTTGCAGTTTTAATCAATTATTAACTCAATATTATGCAATAGATCTAAGCATATTTAGCATCATTAAATATAAGAGCATATAAATCATAAGAGTGAAACACATCATCAGCACATAGGAACATTTTATTTTTAGGTGGAAAACCAATTTGGCAGAAAACCACCATTATTGTTGTATTTGTTGTCTTTCTTATTATAAACAAAATATTTTACATCTTGTACTAGTGCTAACTCTTGACAATACGTAGGTTCCTAACTACATGAGGCTACAACCTCCAAAAATTCTACAGCTCTGACTATGTTGATGACCAAAAAAGACTAAAATCAACATTAGGGAGACCACCCGCTCGGAACCCTAAGTTAGACTCTTTTATGTTTGGGATGGTGGTTCAGACTAGTTCTAATGGGTCTAGTTACCCCCTCAGTATTCCTATTGACTTGTGGTGTTCCTAGTTACTTATCAATAGTAAGAGAAATATCTGATTAACCTTATTGCAGCTAGATTTCAACAAATTAACACTTAAGCCAAAAAAAGGGATCATCTAAGCCACACTAGAGTTTTCTTCTGCGTAAGGAGGCTTCTAAAAATGTAGTGAATTTACTCTAAATACAAATCTACTCTATGATGCAAGTAACAAAAAATAAATCCTAAATCTATCTTGATTGGGAAGATTTAGGTCCAGCCCCAAATGAGAGCAAGATAACGAAGGTTGAACCATTGTTGAATTTAGAATAAAAATGAAGTAAATAAGCTAAATAAATAGTCCTACGACGCACTACTAATTCAAACAAGTATATACATTTAGCTACTTGATGAATAGTCATCAAATCTCTGTTGCACATACATATAAATTCAAATCAAATGAATTCAAATTTAGAAATATAGCCGCATTAAGAAAATAGTTCTCATGATACAGTATTAAAACAAAGACAAACTTGTCATCAATCTAGTAAATAGTAAACAATAATAAAAATGTTCATCTATTTTAATTCATTTCTCAACTTGATATCAATTAGATATAACAATAAAAGATTGTTTTTCATCGATTAAATAAGCATATAATTAAATGAATTCGCAGTAGTGCAGAACCCATAAATTAGACACTTATATGGATAAAAAATAGATTCAAATTGAATTAAAATAAGGAAATAAATCAGTCTATAACCTTGATAATGGTGTACAAAAGTTGTAGATTTGGTCAAATCTCTCTGAGTACATGAAATTATTAGAAAATCCCATGATAGCATGAAATTTCCATAGCTGAAATACATATCTTTAATCTAGTCCAAAGAATAGTTGATTCTCTACAAAATTCGATCCTCTACAGTATTTCAAAAAGCCCTCTTTTGTATAGAATTAGAGCCCCCTCCTCATTTGAAAAATATCTTCTATAATTTACAAAGAATTTCCCAAAATGAAGAACTATTGAAAGAATGGCTGAGATCTCTAATTTTGGGTTTGTTAATCTTCTTTTTCCTTCACTGTTGTTCCAATCCAATTGCTCCAAATCCCTTGGGCTCATCTTCTCCAACAAATTCCCTAAAAAACCAATCAAAGTAAAAATTAAAAGCAATAAAAATTGCACATCAAATTTAAAATACTAAATTGTGAAAATGAATTCACAAACTACAATTTTATTAAATAAATTAAATAACAATAAATTGATGCTTCTCACTGATCTCTTTCTAAAACTTTTTGGCCCAAGAAGACAATCTTCGAACCAATTTGCAACATCAAGAGTTTTGGAAAATCAAAATGCTTCAAAACAAATTCCAAAATTGGTTTTTCTTGTAATTTATTAGCCTTCACTTCTGCTAAAATTTTGGTATAGTTAATGACCCAATATGGTTATATAACTACCCTAAAATATTCTCCATGATTTTATATTTCAAACGAGCCATCTTGGACCTCATTTGTCTGAGTAATTCTTAAGTTATGGCTCACCAAAAATTGAGTTCCAAAATTATCAAAGTGCTCAAAAATTTACTGTACTAGGAAATTTATTACTAATGTTATGTTTTTTATTAATTTTAATAATTTTAAAATCTAAAAATCTAAAATAGAAATTAATCAAAATAAAATATATAAAAGGAATAAAATTTAAAATAAAAACAAATGAATAAGTCAAAATGAGTTGGACTCACTTCATACTTGTGTATGAAAGAATATTATATAAAGTCACCTTTTATAATTCCCTACCCAAAGGGCCAACAGGGACCCTTGTAATCGTTCTAAGTTGGAATACGAGCCGATGTAAATAAATAAAATGCTTAATTCAAAGTGTGGTTGTGTATAACCTAATTCACTTTTTCCTCGACCTATTAAACATGGGAAAGGTTTTCTATTAATGAATCAAAATCTACCCTGGATGCGGGTGCCATCCAGTAAGACAGAGAGGCATGAGGCTGCCATGTGCGTGGACACTTTGCCTCCCCACGTGATCACATATGGAAGCCTTCCCTCCTTTAATTGCAGTCGTGAGGTGGTCTTAAATTCGACCTCCACCACCCTCACATCGACGTACCCTACTTGCAGAGCATTAAGGGCGCATGCCATGGCCATTAATCAAGCCACCCTCACTTGTTCGCCTTCCATTCGGCCTGTTCTCTGGTTTTCTGTGTGCTTCTCTGCTTCATTCCCTCTATCTCAGGTGCATGCTCCTAGCTTGGTCAGCCTCCACCTTCACTCTGGTGGCAATTCCTCCTCTGCGTTGTCCATAGCTCCTTCCTGGTCCTGCACTTCAACTCCCCCGACAATTATGCACTACTACATTTGGGGGAAATTCCGACACTTGGTTCCGACGCTTTTGACCAAATGTCGGAAATTTCCCAAAAAAATTTCAATCCCGCCCGAAACTGTCGCTATACCGACGTTTATAGAAAAGTGTCGCAATACCGACACTTATACAAAGTGTCGCAATTGCGACGTTTGGAGGAAGACGTCGCAATTGCGACACTATGCCCCAAAGTGTCGCTATTGCGATGACTGCCTCCAAACGTCGCAAGTGTGACACAATGTCTAAGTGTCATAATTGCGATGTTTGGAGGCATCCGTCGCAATAGCGACGCTTTTTCCGCCGTTGGTATAACGACACTTATATGCGTGCTACATAAAAATATGAAACTTATATGCGCGCTGCATAAAAATGATTTTATTAAAAATACGGAACTTATATCCATCGCAATAGCTACATTAATGTCTGATATCACGCGCGCATTCGCCCTCCGCTCTTGTATAACAACATTCACCCTCAGCTCTTGCAGAACAAAATTTTCCCTCAGCCTTCACCCTCAGCTCTTGCAGAATAGCATTCGCCCTCAGCATTCGCCCTCAGCTCTTGCAGAACAACATTCGCCCTCAGCATTCGCCCTGATCTCTTGCAGAACAACATTTTCCCTCAGCATTCGCCCTGAGCTCTTGCAGAACAGAATTCGACCTAAGCTCTTACAGAACAACATTCGCCTTGCATTCGCCCTCAGCGTTCGCCCTCAGCTCTTGCAGAACAGCATTCGCCCTCAGCTCTTGCAAAATGGTAAGTTCTTACTGCAGGGCCTTCCTCCTATAGTAGGGTTGACTCTATTTGGGGTTTTTTGGTCAATTCCATTGGATTGTGTTAGGCTGTAGGGTTCTCTCTAGATGTCAAGAATCAAGATTCGATACCCTCTATTATCTTCATCACCCAATACAAGATTTAAATTTTTCCCAAAGAAACGCTTATTAATTTGGCAGCCATTATTTCTCCCTACTTTAAAAACCCTACATTTAAATGAAAACAAGCATTGCATTTCAACTACAAAAATATTTTAGTGTTCAAATGTACATGTGTGCATCACTTATGTAGGGTATTCCTTTTCCACTTTCACATTATCCAAGAGTGTGTGTAGTATAGTTCATATTTTTTGTGATTTAGATTATCTTGAAAAAGGGAAGGTAAATTATTTCCCATGGAAAAAGAAGGTTTTCCCTTTTTACTACTGGAAATGGTACAACAAAGTTCCATTTCTACCCGAAACTCCTATGAAAAAAGAACCAAATAAAGGCCATGTCCTCAATGGACATCATTTGGCTTTGAAAATGGCCATTGCACCGTGTTGTTTCTTATATTACATCACGATAGTTTCTTAGGTCATTTCTTGTTTCTTGAGATGAAAACAACCAAAGAAATTGTGAAGATCCTTTCAAGAAATAAATGACCATTTCTCAATCATATCTCAACTATTTTTTATTTTATTCAGTGGTTGCTTACTTTGAGAGAAATTTGACACTTTTATAAAGAATATAACATAAAAACACAAAATGGGAAGGAATTGATGAGGTAGATGTCCTTTAGTTGTTGTCAATTAAGAATTGATAATACACGATGCATGTTCTGTACTACAAACTAGATTCCTTCCTGGAGTTAGGACACAGAGTATTGAATCAAAGTTGTAGTTTCTAAATTCTTGTATTGGTTCATCAATCTTGAAATTTAGACATTGCATGTCTTCATTGCTTCATGTTTGAATAATTTGCATTATATCGTACAATAGGAAATTAGGAATTATGATTATTATTACTTTATGGATCCGTTAAGTTACTTTTAAGTTTGCATGGTTTAGTGTGAAATTATTCTTGTGTGCCCCTAGGCCCAGGTGAAGGAATGCCAAGGACTGAGAACCATAGTTTTTAAATGGTATTGTTTATTATACCCAAAAACCCCTCAACATCACTTCTTATTAGTTCTTAACAATAGTGTTGTAAACAATTTGAGAATTGATATAGCAAAATATCGCACTTCTCAAGATAAAGTCCTAAAGCTAAAGTGTGATACCATGTGTAATTCCATAGCCCCATTGTCACCTCACCAACCTCTTTTCACTTCGGGCTAGCTCTCCTCCAACTCAAGGGGGGTTCTCCCTAGTAGATGTTAGGGATCTAATGGCCCAACCAAACCAGGTCAAGAGCCCCCTAACTCTCTATGTTTACTACTCTCAATCAAAATATTGAACAATAGGGTCAAACATGCATCCTGAAGATAAAATTGCCAGGGTATTTTTGGGTAATTTAAAAGGGAAAGTCCCCAAACACATATAATCAAGGAATTATAACATGATTTCAAACATTAAATATCAACAAAATCGTTTAAAGGATATTGAAAGGAAAAAGGTGATGGAGGATAGAAAGTGCCTTACTTAAATGCTCTAAGGATTTTTCAATAGTTGCTCCAAAAGCTTCACTTCAAGGCCCTTCAAGATCGTCTCCAACAATGCTATACCATCATCAGATTTACATTAATACCACTCCAAAATGTCTATATCCTGCTAAAGAAGTTATCTGAAGTTGCTTTCATTAATATATTCAATAAGGTCTATTATCAGACTCACTTTGTTTGAAGGCTTAGTAATGACATGTTTAATACTGGTTCAATGGCAGGTATATTTTGAACTCTCAACTGGTCAGTATCTATTAAAAATTATTTCAGTTTCATTTGTGCTTTTCCTTGTTAGATATTGTTTTCAGTTTTATATTTATATTTATTGCACAATGTGCATCATTGTAGGCAAAGACAGAACAATCCCCTGACAATGATACCACGGAAGAATTGGGCTGAATAAACACAAAGATGACAAAGGTCAACATTTCTGTATCAGTATTTTAGTTATTTGCTATTAACTATACATTAATTTTGTTTAACATGGCAGACCATTCCTAAGCCATATATCGCCTAATGATTCTCTTGAGGAAGAGGATGAACCTACTCCTGGGTAGTTCTATTGCGAAAAAAGGCACGAGATGCAAGGTCGTAATTTAATACTTTTATAGAAACGCCTCAAACACCTGAAACGGAAGAGAGGATAAAACAACTTATAAGCCAGCTAGAAACATATCAAGTAATAATAAAAATTCAAAAGGATATTTTTTTTGTTCTGCATGAGATGAATTGTGATAGTTTGATTTTTAATTTTTACATTGACTAAACTAACAAAAATTTCTTTTGTATGTAGCGTTTTCTGGCACTTGCTGAACCCGGTGTTGGTGGTAGTGGGATACAAGGGCAAGAGATTGCCTAGCAACCCCCTCGTACACCTTCTACTCCTTTAGGTGCAAGCCAAGAAACACACCCTGCCCAAGCAGACACCCAACCAACCACTGAACGTGTTGGCAATGATGAGGCTGATATGGCCAACTACATTATTTCGTTTCCTGGAGCTACACATGTCAGCTCCACAGGGACCATTAATGGCATGTTGTTGGTGAATGATGAAGGTGTCCCTATAAATCACGTACAACTCCCAGGTAAATTTTAATATTTTAACTATTTCATGTACTTTATCTAAAACATATTTATCATGATTTTTATTTTTAAATTAATGATAATATTTTTTTTCTGTGTAGGAAACAATGAGTTCTATAGGTTTTTGGAGAGCCATGCGTTGGTAATTTTTGGCCCAACCATATGCAGAGGGTGGAATTCCCAGAATTCCAGCCTGAAAAAAGAACTTCTAGATTATCTAGAAGCCCTTTTTGGGGTCGACACATTTGACAGAACAACGGTGGCTCGGGTAGCCGACAAATATTTGAAATATACCAGGGACACCTATAGGACGCAATTAAAATTTAACCGTAGATATGAGCGTCCTCTCACAGTTCCAGAGAGTGAGTGGAGAGCACTCATCCATGATGGAAAAGAGAAAAGGGCAAAGAAAGAAGGAAAAATGCCAACTGGACCCGCAAGGTAAATTACAAATTTAATTCAATAGCTTTAATTTTCTCTATGTCTAAAATAAAAGTGTGATACGTCATATCTGACTTCAATCTTTTGATGCTAGGTTGCCTGACACCTCAAAGGCAACCAAAGCTAGGATTGAAAAAAAGGGCCATCACAAGCTAGGCCAGGGCGGCTACTTGAAATTAGCCGCAAGAATTGTAATTAAGTAGCTAAACATATTATAATTAATTGTATCGCCTTCCAACGTTTTTGTAATCCTATTAAATATGATTAAAAAAAATACACAATCATATGTAATGTAGGGTTCAGTGACTTCTGTAATTGCAACTACGCAGGAAGATAAAAATATCAAGCTCATGTTTGCCATCGTCGTAGTTGAACGTAGCAGAAGTCAGTATCCCAAGATCTACAATGCCTGATAGGGTAAAACATTAACCTTTCAATATTTTTGTTTTCGTCCATAAATTTAATGTCTAACAACTTTGTTTAAATCAGGGGAGCAACACTACCGACGAGGTAAATAACCCAGTTTTAGAGCCAGATGTAGATGATCCTCTCGTGCAACCCGATCATTGTAGTGGGGACCAGGCCGACAATGCTGCTATCAGTGAGGGCCGTGACGGTAATTAATTTCCACTTATAATTTTTTCTAATGATACCTTGATGGTTGTCCTTATAATGTTTTTTTTTTAAACGACAGAGAATGTTTCCCTGAGGATCTTACCACCAGAGAGGAAGACAGGGAAATAGTCTCAACGGTGACAACTGGTGCACCAGGTAAATAATCTCATTGCAATTTTTTTTATTAATATTACCGAACTAGTTCAATGATATTTAAAAACTGACAATTAAAATTTAATATTATCTGTTTTTGTAGGCGATGCCCCGTCACTGAATGAGACCAGACATCGTGACTACGCAACTAGGTCAGCGGCGACAACTGGTGCACCAGGTAAATAATCTCATTGCAATTTTTTATTATTAATATTACCGAACTAGTTCAATGATATTTAAAAACTGACAATTAAAATTTAATATTATCTGTTTTTGTAGGCGATGCCTCGTCACTGGATGAGACCAGACATCGTGACTACGCAACTAGGTCAGCGGCGACAACTGGTGCACCAGGTAAATAATCTCATTGCAATTTTTTTTATTAATATTACCAAAATAGTTCAATGATATTTAAAAACTGAAAATTAAAATTTAATATTATCTGTTTTTGTAGGCGATGCCCCGTCACTGGATGAGACCAGACATCGTGACTACGCAACTAGGTCAGCGGTGACAACTGGTGCACCAGGTAAATAATCTCATTGCAATTTTTTTTTTATTAATATTACTGAACTAGTTCAATGATATTTAAAAACTGACAATTAAAATTTAATATTATCTGTTTTTGTAGGCGATGCCCCGTCACTGGATGAGACCAGACATCGTGACTATGAAACTAGGTCAGCAGTGCGGGTCGAAAGGCACGAAGCAGGAGCAGAGCACGATGATATTGATGATGTATTTAGGAGCTTTAGAAATAGGAAGAAGAAAAAGAAATTTTGATAATGTAAAATATTGTATTATTATAAGACAAACGTTACCATACTTGGAATGTTTTTTGCGTTATATAAAAAACTCATTTATCACACTATTTTTATGTCAAGCATTAATTGCAATGTTTCCTTGCGTACTTTTTGTTGAATTTTTTTTTTATTAGTTATTGAATATTTTCTTTTATGCTCATGAAAGTAAAAAATGAAATATAGATTTGGTATTGGGGAATTGAGAGTGATGTGAGGGGGAGGGACCATAAGAGCTTCCACCTTCATGTGGTTAGCCCTGTTTAGTAGAGAATAATTTATTGGAGCAATTTAATCTTGGAGCAAACCTCCCTCGATCCAGCGTAGCAACAAAAAAGTCACTGTTGACTTAGTTGCTACTCTTTCAGATCGTGGGAGGCTTGTTCCAAGTTCATGCGACTCCAATAATTTGTTCTTGAAATGAAGAGGAGCTTATTCAAGTATGTTTTGACATTTTCAACATATGTTCTAACATTATCATAAGAATGCATCTTAGAGTAAAAAATACTACATCAATTACTTGTATTTATTGTATAGATAATGATGGAGTTTGATTGACTTGGCAGTGCAGGTACAAATCCTCTTGCATCATGAGCAATACAACTTGTCAACCAGGGTCATGTCCAGGATATTTTTGCTTGTGCGCTTGACCAGGTTCGTAATGTCACACTTTGTAAGTTCCTTTACAGTTCATAATTCAATATTAAGCTTGTTCATGATTATTATCTAGGTTTTTTGTATGTGTTTTTTCATCTATTTGATTGTAAGCAACTCTGCATGTTTCCTGTTGTTCATTATGATTTCTCCCATTACCACTCCCAGGATGAATCCGACTTTATTTTTACATAGGTTACTTTATTGTTACTATGATTTCTCCACTTACGATTTCATAGGTTACATCATGTAAAGTTGTCAATCTTAGGTTAGTGATGAGCTTTAGTTCTCCAGATTTGGGGCTTTTCTGATATTTTCTCCCTCATGTCATTCCTGCATCACCTCGTTTTTTGAGCATGCCAACTGTCTACCACTTGTACCAATTGGCACATGTCAATCTCTGAGTGGTGCCACATTTCACCTATTTTTAGTGAGAGTTTAGGGTTTCTCTAACATAGCTTCAGAAATCCGATTCAGTGCCTGCTTGAATATTGTCACATAATACTCATGGTTTGGATTGATGAGCATGTTCTGAATGGTTGGTTGATTCATAAGAACCAACCATATAGTCATCTTGAGATATTTTAGAAGTTTTCTCGGTTTTCCTTTTTCACCGTTTCTAGTGGGTGGGATGGTGTGGGGTGATCCATCAATACTGGTGCTCTTGTAGTAGGGAATTTGTTTTTGGGGATATAAAGGAGAAATTGATGTAGATATCCCATTGGATGCATTCATATATGGGCATGAGAGGTCAAGAATTTAAATTAAAAATATGCAACCTCTAGCATGGCAACCTGAAGGCCGCGAGAGACACTGGTTAAAGATTGTTTTGTGCTGGCCTTAATATAGTCGTGATTTATTTCTATTATCTTAATGCAAATATATAGTCCGGTCTCATTAAAATGAGGATTTTGGTTGTATTTCTCTTTGGGTGTTTCTCTCTTAATGCTCCAGAAGTTGCCAAAAGTTGCGATAGTTGTTTAGTTTTCCTGTTACAACTTAAAAGTGGTTTTTAGAAATGGGAGTCATGTTTTTTAAGGTTCATACTAATATGAAGATCTTGTAATTCTATATTCAGGATAAGAGAAGATGGCCTCTGCTTTGGGTAGTATGACAATAATTGCCACATCTACCTCATTGGGTAACAATGGAAAGGGGAAGAAGTTGGGTGCAATGTTTGATAATTATGGCAGACAATTGTCTTCTCTTTCAGTTTTTTCACCCATTTCCTTTAATCGCCCAAGCAGAAGAGGGACTCTAAGATTACGCGACAGAGAGAAGGTAGTTAATAAGAGAGCTATGGAAAAGGAGTTGTACTTCAACAAGGATGGCTCAGTGACAAAAAAATTGCGGGTTAGAGAAAAAATTATGTTTAAAGGAAGGTCACCTGCACGTGAAACTTCACTGTGGTGGATCTTTCCTTGTCCACTTATATTTGATTTTAATGTGTTATTTTAATTTTTCATGGAGGGTTGTTTTGGCATATGGTCTGGCATTCAATTGCACACTTACTAAAAGCATTGTCAATTTTTCTTGCAGGCGGTGTGAACAAACTTGCTGATCTTGTTGGAGTCACCCTTGGGGCGAGGGGAAAAATGTTGTCTTGGAGAGCAAGCATGGTTCTCCGAAAATAGTTAATGATGGTGTGACAGTAGCTAAGGAGGTAACTTGTACATGTGTGCTCTGGTTTTCTTTTTAACATTGTATTAGTTTCCCCTCTTAAATGTCTTAGATTTGGTAGGCATAATTTGAAAACTCAAAGGTGAAAGGAAACATATTTGTTACCCAGTGGTCTACTTGGCCTATGGACTAGCCACATTAGAGTAATGCATAAAGATTTTCACAACAATAAAAGGAAAGGGTTATGGCTGAGTCATTTTTTTTTGTTATTGACAATGTAATGAAATGTATCTAAATGCTATGGTTTTGGCCTTTTTATTAGTTGAATTAGAGGACCCAGTTGAAAATATTGGGGCCAAGTTGGTAAGGCAAGTTGCGAAAAAGACAAATGATTCAGCTGGGGATGGAACCACAACATTTGTTGTTCTTGCACATGTTGGAATATTGAAAAATTCCAGAACAATGAATGGAGAATAAATCTCCCTTCCTTTAACAGAGAGAAAATAAAAATTTCTTTGACAGGAGACAGAGTTTCAATACTTTGAAAAAAAACTTCTATTCCCTTCAATAACTCAAAAAAAAACTATTACACTTCTTCCTCACTGAGAGGGATTACAAAATTATGACTGCTACAAAACACAGTGCATAAAACCAACTCACTGTCTGTTCAAAACAAACATACTCTGTCTCTAAAACACTCTGCTGTGTTTTTCACTTTCACACTACTGTGCATACACACTTAAAAAGTTACACTCAATATTTCACTTTTTACACACTGCTATGTAATAAAAAATTTACGTACTGTCTATAAAAAAAACTACCAAGCTTTTTTGTCCTTTCTATTTTTGTATGTTGTAACATATAAAACATATTATAATAAACCCTCTTTTAAAAAAAATAAATTTAAAACTAAATTCTATGGCCCAACTTTCATTTCGCATATGATATATATATAACATATGTTTAAAACATATGTATATATTAAAGCATACATAAAATTAAACTATCAAAAAATTAAAGAACCCTTTCCGTCGGACTTCAAAAGTCTGAATAGATTGAATTTCAAACCAAATTCACGTTCCAAAATGGGATGCTGACAACTACCTAATTTGTAACACGAATTCTCAATCCAATGTCCCTTATAAAAAATTCGGGTCCGGTTTTCAGGTTTTCAGATTCCCTTCAATTTCATGCGATCTAATATTAATGCTCCGTGTGTCCTCCTTTTGAATTTACAAAACTGGGGGGTAAATTTCTGGTTGGTGAATTGCGTTAATGTTGGTTGTTGTGTTTAAATACAATCCTGTACAGAAATATGGCTTCGGCCGTCTACAAAAAAACTTGTAGGAATTTTAAATGCTGAATTAAATTTCTAGATGGCGTGCAACAACCTCCAAAAAAAAATCTTGCTGCTGCATATGTCCTTCTGCTGTAGCAGTTGAAGTTAAAATTCAACAGCACAGGGTTTAATAAGTGAGGGTGTAAAGGTAAATTTTTGTCGATAGTACTGGATTAAGATCATCTATTCATTTTTGTAGGGTCTTATAGTGTTTGGTTTTTTAGTTTTGGGTTGGGTTTATTGAGTCTAAGATAGTTTTTGAGTGAAAAAATTGCTATCAGGTATTAAAAATTTTTGGTTCTTTTGTCAAAATTTATGAGGGTGTTAGGAAATACAAAACTGAAAATGGTTGTATCTTAAATTTGTGGAAAATAATTTGAAATGAAACCTTTTTTTTTAGGTTGTTGCAGCAGGTGGAAACCCCGTTCAAATTACTAGGGGCATTGACAAGACAATAAAGGCCCTTGTTTTGGAACTCAAAATTTTGTCAAAGGAGGTAAACGCTTGCCTTTTGAGTAGGCTGGTTTTCCTTTTTGCTGATGGTTTGGTGTATCTAATTGAATTAGTTGCCTAAGGTATTTTTGGTTGCAAACTCCTTTTCATTTTTCATACAGTATTGGCCTTGTGGAATACATTTGATCGTGTGGTCTTGTTAGATCTACAACATTTGTAGTTGTTTAGTCTTATGGCCGAGGTGCACTTTTATTATGGAAATAGTTGATGCAATATTGTCATTTAATCCTTACTGCAGGGTAGCATGTTGAGAATTTTCTTGTGAAAAATTTGGTATTCAAAATGACACTTGATCCTATACAACATCATGCACTTGACTTCAAAATTCATATTCAAAGTGTGCCAGACAATTCTTGCGAAATTTCAAATATTTATGTTGTTTTAAACCATTATCTTTTTCATGTATTGGATGCTGAAAATGTGAAAAAGACTTTGGTATGAAACCAACTGGTGAATAATTTCCAGCAAAACAACCACTTCCAAGACATGATTTAGAAGTAGAACATATGTAATTATGAAGCATAGAAAGATATCCTTGATGCATTTTCAATGTTTGGCTAGGGTTATTTTTGGAGAAAATAACTCCTTATTCCTAGAATAGTGATCTTCAATACAAGTAAATGCCAGAGAAGAGAGATCATCATGTGACATAAACCTATCAACAAAAGTGAACAGGGAATGATTATTAATTATGGAATACTAAGTTGTCAGTGATTTTGACTATTTGTCTTTAACATGTAAAAATGTTAAATTCCAAACTTACATCATCATGGTTTGGCATCATAAGCTTGACTAATTGTCCACCATGCTCATAATTTCATTGTTGTCTTCATATCTATAAACAATGTTTCAAATAATAATAAAAAAGTTCTATAAGAAAAATCCAGACCTCCATGCTGCTGCTCCTTGTGAGACAAAGTCAAAATTGCATTACACAATCTGACACATAAGAATCTCCTATATCCCAGTGGTATGTATCCAAATTATTATAATAGTGTCTTCAAGACTTATGTCGACATTGCCAATGAGATATTTAAGCAATGAAATATGGAGCCTTCTTCATTGTTGTATATGTAACAGTATTTTATTAATATAAATATTGATGGTTTTGTCTTTCTGAAAATGAAATGTAAAAATAATTTATTGTGGTCAATTGAAAAGTTTTTTTTTTAAAGCTTTTCATTATGGAAGGGCAACATAGATATATGCCCTTCTAATTGAAATTCGGACCTGCCCTTCAAATTTGATCACTGTGTGGGACCTTAAAAAACAATAAAACTATTCCTCCGCGCGTTATATAAAACATATAACAAAACCTTTGTCAAAACTTCAAACGAACCCTTTATCCATGGGTATTTCATCACAAATTGATCATTTTACCATGTACCTTCTTCTAGAGGAATATTCTTCCACTTGATTAGGTACTTCATAATGGTTATATGTCAAAGAGATACGAAATGTTTATCTATAACTTTTTGTGGTTCAAGAATCAACTTTCATTCGTCATCTAATTTTGGAAGTTCTATTTACATTGGCATATTTTTTCCCAAAACCTTTTTTAGGAAAGATACATGAAAAACCTTATGAATGCAAGAAGAAGGAAAATATAACTTCTATACCACTTGTGCAATCCTATGAATAATTATTTAGGGCCATAACAGTTTTTTTTGAGCTAATTCTTTATTATTCTTTTTCTTGAATGAAGATTGCTTATAATGCTATAATCTAAAAAATACCCAATTACCCTCCTCAAATTATCTTTCACTTCAATGTTGTTCTCCTTGTTTTTTTATCATGTTTCATGTCATTTGAAGGTTTTCCATAATAATTTTCAAAGTTTCTTTAGTATTTTCCATATGTGACTCTGTTTCCTATACTTTGGACTTATCTTGCAAAAAGTATGAGATACTAGGAGTTAGATATCCATAAAGGGCCTTAAATGGGGAAATTTTAGTAGATGTGTGATAGGTAGTATCATATTACCATTCTTCCTTGACGAACCCACTTCATCCATTAAGATTGATTTTCTAAAGAGTAACATTGTAGATAACCTTAAAAACATTTGTTAACTATTTTTGTTTGACAATTTGATTGTGTTTGATATGTAGAACTCATGGCAGCTAGTGTTTCTCCACTTATATTAAATAATTATTTCCAAAAGTTTCTTGTTACTATTGCTTTAGGAAAACCATGAAGACCATGAATTTCTTTCACGGACACTTCTGCCACTTGGCTTGTTGTTTATGTACTTTGAGCTCTACAAAAAAAATCTACAAAATTTGTCTATATAAATGACCACAAAAATGTAATACTTACCTTTATATTTTAGTAACCATGTAATAAAGTCTATTGATATATCTTCTAGTCTTTGAATATGTATGTGGAATGGTTGAAGTAACCCTAGAGATTTTACTATCTCTCTTTTATTTATTATGCAAACCTGACCTTCTCTTACAAAATTTTGAATATCTTTCTTCATTCCTTTCAAAGATATATTTTTTGATACTTTGAGATGTTTTAAGGAACCCTGTGTCCTACCATCAAAGAGACATGGGACTCCCTTAATATTTTTTTATTCAAATATGCTTGCGTGCATAAAAATATTCTACATTTGCACCAAAGTATATCTCTCTTTCACTCCCAATGCTCCATAGAGTTCATCCCATCCTTTATAAATTTTAGTTTTTGTTTAGTACTATTGTCATTTTTCCATTATGGCAAGCTTCTTCTAGCCACCTATGAATAGAAAATGTAATTGGATATAAATTTGAGGCCTCTTCTATTTTAGAAAGAACATCATGTACTAAATTTTCCTTACCCTTTTTGCAGATTATCTCAAAATTAAAACTTTGCATTTTTTCTCCTCATTTTTGTTAATCTTCTAATGAAAATCATAGCTTCAAAAAATAATTTATGCTATCATGGTATATCTTGACTTTAAAGTACCTCCCAATGATATACTATCCCATTTTTTATTGCATGTAATATTGCTTCCATTTATTTTTCATACGTAGATTTCACCAAATATTTTCTTTGAATTCCTTGCTTTTAAAAGCCAATGATATCCCTTATTGTGTTAATGTTACGTAAATTCCTTGTCCTAGTGCCTCACACTCTACTATGAATGTTTTACCAAAATTAGGTGAAACCGATGTTGGTGTAGAAGACATGGCATCCATTAAAAGAGAGAATGCCAAAGTAGCCTCATCATTCCATATAAATGATATTTTCTTCAAGAGATATGTGAGTGGACTTGAAATGCATGCATAATTCTTAACAAATTATCAATAATATCATGTAAGTCTAAAAAAATCTTCTAAGAACCTTGATTTTCTTAGGAATAGGTCATTTTGTAATAGCTTGCATCTTTTGAGGCTCCAACTTCACTCCTTCCTTTAAAACAATATAAACCAAATACTCGAATTCTTATTTCCCAAAAGCACATTTCGATATTTTTACATAAAAATGATTGTTCTTAATAATTTATATAACTTTTCCACATGTTTAGTGTGGTATTCCCATGATTTATTATAAATATGTGTATTATCAAAGAAAACCAACACAAATTTTATAAGATGGGATGAAACAAAATTGTTCTTAAGTCGAGCCCGCCGGACTTCAAACGGCGATAAACCATAATTCAAACCAAATTCGCGTTCCAAAATAGCGTGCTGACGTCGGCCAATTTTGTGACGCAAAAACAAATTGAATTTCTCCCTAATCTTTTTCGGGTCCGAAGTTGGGCTAGCGTACGGAGGGAGAGTTGTGATGCGAATTTCTTATCAAATTCGCCCTAATATTTTTCGGGTCCGGATTTCCACTGCGTGAGCGGCCCAAACAAAGATCTGCTCCAATCAATTTCTACGATGTGTCCTCAATCAAATGTTGACCTGTTCCCGGATGCGGGTGCATTCGATGGCAGTTAAGGCGATGGGACATGGATGTGGTGATTTCATATCAATCGCATTAAGTTTTAACACTGTTCAATTAAGTTCCAAGGTTTTCACATCTAATCGCATTAATTTTTAACACTGTTCAAGATCGGACCTCCAATCCTGTTAGCAATTCCGCATGCTCCAATATGATCCGGCCTTCGGCTCTCATTAATGATCAGAGATTAATTATGATGGGCATCCTTCGATTGAATTACAGTCGGGTCGATAAAATGGCATTTCGCTATGGTTTTTCAGACGAGCTGGTTGCTGGGTTACACTGCCTGCTCACTGTGATGAGAAGGAGAAGTGGCCAGCTGAACTGCTGCTTAGACCTTGCTACATATCTGCATTTCTCTCGGTCTGGTCCTTGTCTGTCTTCCTCTGTTTCTTAGAATTCTGCTTCTCCATCTCCTCTTGTGACCATTGATGAGACTGCACCCATGCCTCGCTTGCGTCAAAGGATGTGTTGCCGTAGGGGGAGCATTAGAGGTCAACCCCTGCGCGCTCCAGCCCCTCAACCGAGTCGACTTCCCAGTCTAGTGATTATCATGCAGGTCGCTATCCAGATACTAGAAGTGGGCGGGGTTGGGTTCTAGGATCTGGCCACCATATGGGCTCCCCTGCTCCTCATTTCCCCACCGCTTCATCTTCTCCCACGACGCGCACTGTGCTTTTTTCCTTTATTTTCTCTTTGAACCACCCACGAATCATAGCTTCAATTACTGTAGTTTTCCATGAGGAGGTCCAAATGGAAGAACAATGCACCCGTCTAGCGGGTCTGAGCTCAGAAAAATCCGGCCAGAATTCGAGCCTTCAGGAGGGGAGCGGTGGCATGACTATGGAGGTAGCACCTAGTGATCTTGGACCTTCCGAAGGATGGTGCCGAATCGTCGAGGAGCCGGAGGAGTAGTTTGGTTAATTTGTTTTTCTTTCTTTGCGGCCCACTTAATCGGGCTGCTTGTAGATTATTTTACTATGTTGGACCTCTGTAATATTTTTGAATTCTGTAAATTAAACGTTCAAGACTGGTTTCCCCGTATGAGGGCAGTCTTCGTAATTTTTTGGCTTTTTGATGATAAATTTGCCATGAGTCTGGGCAATGTTTTTGACTTCGGTGTAATTTTATTCCCACTGTTAATATATAGATTAACTTTACTTAGAAAAAAAATGTTGCCCTGTTTCTATTTTAAACCTATTTTTTGAAATACAGAGCCATGTTTATATGGTCTACGTGTTATACTCTTTCTCTGTATATCTATGGGAACCTTTTTTCTATGAACAGGCTGGATGCTGTAGCAGGCTACTAATGGAAACAAGCGAGCCTGAACCTTACATCTTGGATGCAACAGATGGTTACCAATTTTTGAATCAAGCGAGCCTGATCTTACAAGCGACCTGGGTTTCTGCAGATAGTTTTTATTTCCGGGAACAATCGATCCAAAACATACAATCGACCCTGGGTTTATACATATTTTTTCTCTATCATGGATTCTTTTTGTGTGAGGTGTATATCAACAGTACATGTCTCTGCACATTTCCTGTATCTGCTTTATGATAATATTTTATGTGTTGACAGGTTATCACTCTGCCTTCAAAACTAGCGATGTTGGTTTATTGATATGGTCTGATGGTCTTTTTATATTTTGGACATATCACACTCCTCACATGATTAGCGTTTTTCTCTGTTCAAGGATTTTGGGTACTTTAATTTGTATTTGAAACAATGGACGTCAGTACTCTATCTGTTGCTTTACTATTCTACATACTGCTATTTCACTTTCTTATAGATGCCTCGGGCATATTTGGATGCTTTCTCAGATTGTCGATAATCTCCATGTGGACCGTTACTGGGTTTTATATCATGTCCCTGTATGTGACATGGGGTATTTTTCTATCATTTTCTAGGGTGGGACTTCCACTTTTCTGGATGGATATTTGGGTTCCAATCTTCAGATGTGAAAATGTTATAACTTCATGGACTGTTTTACTTCATATAATATATTCAAAACAACGTTTTTTCTCTTGTGAAAAAAAAATGATTAATGTTTATCACTCTGCCTTCAAAACTAGCGATGCTGGTCTATGTTGTTGGTTTATTGATATGGTCTGATGGTCTTTTTATATTTTGGACATATCACACTCCTCACATGATTAGCGTTTTTCTCTGTTCAAGGATTTTGGGTACTTTAATTTGTATTTGGAACAATGGACGTCGGTACTCTATCTGTTGCTTTACTATTCTACATACTGCTATTTCACTTTCTTATAGATGCCTCGGGCATATTTGGATGCTTTCTCTGATTGTCGATAATCTCCATGTGGACCGTTACTGGGTTTTATATCAAGTCCCTGTATGTGACATGGGGTATTTTTCTATCACTGTCTGGGGTGGGACTTCCACTTTTCTAGATGGATATTTGGGTTCCAATCTTCAGTTGTGAAAATGTAATGACTTCATGGACTGTTTTACTTCATATAATATATTCAAAACGACATTTTTTCTCTTGTGAAAAGAAAAATGATTAATGTTTATCACTTTTCCTTCAAAACTAGCGATGCTGGTCTATGTTGCTGGTTTATTGATATGGTCTGATGGTCTTTTTATATTTTGGACATATCACACTCCTCACATGATTAGCGTTTTTCTCTGTTCAAGGATTTTGGGCACTTTAATTTGTATTTGGAACAATGGACGTCGGTACTCTATCTGTTGCTTTACTATTCTACATACTGCTATTTCACTTTCTTATAGATGCCTCGGGCATATTTGGATGCTTTCTCAGATTTGTCGATAATCTCCATGTGGACCGTTATTGGGTTTTATATCAAGTCCTTGTATGTGACATGGGGTATTTTTCTATCACTGTCTGGGGTGGGACTTCCACTTTTCTGGATGGATATTTGGGTTCCAATTGTTGAGAATGCAGCAAGATGATGGAGCTTGGTGAAATGAAGTCGCCTTCACTAAGTGGGCCTGCAGGCGAATTCTGGCGCAAAATCTATTTTTAGACATATGGAGCATGGTTCGGGGATTCCAGTTTGAGATTCTTGGAGCATTGGTCATGTTGGTAAAAATAGATGAGACTCTATTTTTTAGGTCGAAGAGGTCGAAGGCTATTTTTAGAATGCCTCTCCTAAAAATAGGGAAGTCAAATATTATTTACCCTTAATAATATTTGGACTCTAAACAACAGTTTACTCTCTTGGAGCACTTCAGTTTGAGCTACGGATGTGGCACATGCAACTTCCAGAAGGAAATATGCTTTTCCTATGGGGTATTGAGCTCATGCATGGTTGACTTCAGTTAGGACTTCAGTGGCAGAAGTTTGGTGGAGTTAATGAGACAGATAGTGGAGTTGTGTTCTGTTTATTTTAGTTGAACTAGTTGAGATTAGTTTAACTAGCTAATCAATTAGTTATGAGAGGAGTGAATTAAATATTATTTAATTCATTAATTAGTAACTCATTATTCAACTCAAGAACACATCAGTTCACTACAGTGCATGATCAGTTCAGTGGAGACCAGTGAAAGAGGTAGATGAAAGGGTGGAGTTAGCTATCAGTGGCGACATCAGTTGTGCATGAGATTTGTACCACACTTGGAGGAATTGTCCATGACAATTGCGCAGTTAAGCCAAGGAGATTCGAACCTTGGATCTCTATATAGACAGGCCTAGATTGCGCAATAGAGGCAAGGCAATTGGCGGTGAGTTTTGAACCAGTAACCTGTTCAAAACTGAGCTAGATTGTGGGTAACTGTATGAGAAAGTACTGAGTACTTGTGAGGAGTATTGTACTGATTTTGTTACTTGATTTATCCATTATAATATACACAATAGCTGCGGGGTTTTCAGCTATAAGATTTCCCCATACATACTGTGTTAATGTGTATGATGATTTGATGTGTCATCGCTTGATTTATTTTCCGCATGTTTGATGATTTGAGTGGAAGAGATTATGTGTTGCATATAAATTCGAATTGTATGTGATCAGGATAGTCTCGGTGAATAATTAATCATTATTCGGCAAATTTCTACATGGTATCAGAGCTATTGAAGCAGAGATTGATCATCACAGTGATTACAAACTTATTTTGGTAGACATAGTCTACATGCGGGCCAGGTAGCCTCCGAATTCATGTTTATTCGGAAAGTGAAAGGTCTGGTAAATGCCCCTTGTAGTCGATCTCTGTGCTAGAAATAATTTGTTCTCACAGATCTAGAGCGGTTGAGCTTTGAAGTGGAATTCGAAATTTTGCAGCAGTTTTGTTTTCTTGGTGCCGGTGTTGAAAATGTCTTTCAACGGTTTGCGACTCGAATATGCTCTTGAAGGTAGTTCGAATTATGTTGCATGGAGGGATCGCATGGAGGCAGTATTAGAAGATAATGGTCTTAAGGAGTTCGTAGATACGGATGTCCAAAAGCCCACTGATCCTGCTGAAGTCGAAGCATGGCAAAAGAAGATGGCGAAGTGTCGAAGGATCCTGTTGGAGGGCGTCAAGGATCATATTGTATCCAGCCTGCACGGAAAGGCTACTCCATATTTAATGTGGAAAGCTTTGACGGATCTATTCCAGAGTAAGAGTGACCAAAGGAAGCTGGCGCTTAAAGATAAGCTCAGGAACATCAAGATGGAGAAGGGCGACAGTATCGCTAAATACCTCACGAAGTTCACTCAATGCAGAGATGAACTGGGAAGTGTGGGAGTTACTGTCGATGAAGAGGATATGGTCGACCTGGCTCTCCTTAGTCTTCCGAAGGCTTGGCACTCATATCAAGATAGTGTCAATGGTCGGGAGAAGCTGCCGGGATGGGAGCGCCTTTGGGCGGATCTCATGCAGGAGGAGATAAGGAGGACTACTCGAGATGGATCTTCATCAAAGGGAGTTGATGAAGAAAACTGCGCTTTGGTGGCCAAAGCAAAGAAAGGGAAGGGTAAGAAAACCTCTCATTCTGGTGCAAAGGGCAAGAAGCAGGATATGGCGAAAATGAAGTGTTTTCACTGCCATGATCACGGACATTATGCTACCAATTGTCCAAAGAAGAAGAAGAACAAGCAAGCGGGAAGATCTGCAGATGGAGAAGCTTTGGCTTCACAGTTCGAGCTTGACTTTTCACCGATCGCATGCTTGGTTTCAAGTGTGATGGAATCGGTGTGGT
Organism: Pinus albicaulis; assembly: GCA_034641835.2. Lineage (NCBI taxonomy): Eukaryota > Viridiplantae > Streptophyta > Pinopsida > Pinales > Pinaceae > Pinus > Pinus albicaulis. The sequence continues at coordinate 15,358,707 of CM076573.1, forward strand.
TCTTGGACAGCGGTGCGTCATTTCATATGACGGGAGATCGGGATTTGTTCTCAGATCTGGAGGACAAAGATTTGGGTGTGCACATCGAGATGGGCGATGATGGCAGATACAGTGCGACTGGTATCGGTACCATATCCTTTCAGAGGGAGTCTGGTAAACCCTTTGTATTGAAGGATGTCATGCATGTACCTGGATTGAAGAAGAACTTGATTTCAGTAGCGATGTTGGAGGATAAGGGGTATGATGTGGTCTTCAGCGAAGGAAAAGCCATCCTGCGCAGTAAGACTACTGGAGAGACCCGGAAGATAGGGGTTCGAACCAAGAACCTTTATCAGTTGCAGGTAGATGGCTGCGTAGCTATGGCATGCAAGGCGGGAGAAGTGGTGAGCCAGGATGATGAGGGCGAACTGTGGCACAGGACATTGGGCCACCTTCACCATGGAGCTTTGAAGATTCTGCAGCAGATTTCTACTGGGCTTCCTAAGGGCACTCTTGCGCAGTCAGATCAGTGCAAGGGGTGTACTTTAGGGAAGTATGTGAAAGCCACTTTTCACGAGAAGGATAGTCGCGCCACGACGATCCTTGAGAGAGTTCACACAGACGTGTGTGGTCCTTTCTCTGTTGCTTCGACAGCAAAGCACAGGTATTATGTGATCTTTGTTGATGATTTCTCTCGAAAGTGCTGGATCTTCTTCATGTCGAAGAAGAGCGATACATTCGCGAAGTTCTGTGAATTTAAAGCACTGGTCGAGAAGGAGTCGGGGAAGAAGGTGATTGCTCTAAGGAGTGATAACGGTGGTGAATTCATCTCGGCTGAATTCAAGGAGTTCTGCAGCGCAGAGGGGATTCGGAGAGAGCTCATCGCACCCCATAACCCACAGCAGAACGGGGTGGCTGAGCGGAAGAACAGAACGATCGTGGGTGCTGCACGGGCGATGTTGCATGATCAGGGCCTACCCCTTCACTTGTGGGCTGAGGCATGCAATACAGCAGTGTATGTGCAGAACCGTTGTCCTCACAAGGCTCTTGGCATGAGTACACCAGAGGAGGCTTATTCTGGAAAGAGGCCTGATATTTCCCATTTGCGGATTTTCGGATCTCCTGTCTACATGCATGTGACGAAGGATGCGAGAAGGAAGCTGGATCCAACTGCTGAAGTTGGAATATTTGTGGGGTACACTGATACACCTCATAACTATCGAGTGTATGTGCCAGACAGTCGCAAGACCGTTGTGCGACGGGATATAAAATTCCAGGAGGAGAAAGCCATGCAGTGTTCGCTTGAGAGGGAGCTACACTTGCATGCAGATGAGGAGCTGTTAGTTCCTAAGGAGGAGCTTCGGGATGTGGATCAGCCACAAGAGGAGGTTCAGGAGGTGGAAGAAACCACCCAGGCAGCGCCAACCATCAGAGGGCGCATGCGCACTACAGAAGCTGAGCGACTGGCTCGGGATGCAGAGAAGGTTGTAGGACCACCTACAGCACAGCGCAGACATAGACAGTCACCGGATCGGTACACTGGATACATGGCTCTTATGAGTCAATGTGTTGTGACGGAGCCATCCTCTTTTGAGGAAGCCGTGGAGGAACCCGCATGGGTTGATGCCATGATCGAAGAATATGATTCGATCATCAGGAACAGTGCATGGGAGATTATCCCAAGACCGGTTGGGAAATCAGTGGTGGGTTCGCGATGGATCTACAAAGTGAAGCAGGCGGCTGACGGGAGTGTGGAGAAGTACAAGGCGAGATTTGTCGCCCGTGGCTTTTCATAGATCGAGGGGATCGATTATGAGGAGACTTTTGCACCTGTCGCAAGGTACTCTTCCATACGGACGATCCTTGCTCTCTCAGCGCAGATGGGGTGGCACATTCATCAGATGGATGTGAAGACTGCGTTCCTCAATGGAGTTATTGAGGAGGAGGTGCACATAGAGCAGCCTGAAGGTTTTGAGATCTTCAGCAGTGAGTCGCATGTGTGCCGACTCAAGAGAGCACTGTACGGGCTGAAGCAAGCACCTCGTGCTTGGTACACTCGGATAGACAGCTACTTCACCGGGCTGGGATTCTCCAAGAGTGAGGCGGATCCAAACCTGTACCAGATTGTGGTGGAGGGGAAGCTGTTGATCATCGTACTGTATGTAGATGATCTGATTTTGACTGGCGATGAGCAGTTGAAACTTTCATGCAAGGAGGATCTTGCACGAGAGTTTGAGATGAAGGAATTGGGCATCCTTCATTATTTCCTGGGATTGGAGATTTGGCAGCGCAGCGGAGGACTGTTTGTTTCTCAGGGCAAGTATGCTCGGGAGATTCTGGAGAGGTTCAACATGCAAGGTTGCAAGCCTGTTGACACTCCTCTTCCTGGTGGTTGGAGGAAGGAGGATGCTACTTCAGCAGAGGTAGTGGATGCCACTGTCTATCGACAGTTGGTGGGGTCGCTTATGTATCTGGTCAATACACGACCTGATATATGCTATGCAGTTAACCAGCTTTCGCAAGCTATGGTTAAGCCTACCAACCTCTTTTGGAAGGCAGGCAAGCATGTATTGTGCTATATCAGAGGCACATCGGGATATGGTTCATGGTACAGACAGGAGGATCAGTTGAGGCAGCATGGCTTCATGGATTGGTATATGGATTGGTATCATCATATCAGAGATTGTGTTCAGCGGAGAATCATGATGCTTTCATATGTTCCCACGGAGGATCAGGATGCCGACATCCCGACGAAGGCGCTCACCAGGAGCAAGTTCGAATTCCACAGAGGCAGGATAGGGATTGCAGATAATCCATATCTTGCTGAGAGGGAGTGTTGAGAATGCAGCAAGATGATGGAGCTTAGTGAAATGAAGTCGCCTTCACTAAGTGGGCCCGCAGGCAAATTCTGGTGCAAAATCTATTTTTAGACTATGTCTATTTTTAGACATATGGAGCATGGTTCGGGGATTCCAGTTTGAGATTCTTGGAGCATTGGTCATGTTGGTAAAAATAGATGAGACTCTATTTTTAGGTCGAAGAGGTCGAAGGCTATTTTTAGACTGCCTCTCCTAAAAATAGGGAAGTCAAATATTATTTACCCTTAATAATATTTGGACTCTAAACAACAATTTACTCTCTTGGAGCACTTCAGTTTGAGCTACGGATGTGGCACATGCAACTGCCAGAAGGAAATACGCTTTTCCTATGGGGTATTGAGCTCATGCATGGTTGACTTCAGTTAGGACTTTAGTGGCAGAAGTTTGGTGGAGTTAATGAGACAGATAGTGGAGTTGTGTTCTGTTTATTTTAGTTGAACTAGTTGAGATTAGTTTAACTAGCTAATCAATTATTTATGAGTGGAGTGAATTAAATATTATTTAATTCATTAATTAGAAACTCATTATTCAACTCAAGAACACATCAGTTCACTACAGTGCATGATCAGTTCAGTGGAGACCAGTGAAAGAGGTAGATGAAAGGGTGGAGTTAGCTATCAGTGGCGACATCAGTTGTGCATGAGATTTGCACCACACTTGGAGGAATTTCCCATGATGATTGCGATGTCAAGCCAAGGAGATTCTAACCTTGGATCTCTATATAGACAGGCCTGGATTGCGCAATAGAGGCAAGGCAATTGGCGGTGAGTTTTGAACCAGTAACCTGTTCAAAACTGAGCTAGATTGTGGGTAACTGCATGAGAAAGTACTGAGTACTTGTGAGGAGTATTGTACTGAGTTTGTTACTTGATTTCTCCATTATAATATACACAATAGCTGCGGGGTTTTTAGCTATAAGCTTTCCCCATACATACTGTGTTAATGTGTATGATGATTTGATGTGTTATCGCTTGATTTATTTTCCGCATGTTTGATGATCTGAGTGGAAGAGATTATGTGTTGCATATAAATTCGAATTGTATGTGATCAGGATAGTCTCGGTGAATAATTAATCATTATTCAGCAAATTTCTACACCAATCTTCAGATGTGAAAATGTAATGACTTCATGGACTGTTTTACTTCATATAATATATTCAAAATAGTGTTTTTTCTCTTGTGAATTTTTTATTTATTAATGTTTATCACTCTACCTTCAAAACTAGCGATGCTGGTTTATTGATATGGTTTGATGGTCTTTTTATATTTTGGACATATCACACTCCTCACATGATTAGCGTTTTTCTCTGTTCAAGGATTTTGGGTACTTTAATTTGTATTTGGAACAATGGACGTCGGTACGTACTCTATCTGTTGCTTTACTATTCTACATACTGCTATTTCACTTTCTTATAGATGCCTCTGGCATATTTGGATGCTTTCTCAGATTGTCGATAATCTCCATGTGGACCGTTACTGGGTTTTATATCATGTCCCTGTATGTGACATGGGGTATTTTTCTATCATTTTCTGGGGTGGGACTTCCACTTTTCTCGATGGATATTTGGGTTCCAATATTCAGATGTGAAAATGTAATGACTTCATGGACTGTTTTACTTCATATAATATATTCAAAACAACGTTTTTTCTCTTGTGAAAAAAAAATGATTGTTTATAGTCGAAGCGCTGCGGGGTGGTTTATTATATTAATATTTCACGGTCATTGGAACACCCACAATTCATAACAAATATTGGAGATTTACTGTCCTGTTTTAAAGTTTCATTTTTTTTTTTTTAAATTGAACTCGCCGTCGGTATACCGACGCCTTGCAAGCGTCGGAATTGCGACAACTTAAAAACGTCGGAAGAGCGACAGTATAAAAACGTCGGACGAGTGATGTTCAAAACTTTGGACCACATTTGGTCGGAATTGCGACAGTTTACAAATGTCGAAAGAGCGACATTCAAAACGTCAGACCACATTTCATCGAAATTGCGACAGTTTACAAACGTCGGAAGAGCGACGTCCAAAACGTCGGGCACATTGTGTCGAAATTGCGACAGTTTACAAACGTCGAAAGAGCGACGTTCAAAACGTCGGACCACATTTCGTCGGAATTGTAATAGTTTACAAACGTCGGAAGAGCGATGTTCAAAACGTCGGACCACATTTCGTCGGAAGTGCGACAATTTACAAATGTCGGAAGCGTGATGGTTTGGGAAACGTCGGAAGAGCGACGCTTGTTTGGAAGTGACGGAAAAAGTGTCGATAGTGCGACACTTTTTAAGTGCGTCAGAATTGCGACGGTATGGAAAACCACGTTTTTCCTGTCCTCGAATTGTCTCTCTTGCGACGACTATGTGTCGGAATAGCGACGAATTGGCCATCGGAAATTACGCCAAATTTTCTAGTGATGCCTTGGCATCATCGTCTGAGATGTAGAAGGGCAGGAGGGTGTGGCCTCCCATCCAGACCTCCATTGTTGCACTCTCGTCCTGACTTGAATCTGTCGGTGGGCTGGGATGAGTAAAACATGAATTCCCCTGTCAATCTGTCAACTCAGCTATCCCTGAAGCTTCCCGCACCCTCTTTGGTGCCTTCCAGCTCTTGCAACAAGAAAAAGTCACGTAAATCTACCATTTCGCTCGAGCCTACCTTCATCCCCTGTAATATGAAGACTCTCCCAGTGCAGAGTGCCTCAAGAAGCAGCTAGGACACCAGCAAAAATTCAAGAAACAGTGGTGGTAGCATCTCAAAATATGAGGCAAAAAACAAGAAGGAGCACTTTGGTCTATAGGCTTCCTCCTATGAGAAGCTCGACTCTCCCACGTCGCCACGACCTCAGACTTCATGCCATGCGCTGAGCAAGGAGAATGATGAAATGTTCTATGCATGCAATATTGAAGAAGAAGACCCTCCCTCTGGAAAAAAGAATGCAGTTCCTCCCTAATTTTAGTTACAGGATGTTCTCCTCTCATCTCAGTTTTTTACGCTCTCTAGTCTATTTATGTTTTGGACGTCTTGGCTATACGACCCTAGTTTACTTTTGGCTACTATGTCTGTTGGTTTCCCTCTATGGGTAGCATGTTCTACATGGTTTTTGAGGACTGGTTTTCCCAGGCAGGGCAGTTCAATTTCTGTTTGCAAACTGATGAGACTTCCCTCTGGATTTGGCTTGCCTAGTCCAGAGGAAGAGATATGTAACTTACTGTTTTATATGATATAATAGAAGTAGTCAAACTTAGAAAAAAAAATTGAATCAAAACCTTATAGGTCTTATTTGGCCTCTTCCCGAGGCCAAGAGGAATAAAAATTAGGGTTAAAATGCATATTATTGAGAGTTTCTGGAAAAATTGAATAATGCTAGGCTTACTAAGATAAAATTAAATGTTTGATTGTTCATGTGTTTGTTGGAGCACATTTCTCTAGCTATGTGATTACACGTGGTTGTTAATATTGACAGCGGTTCCGAACAAATAGTTGTGTAAACCAAAAACAATTACCTGATTTGAATTGTTGATTTTGTTGTTGCAGTGATCCAAAATCCCTACAATGATGCAGTAATGCAAAGTTTAGGTTTGAAACACTGCCTATGATTCATTCACATATTCCCTAGCTTTCACATATTCTAGATTGAATCGCAGGGAGATACTACCATCAATCTTGTGTGCCCGCACTTCCACTCTAGAATGAATGCATCAGTCAAGCTATTCTCCACCAAATACATTTGAACGACAGAGACCGTTGGGGTGGATCATCCCAATTGAGTGGATTCGAACTAGGAAACATGAATTAAATAAGGCATGAATTAAATAAGTCTTGAATTGTCCCCTCTACCAAAACTCGAAGGAAGGAAATCCCCTCTCCCTATTAAGGTACCCAACTCCTTTGTGTCATCATTCCCTCTTCCTATTGTTTATAAATACCCTTTTTTCTTCCTGTTGTTTATAAATAGCCTTTCTTCGAGCCCCTGTGAATTCTATGTAGAGGGAAAGAAATATATTTCTCATAGGTGTTATTCATCCATAAAATATCCATATTATATTAGATGTAAACTTCAATTTTGCAAATTTTCCATTTTGAATTTTTTTTTGTTTGAAGATCAATCTTCACTGAACAGAATACATCACTAAATTTAGATCATCAGGTCAAATTATGAGTACACAGGCAGTTATTTGGATAATTCTAGTGTATCCTTTTTCTTTTTTCTTTCTTTTTGGAGTAGGGTATTTAAAATTTTCTCTGTAATACAAAATGTTTTAATTTCAATAGATCCATGTATTTTTTTCAAGTGCTTTCCATTAGAACTCACCTAATTTATCAATTTGTTTGTACTGACCCTAAATGGTCTCTTCCCTATTTATTCAAATGATACAGGTGAATAATTAGTCATATTATGCCATTTCGTTTCAATTAATAAAGGTATAAATTGGTGGAAGCACTAGTACCTTGAAAAAAACCCATGTTTCGGCTTTATTTTGATGTTGTTGGGCTGGTACATTCATTTGATGTTGTTGGGATGGTAAGCCCTCTTAGTATTCATGATAATTGGCCTGTCAAAAGGAACAAATTATGTCTCATGACACAACAGTTAAATCGAAATGCAAGGAAAACAAAGAAAGTATAATTATGTTAATGAGTCTAGCACTCTAGGTAGGGATGTTGCAATCATAACACCAGCCTCATGTCAGACCTCACAAACACTATGAACAAGTCCATATGAAATAGCAAGAAAATTTCATTTTTTAGGTTTCATTGGTGCTGACTAAACGCATCATAACAAGACATTTTTTCTATTCCATTAAACGCTCTCACATTTTTCACTCATTACAAAATCTGAATAACCCAAACCAAAAAGAAAATCCAAAGAAAAACTTTAAATTTTCATGATTTAAATCAAATTTAGCGTTCCTATATTTTGAAAAATGAAATGGCAGTAAAGCTTTCCAACAAAGAAAGAATGCAAACAACTTCTGAATAGTGGAAAATAAAATTAAGATAAGTTTGAATAAATTCACTGGGCAAGTTACAATTCAAATAACATAGAGACTGGAAGAATCAAAACTACGCTCATATAAGTGAAAATGAGAGAAAAAAAATTTTAGGTATTACCACATTCCAAGAGAAACGAGAGTGAAGGCTAGCCATGGGGCTTGAGAAAATATTTGACAGGTTCTCGTGGCTCTTCCAACATGGGAATAATTTTTAATTTGATGGGACCGCAGAGAACGGTAAATTATTAAAGTGTGGTTGAATGTTGAATATTTGGTTGTTTCTTAGATGTAGAAGTAAAAAAAGCAACAATGAACATGCTTGATTAGTTGTGAGTGTAGATATAATTATCGATGGCCTTCTAAGGCCTAATTCCTTCATACAAGTTGAGGGTGTGCTTCCTTTCCCTCTGTCATGAATTGACTTGTCACAAGTGTTATCAATAAATTGACGATGATGGGTTGTTTTAATAGTCAATTAAGAGTAACTATTTCAAACCTATTGTTGGATGGAACTTAACCTTTCCAACCTGAGAGGGATCTCTCAAGGATAAGAATGATATTCAATAGATAAAGATAAAAAAATATGGCTACTCGAAATGAAAATTGAATGTTTTTATGCAGGTGAAGGATGTTAATAAATTACTACCATTGGGAGTGGAGTCAGTATGGAAACTCAATCACATATAAAACATCTCTAATGGAATCTGAGGCATGTATATTCTCATCAAAACATAATATAAGCAGTAGAATAGATGAATAAAGGAATTTGGAGCATGTTTACTCATGAATTCCAATTAATTACACATAAATTAAACTGAAAGAAGAATAAAAGAGTCTGTAAGACAAACACATACAAGAATACATGATGAATATTAGGTGAGAAAGAAGTCTTCAACAACTATATATTATTGACAGAAAAAAATTACAAAAGTAGCTTCTAGCATTACATCAATCAACCTCCTCTAATCCTCTCATCTTCCTATTTATAGAGTTAGGACTCACACAAATGGTTTTACACCTTGCTAGCTTCGAATTCCTACCTTAGAGACCTATTTCAAATAGGATTACATCACTTGGAGACTTCCTAGGGATATTTTCTATTTGGTAGAGTTTGAATACAAAAAGGACTCTTCTTCCATTAAATAACTCAAAAAATCCATTTAATAACCATTATCAACTACAATGAACTAATTTTATGAGTGTACTAGAGTGTTGATGTGTCAATATTCCATGTGGGTGCTAAGCTGGACCTCCTCCAAGTCTAATTTTACATTTTTTTATACAAATATGGCTAGTGAAAATTATGAAAAATAGGCCTCAAATACGAGTGTATAATTTCCAAACCCTAATGGCTTTGGAGAAACTAAGAGATTTTTTTGCATATGGGCTTGTGTTGAATAAATACCTCCTTCATATTTCCAAAATGGCTTTTCATTTGTTCATAAATTGAAGTTTAAGTTGAATTCTAAAAAATTCATGTACATGAAATTTCAGGAGAGTTCATAGCATTTTCATTTCATCGTCGTTTGCATAGCCTTTGAAATTTCTGACTATTGGAGGGTCTTCCTTGGGTCTAATAAGCTAAATAAATTCCTCTAGCACATTTTTCTATGTATTTTTTGAAGTATTTTTAGCTTAAGGAAACCTACAATGAGTTCGTGGCAAAAACTCAGCCTTAAGCCTGGAGCATGCTACGAACTCATCTAGTTTGGCAATTTTTTTTGTAATTTCTTATTCTTTGCCCAAAAACACTAGTAAATCTTGTACATGCCTGGTATGATAGTACTAGACATAATATGATTAAAAAATGTGTTGCCTTACCATATTTCAACATCATCATCTTGCATAATCATTTTAAGACCCTTTTCTTCAATTCTTCTTGTACCATATCCATCGAACCAAACTAACATGCTGAGGTGTTAGCCAACTGATACACTGGAGTTAAGACCTAGTAAACCTTAATTGAGATGGCAAGGTGGAAAAAGTGATGTGTTCTTATGCTTGATTATGTGTTCAACATGATGAGATGGCATCTCAATCATATTCTATGATTAGTGTTCTCACTAACCATAGTCTCCATTGATACACTTTAACCATTATAGATGATTGATGTGCTTCAAAAGAAATTTAATGCTTGAAAAACTTTAAAATTCTCCCTCGCTGCAAAACTTGAGCTGTTGGGAAAGTTTATAGTGAATTTTGACTATTTTACACTGATTTCGCAATGAACTTTGGTATTCTTGGCAAATTTCATTGTAATGACTAGATTTTCTCATGCATGAGATATTTTTGGATTTTTCTTTGACATTGACTCCTGTCACACAAATGATGACCATTAGTACCCCTCACATATGAATTTTTTGAAAATTATGAATTCAAAAGACCTTATTCAACTCTAAGTGACTCAACCTAATTAAATTAAGACCAACGAAATTTTATCATGTATAATAATGGGATCACCAGGTTCTGTCTTTTAAACTTAAACACAAATGTGCTTAATGTGAGAAAAGGTGTCTCATGGAATTAATGGCTTCCATTAGCATATTCTGTTGCTTGATCACCACGACCATGAAATTAATGAAATTAATAACTTCTACACTATAAGATATATCCCCAAGTTTTTAATTACCTGGATCTGAAGGCCTAACAACTAAAACTTCTGCAAACACAACAAGTCATATTTTTCCCCAGTCACATAGTCTATAGAAACAGAGTTTAAAGATCACTCTGAAACTCCTCAACCAAGGATCTTTTTGGAAAAACTCTCTCATGATTCCAAACAGACCCTGCTCTGCACAAAACCTAGAAGGCGGAATTTCTAATTTCGTCTTCCTTTTATCAGAAATTACTCGCAAGTTTGATGACAATTTTCTATTACAAATTTCCTCTCTTTTGTTGGCTTGATACAAAGATCTAAATCTTCTCCCTTTAAAGAAAACATGTAGAATACTTAAAAAAATTTCATCATGTCTGTCTTCTGCTATAAAATATCTAATCAGATTTGAAATTAAATTCAATTTAGTGTTTTTTTTCACATTAGAGTGATTATCCTTCTTAATTGATTCCATTGTGATGAAGATCTCAGATCTTGCCAATTTAAAACCTGAGATGTTGCACCTATGATCCAATATTCCGACCCTCTGTTGGTTGAGACACCAATAGATCATGATTTAAAATAGTCTCAGGACTAAAGAACACAGGTTTATGTAATTCTCCGCTTCCTGTACTTCCAGAATTCCACGCTAGAGTTAATTTTCTTCCTCATCCTCACTCTTAATGCATTCACAATTTCATGCACAATCACATTATGTAACTCTTCCACAGTGCTTGCAACTTCTGGGTGCTTCAATTAATAGTTGGGTTTTAATATTCATATTGTGAAAAATCCTAAATATGGATTCCTACTGCAACAAATCTAAATTACTTTTTTTTTTTAAAGTTCCTATGGTTGTCTTTTTTTGAAGAGTTTTTTCAGATTATCCACAGTATAAAGGAACATTTGTCGACGTTTCGAATCCCAACGGGGGTCCATATTCAGGACAATTGAATTACTTGTATTATTTCTCATAATTATTTCATTTCAGAGAAATATCGAAGTAATTATTGAAGCAGTCTACAAAAATAATGTGGCAGAATAAATAAAATTGTTGAAACAAACTTAAAAAAATACAATGAAAAACATCCTCATTTGACATATTTATTTTTTGGACTAAGTCCTTAGAAAAACCCAACTCAAGAAAACCAGTGCAAAATATCTGAGGGTTTTATACTATTAAGCAGTAAAATCTTGAGTACAACTAGGGTGCCAATATCCATCTCACCCGTCAGAGAAATATAGGAAACAAAATAAATGTGAGGTATACCTCACTCTGCAAATCCATAGCTGATCAGAACAATGCTGGTGAAGCCCCTCTCTGCCTCTGCGTGATTCCTAAACTAGAACTATGTAAGCCTGCATGGGAAAGCTCTGGAATTGCATCACCTCTCCTCTGTAAATGATCAAGTTAATCAGAAACTAAGTTTTGGCTCTCCTGGCTCTAAAAATCCATCTTCCAGCTATCTCTGAATTGATCACAAAATGCACTGACTGCCTCTCTCTGAAATGTACTCGTGGTCCTCTTGACCAGTTACTACATTTGCCCCTCTCTAAAACTGATCACTGAATCAAATCACTTAGCAAACCCAACCCTAGTGATTTGATATTGATCAATAAGTTGTGTCTCTCTCATAATATTGAAAATGCCAAATGATCAATGTGATCAATGTGTTTTTGATAGGCCCCTCACCCTCCTTCTTATATTATTCTGATGACCCTTCAACATCCAAGATTAAAACATAATCAAGGGCTAATGTTAACTTGGAGGTGATCCATGACTTTATCTAGAAGATTCACAATTAGTTTAGTTAATACCCTTTAATTAATCAGTTTCCCTAAGTTTAGACATATGAAAACGTAAAAAAATGATTAATTAATTTAATTAAACCATCTCTAAGTGGAATTTTCCAAAACCATTTATGGATATTATGGAATACATGTGTCTCGGCCTATATAGAAAGTTACAAGGCTAGAATACATCCAATGCTGCCATAAATCAACACTCCCTCTTAGCAAGGAAAGTGCTCTAGCAAGACAACTAAATGTGCTGCTCTAACTTCTAGAACATCTGTTGTTGTGTGGTTGATTTTTCTCATCAACACTACACAAAACAAATGATGCATCTGTACTATTGCTGACTTTGCATGTTGTTGCCAACTGCTACTGTACTGCAACTCCCTCTGAATTATGCAACCATGCTACTACACTGTGTGAGCACTGCTCTACACTGCGTGAGCACTGCTTTGAACTACCCTACACCATTGTGCACTGCATTGCTGCTACTTTTTCTCAACTACTATTGTTGCTACACTGTTGCGTTGTTTCTAATTGAAACATAAAACATCCAAAATTTTACAAGTAAAACTGCATCTGAAAAATAATATTGACTGCTGCTAACTTCTGCACTAGCTCTCTGAAAAATACTGTGATGTTGCTGCTCTGCACTGCACTGCACGAGTGTGAACTGCGCTGCTGTTGCTCAATTGTTGTTGTTACTGCTCCCTCTCTGTGCTGATCAGGCTCTAGTACTGCTAGCCATTGCAATTTCTCTTCATCTTCCGCTGCAACCTTCCATCCTGCTACTCTCTTAAGGTTGTCGTAGCTCACATGTGATCCAAGAGTACGGAAATACTCAAGGATCCTACCAACTTGTAGATTCTGGATCTAAAACTCCAAGTTAGCCCATTTCTCTACATTTGGAATATGAACTAACATATCACAATCTTCGTCTGCCTCAATATTGGTAGCTCCGGCTTGAGGATCTTGCTTCTCTTCTTTATCCTTCTTCTTAAGAGGACATTGTGTGGCATAATGTCCCATTTCCCCACACCTAAAGCACTTGATCTTGGATAGATTTTTCTTCTTATGCCTCTGTTTCCACTTTGATGCAAGGGTAGTGTTATATTATTCCTCCTTCTTTCCTTTTGAACTATTGTTTCCATCCTCAATATGGATTTTGAGGAGATCTCTACTCAACTCTTCTTACTGCAAAGCTGCCTACATTGCTTCGCATCCTGGAATTTTTTCTTTGCCCAGAATACTTTGGAAAAAGACCTGATAATATTCTAAAACATAGTTCAGAGTGAGCCTTAATAGATCTAGGTCTTTGGGTGCTGATCCCACTGCTGACAGCTGGTCTAGGTTATCCTGAATTCTAGACAAGAAGGAATCAAAACGCTCTCCCTTCTTGATCCTAGTATTACACTTCTTCTCCTCCAGATACATCTTTCGCTGCTCGGAATATCCTTGGTATAGATTTTCTAGCCCTACCCACATTTCTATAGCAGTGTTCTTTGCTGCTATGTGAGGTACAATGTGATCCTTCACACCATATAGGATCAATCGTTTGGCCCTAGCCATGTTCTTCTTGAAGGCTCTCAGATGTGTTGCATCCAATGTTTCTGCAACTGCGCTATCTATGAGGGCCTTTAGATCATGCTCATCAAGGAGAAACTGAATCCTTGATTTCCAAATAACATAATTGGAGGCACCCTCCAATCTATCTTGGTCACACAATGCATTGTTAGCCATCTCCTCAAATGTCAATATCTTCCTCTAACCCTCTGCTCAGCTAGAATTACGCACTCCTTCAGGAGTAAGTCAATGCTTCTGATATTACATGGGGAAAAAATGAGATTATTTGAGTAAGAAAAACTCTATGAGGTCCAGAAATTCCCAATATGTGTTTTTCAGAAATTTTCTGACGCTTATGCACCATCACTTCATTGTTGTGCAGTAACTGCATTTCTCAGCTACACTGGTCTGCTATGCTACCTCTTCTACAACTGAAAAATTCTACCCCTCTGTCAAATCTCTCACAGGGAGCCTTTTCTGCATTGGATTTCCCTCCTGGACTGGACTACATAATTTCTGGGGGAGTCTACTGCTGCTTATGCAGATCCCAGTCTCTTCAAAGTTGATCTACTTGTTCAATCTTATTTCTCTTGCACTTCAGCTTGAATAAGCTCTGATACCATGTGAAAAATTCTAAATATGGATTCCTACTGCAACAAATATGAATTACTTCTCCTTTTATTTTTCATAATTATTTCATTTCAGTGAAATATCGAATTAATTACTAAAGCAGTCTACACATATAATTTTGCGGAATAAATCTAAGTGCTGAAACAAACTAAACAAAATACAATGTAAAAAATCAACATTTGACACATTTATTTTTTGGAATAAGTCCTCGGAAAAACCCAACTCGGGAAAAACGGTGCAGCAGATCTAAGGGTTTTATATTATTAAGCAATAGAATCTTGAGTACAACTAGGGTGCCAACATCCATCTCACCCTTCAGAGAAAATATAGGCAGTAGAAGAAATGTGAGGTATACCTCACTTTGCAAATCCCTTGCTGATCAGAACAACACTGGTGAAGCCCCTCTCTGCCTCTACATGATGCCTACGTTGGAACTGCGTAAGCCTACATGGGCAAGCTATGGAACTGTGTCACCTCTCCTCTGTAAATGATCAAGTTGATCAGAAACTTAGTTTTGGCCCTCCTGGCGTAGAAACCACAGCTTATAGCTATCTCCAGACTGATCACAAAAGGCACTGCGTCAGTTATTCCTAATTCCCTTAAGGAACTATGTCATCCCTCTAGGTGACTACACTGCCTCTCTCTAAAATGTACTCCTAGTCCTCCTGACCAGTTAATACATCTACCCCTCTCTGAAACTAATCATTGAATAAAATGACTTAGCCAACCAAACCCTAGTGATTTGATCTTGATCAAGAAGCTGTGTCTCTCTCACAACCTCGAAAAAACCAAATGCTCAATGTTGTCACTGTGTTTTCCATAGGTCCCTCACCCTCCTTCTTATATTCTTCCGTTGACCCTTCAACGGCCAAGATTAAAACATAATCAAGGGCTAAGATTAACTTAGAGGTGATCCATGACTTTATCTAGAATATTCACACTTAGTTTAATTAATCATTTTCCCTAAGTTTAGACATAGGAAACATTAAAAAATGACTAATTAATTTAATTAAACCATCTCTAAGTGGAATTTTCCAAAACCATTTCTCAGTATTATGGAATACATGTGTCTTAGCCTATATACAAAGTTACAAGGCTAGAGAAAATTTGATGCTACCATAAATCAACACATATAACTCCTAATAAAAGGAATTCAATGCAGTCCATTCAAAATACATAGAGTTTTCTCATACTCCCAAAAATTCACACAGTGATTCCAAAGATATGTAGTTCATTAAAAATATACACATAGAACTTAAATTCATCAATTATCCACACCGAGAAAAACCACATAATGAACTTTATTTCATTGATAAATATGTACATACATTTTCTCAAATCTTTCATTACTATTTATTACCAGATTTTCATTATTTGGCCCATTTCTTAAATCTCTCTCTCTCTCTCTCTCTCTCTCTCTCTCTCTCTCTTCCCGTAGGCTTATAATCCAATATTTGTTCTTGTAGTCTTAAAATCCAATCTCTTTTTAACCCTAAAGCTTACTAACATAAAACCCTACAAACTTGGAATCAATCTCTAAGTAAGAGAAACTATTTCTAATAATAGGAATACTAACCTATCTTATCTACAACTCTTCAAATTAATATACATGGGATATGTTTCTTCACTCCTTCGAGTCATTCCTCAAACTTCGGAATTAGTTTCATGAATCATCCTTGCTTATGACACCTTCACCTATCTAGAAGATCTGGGCGTAAGTAAGGGAACACATCAAAAGGTGGACCAATTGTTCCTTCAAACCCATGTGCTCATTTTCCATCATAACAGCTTTATGTATGAGAATAGTGGCGGTGAGAACCAGAACTGAACTGTGGAAACAGGAACCGAACCGCTGGAATAGGAAACAAATTACTGGAACAAGAACCCTCTTCAGTAAATACATTTTACCGGCTAGGTAATTTTAGTTTGATGCTCCTGCATTAGACTCCCAAAGTAGAAATAAAACATGATCTCCTCATCATGTGTTCCATTCTCTATCTCTTCATGTGTTTCCATTCTCTATCTTCTTGGATCCTAAACTATCTACTGCAGTGATATTTTTTCTTTATTTAGCTGTTGTTCATGTACTCTACTTTATTTTCTTGCTGCCCCTGGTTTCCATATTTAGTTTGTAAGGCTCTATTGAATTTTCCTTCAACATTTGTTATAGTCAAGCCTTTCGTACAAATAATTGTTTTTCTTCTCTTTATGCAACTCCTTTCCTTATGTTTCTTCCTCATAAGCTTCATAAAATTTTCTATTTCACTATCCAAATTACTTTGCTGCTGCACTTTTCTTTCACTCTCAGGGATATAAACACCTTGGTAACCTTTCATACTTTCATCTTCAAGCTTTTGGTTGCTACTTTAAATTTATTTTTCTTATACCATCTATACATCCTTAATGTTATTGAAGGCATCTCCCTCTGCAATATTCATTTGCTTATTCTTATATTCAAATTTATTCCTAAGAATTAATTTACCATTCAACTCACTAATTGCAGTAAGAGACTCACCCTTCACTTCTCCTATCCTAGCCAATGCATTAGGAAATTGGAAACTAACATATATCTCTGTCTCAATCAAAGTTTGAGTCACTTCTTCATCACGATTTATAATCACATCCTCATACTCATATTCCTCCAGCAAATATTCTAGTAACTCCTCTTCTACTTGATAATATTCAAGTACTCCATCACAATGTTGCTCATCATCTTCAACATGTATTTCTTCTTTTTTAACAATATTCAATATTTTCCCTTCATTTCCTTGACTAACTCCAGTAGTAAAATCAACTATGTTCAGTTCTAAAACTGAATTTTCTTCAGCACGAGTCATATATGTCCCATCTTCCTCTTCATTATTATTCTTCTCTTTGTCACTATTATGTGACACTTACATCTCTCCTTCTGGGCTGACTCAATCTTCCTCATTCACATCTCTACCAATGCATTCTTTAAGAAGCCTAATTTCTTCATCAAAATTACTAAAAGTTAAATCATTTACCTAAGGTCTCAATCCATGGCTTGACTCAGACTCCCTTAATATATTTTCTAACAATAAAATATCTATGTTAGCTTCCTTGAATGTTACATTTGAATGCTTGACATCTTCCTTCTCTTCCGCTTGCTTTTGGCTACCCATATAAGCCAAACTCCATCTTCTTACAGCTCTAGAATTATGCTGAAAATAAATATCTTCCTTCAACTATGTATGAACTTCCTCATGAGACCTAAGTGTCTCATATTTCTTCTTTAAAAAAAAAATCAGATTTTGTATCTTCTCTTCCTCTTCTTTGACAATACCCAAAGATTTTCCATAATCATGTATTACACCTGCAAACATACACAAATTGTTAATTTAAAAATCATAAGGCTCAGTAGCCTCAACTGATGGTTCAAACATCATTGCTTTATCTTCAAGTTCACAAGGAACTTGTTCTTCTCCAACAACTTTCTTTTGTTGTAGCTCAACTCCTTTGAGATTCTCCAACCTCAATTGAGCATCCATTATCTGCTCAAGCTTCCTAATCTCCTCTATTAACTGAGTATTCATATTATGCTCTTTGTTCTCTTGTAGAGTATGCCATTTCACCTTATTTCTTATTATATAACCATACCTCTAGTCTTCTTTATTCCTCTGGAATAGCTCCATCAACAAACTAAGATGGATTCTTATATCAGCCTTTTCTCTGTCATACTCTTCATCATTCATTTTCCTTCCCATGCCATATTATTTGGCATCTTTCTTCTCTCCTCTTCTTTTGTGGCTTCTATCTGAACCTATGCTATTACTATCAGTAGTCATCTTCTTCTCCATCTCCATGTGTTTCCTCATACTTACTATGAGCTGCACTAAGCCTATACAATAGAAGTCCTCTTTCACCCTACTACAACTACCTCACCAAGCTTCTCTTCAGTACCTGGTCTTTTGGAAATAATGGTTCTCAATCTTGAATCTTATGGGATTTCTTCTTTGCTCTTTCCAATATTATATAATCAACTCATCTTCTCTTGATAACATTAAATCGCTCTCTTATATTACAATCCTTAGCTGGAACATTAAGGTTCTTCCACACCTTTCTTTCTCAAGAAGTATTTTCTGGCTTCTGTCATCACTGCTTCAAAGCTATGATCTACTTGTTGAGATACTCCTCAATTGATGCTACCTACACTTCAAAAAATGTTAAAAAAAATTACCATTAGCATATCATATCTTAATAAACCTTATCCTCGCTATCAAGCTTTCAAAAGCTTGTTGCTGCCAAACTTTCATGGCCACTCTAAATGCTTCTGCTCAGCTTCCATATCTGGTTGATCTAACCTCTTTCCTCTTTCCAAAAGAGCATTCCCCACTCTAATACCAATGATGGCCTTCTAAGGCATAATTCCTTCATACAAGTTGAGGGTGTGATTCCTTTCCCTTTTTCATGAATTAACTTGTCATAGGACTGTCAGGTTCTCTCTTTTAAACTTAATTTTTTTTTTCTTAATGTGAGCAGAGGTGTCTCATGGACTTAATGGCTTCCATTGGCCTATTTGGTTGCTTCATCACCATGGCCATGCCATGAATAGCTTCTACACAACAATTTTTATCCCCAATTTTTCAGTTATCTTGATCTGAAGACACCAACAACTAACACTTCTGCAAAAACAACAAGTCGCTTTTTTCCCAGTCACACAGTCTATAAAAAAACAGTTTAAATATCACTACAAAACTCCTCAACCAAGGATACTTTTCGAAAATTTCCCACGTGTTACCAAATAAACCCTACTCTACAAAAAACCTAGATGGAAGAATTACGAAGTTCATATTCCTTTGATCATAAATTGACCCACAAGTTTGATGACGGTTTTCCCTTACAAATTTCCCCTCTTCTGTCGGCTTCATACAACGATCTAGATCTTCTCCCTTTAATGCAAACCTTTAGAATACTTCAAAAAATTTCATCATGTCTATGTTTTTCCATAAGATATCTAATCAGCTCTGAAATTCAATTCAATTTAGTGTTTTTTTCACATTAGAGTGATTCTCCTTCTTAATTGATTCCCTTGTGACGAAGATCTCATATCTTGCCAATTTAAAACCTGAGATGTTTCACCTTTGCTCCAATATTCTGGCCCTCTATTGGTTGAGACACCAACAGATTATGATTTAAAATAATCTCAGGACTGAAAAGCACATGTTTATGTAGTTTTATGTTTCCTGTACTTCCAGAATTCCACGCTAGAGTTATTTTATTCCTCAACCTCACTCTCAATGCATTCACAATTTCATGCATAATCACATTATGTAACTCTTCCACAATGCTTGAAAATTCTGGGAACTTCAATTAATACTTGTGTTTCGCTATTCATATAAATCCTAATAAAAAGAATTCAACAGAGTCAATTTAAAATACACAGAGTTTCCTCATACTCCCGACAATTCCCACAGTGATTCCATAGATACGCAGCTCATTCAAAATATACACATAGAACCTGAATTCATCAATTATCCACACACAAAAACAACCACATAATGAAAGTTATTTCTTTGATAAATATGTACATACATTTTCTCGGATCTTTCATTACTATCTATGACCAGATTTGCATTATTTGGTCCATCTCCTGACTATCTCTCTCTCCCTCTTCCCATGGGCTTACAATCCAATCTCTCTGCCCATAGGCTTACAATGAAATCTCTTTTTAAGCCTAAATATTACAAACAAAAAACCCTATATACTTGTAATCAATCTCTAAGTAAGAGAAATTGTTTCTAATAATAGGAATACTAACCTATCTTATCTACAACTCTTCAAATTAATATACATGGGATCTGTTTCTTCACTCCTTCGAGTCATTCCTCAAACTTAGAAATTAGTTTCATGAATCATCCTTGCTTATGAAACCTTCGCCTATCTAGAAGATTTGGGCATAATTAAAGGAACATATCATCATGTTGACCCATTTTTCCTTCAAACCCATGTCCTTGTTTTCCATCATAACAGTTTGATGTATGAGAATCGTGGAGGTGAGAACCGAAACTGAACTGCGGGAACAAGAACCAAACAATGGGAATAGGAACCCTCTTCAGTAAATACATTTGATTGACTAGGTCATTTTAGTTTGATGCTCCAGCACAAGTTATCAAGAAAGATGTAAGTACAAGTGTAATTACCAAGAAAAGAGACAGTGGCCTCTGGCATTGATGTTAGGTAATGGTAAAACTGTTGGTAAGGAATCCAGACCATAATTTGCTGTTTCTTATACAAGTTACTACTT
This sequence comes from Pinus albicaulis, assembly GCA_034641835.2. NCBI lineage: Eukaryota > Viridiplantae > Streptophyta > Pinopsida > Pinales > Pinaceae > Pinus > Pinus albicaulis. The sequence continues at coordinate 15,379,404 of CM076573.1, forward strand.
GGTCGTGTCTTATTTTTTTTGTATATTCGAAATGTTCATTCATTTCTTCTCATCCTGTCGGTACCTTGAAACCCTTGTAACAAGTATGGTGTTCAAGTGTTTTGTTAGGAATGGATGAAAGTAATGAATTCCAAGAGAGAGGTTTTATCGGACACTTGTAACAAACCACCTCATTCCTGGGCACATGGTATCATATATCATTTGTAAGCTGCATGTATCGTGGACTATGTGCACCAATTGTGAATTCAAAGAAAATTTCTGAGACATGCATGTAATTACTTATTATCAAGTTGGGCATTGAAAAAAATGAAACCACTGATAGAGAATGATTTATGTTGGAATTTTGGGAAATTCCAAGCAAACAGTGGAGAGAATATAAACTCCCCTCTACAACACAGAGTAATTTAAACAACTTGACAGGAGACAGAGTTTTCAGGATTTTAAAACAAATTTCTATTCCTTTCAAAACTGATACAGATTCTTCCTCTAAAGAGAGGGATAACAACAAAGGTGACTGCTACAGACGCAGTGCACAGATCTTCAAAACAATGCTCTCTGTCTCTCAAAAGACGCACAAAACAGTGCTGTAATGGTCTTACTGTGTTTTCTCTTGCCTGCGGGCTGACATAGCGGTTCACTATAAAAATACCATAATAATACAGACTTCGCGTGCCATTTTCACTTTATATATATGTCGCGGCGGTCATAAAACATAAAACAAAATACATAGGAAAAACATTACAAAAAAAATATGAAAAAACTTTATATGGCGCGACATATAAAAGTGGGGACCACTTTCATAGTCGGCAATCGACAATCGACAATCGGCAAATGTCTTGGCAACGAACTTTGTGTTCCATTCAATCTTTCGATTGCGATTGGCAACACGGCTCCGATCTTCCACTTGCGATTGGAAACACAATCGACAATCAACAATCGGGAGATGGCTTGACAACAAAGCTTTGTGTTCCATTCAATCTTTCGATTGCGATTGGAACACGACCTCCGATCCATCGATTGCGATCGGATCCGCCCAGATCAGGGCACACAATAAAATCCCGCCGATTTAAACCTTGCGATTGACACCAATCGATTCAATAGATTTCTGCCACGTGGTCTTGTGGACCCACGGGCCTCCGCTGTTGAGAGGGCGATTCATATATATATATATTTCGTTTATATTAAACATTCTGCTTTGCGGAACTCTCCCATATCAACAAGACACTTCTCCAACTTAATTTTCCGATTCCGATTGGCATAAAAAATGGTGGGGACCACTTGTCCGCCAATTCAAAAATAAAAGGACTTCCGCCTGTTTCTCTTCATTATGGTTGTTGAGGACTTTAAAGCCCGAAATGACTATTTTTAATTTAGTCGGCTCCTCTGTAGAAAAGATCTACAAAATCTTCGTCCTTCCACTGTGAAGAATGGCTCTGCACATTACTGAGTTAATTCCATCTGCCATTGTGGCTGCGGCCCATCAAAAATTTAATTCATCCTTACGGATTCACCAACATTCTTCAATACAGAGTGCTCCGCACTCAATCTCTGATTCTGCTGTTGCTGCTGCCTTTGTCCTTTGTTCTTTGTTCTTCCTGCCCAAGGCACGGCAGGTGACTTTAATATTTCAACACTCCCCCTTAAAGTCAGCTGCTGGGTTATTCATCATACCCAGGCATTTTCTTAGAAATTCAAATGTCTTTTGTCCCAATGGTTTAGTTAAAATATCTGCATATTGTTCCTCTGTTTTACAATGCTGTAAAACAACTTCACCATTATTCACCAATTCTCTGATATAATGATACTTTGTATCTATGTGCTTTGTTCTTTTGTGAAACACAGAATTCTTTGACAATGCAATAGCTGAGCTATTGTCACAATAAATCACAGTGCCCTTTACCTGTTCTTGGCACAAACTTCTCAACATCCTTCTCATCCAAATTGCTTGACAGGCTGCTGCTGTAGCTGCCACATATTCTGCCTCTGCTGTAGACAATGCTATAATAGGTTGTTTCTTAGAAGCCCATGAAATGGCTCCTGAACCCATATGAAAAATATAACCGGAAGTGCTCTTCCGATCATCTACACTTCCAGCCCAATCACTGTCAGTGTATCCAACTAATTCTGAATTTTCTGAAGCTGTATACAAAATACCAAATCTTTTTGTTCCTTTCACATACCTCAGAATTCTCTTTGCTGCTTGCCAATGTGCTTCTTTTGGCTTCTCCATAAATCTGGAAATTAAGCTAACATCATGCATAATATCTGGCCTAGTTGCAGTCAAATACAGAAGGCTGCCAACTATGCTTTTATACAAACTTGGATCAAAATCCTTGCTGCTGTCATTCTTACTTAACTTCAATCCCATTACTGTGGGAGTAATTGCAGCTTTGCACTCCTGCATGTTGAATCTTTCCAAAACTTGATTCACATACTTTGCTTGAGAAATAAAAATTCCTTTCTCACCTTGCTCCACTTCTATTCCCAAGAAGTATCTTAACAAACCCATGTCAGTCATTTCAAATTCATCTTTCATCACTGTTTTAAAATTTTCAACAAGGTAATCATCATTACCTGTAAAAATTAAATCATCAACATATAAAACAACAATCAACAACTTACCATCCTTTTCTTTGATGTAGAGGGTGGGTTCTCCCTCACACTTTTCAAATCCATTCTCCAATAGATAAGAATCTATTCTGCTGTACCATGCTCTTGGTGCTTGTTTCAGCCCATAAAGAGCTTTCTTCAATTTACAGACCTTATGCTCTTGGCCTTTCTTCTTATATCCAAGAGGCTATTCCACATATACCTCTTCCATTAAAACTCCATTTAAAAATGCGGATTTTACATCCATTTGATATACTTTCCATCTATTTTGTGCTGCTATGGACAACACTGCCCTTACCATCTCCATTCTTGCAACTGGTGCAAAAGTTTCTTCATAATCAATCCCTTGCTTCTGCTTATATCCCTTGACAACAAGTCTGGCCTTGTGTCTTTCTATTTCTCCTTCAGCATTGCTTTTGGTCTTGTATACCCATTTAACTCCAATGACTTCTTTACCTTCTGGGAGATCAACTAACTCCCATGTTCTATTCTTCTCTATGGCTTTAATTTCATCATCCATAGCTTCTATCCATTTTCTATCTTTAATAGCATCTCCAAAATGAATAGGATCATCAACTTGACAATACAAAGCAAATAAGGAATTCATACCTTCGTTTGCTTCTCCTTGCTCATAGATTTCTCTAAGGCTTCTGAATCTTGTTCCTCTTTCACTTGGTGTAGCCATGCTTGATGAAGCACTCGATTCTGCTCCTTGTGGTGTACTCGGTGAACCACTGCCGATTCTTCTCAAGGGTGTTCTCACTACCGCTTGAGGCGTCCCTTGCTGGCCTTGCGCTACTAGAGGTTGTGAAATGGATGGGTTATTAATCTCAACCACATCTAAATCATCTTCATCATGAGATAAACAGTTTTTGACATTGACTATTTTCTCAATGCTTCCATCCCACGCTTCCTCTTCGATGAATTGCACATCTCTGCTAATTACAAACTTCTTTGTGGATGGGTTATACAGTCTGTATCCTTTGGAATCTTCACAATATCCAAGGAAAATTCACTTCTCCCCCTTACTATCCAACTTCTTTCTTAACTTGTCAGGAATATGTGCATATGCCACACATCCAAAAACTCTCATGTGGGTGACTCCCTGTTTTCTGCCACTCCATGCTTCTTCTGGAACTTTGTTCATCACGGCTTTTGTGGGGCATATATTCAAAATGTATACATCACAGTTTGCTGCTTCTGCCCAATACTCATTCGGCAAGTGTTTTTCCTTTAGCATACTTCTCACCATCTCCATTATGGTTCGATTCTTCCTTTCAGCAACTCCATTCTGTTGCGGCGTGTACCTGGTGGTAAACTGCTTGTGTATGCCGTTCTCTCTGCAAAAACGCAGAAATTACTTTGATATGTATTCTCCTCCTCTGTCAGTTCTGAGGACTTTAATGTGAAGTCCGCTCTGTTTTTCTACAAGAGCTTTAAAATGACAAAATTTCTGAAAGACTTCGCTTTTATATTTTAGAAAATAGACCCACACTTTTCGTGTGAAATCATCTATGAAAGTCAGCATGTAATTGCTGCCCGAAACGGATGCTGTTTGCATCGGCCCACATAAATCTGAGTGGATTATCTCCAAAGGTGCTTTCGCCCTTATGCTTTTCCCTGAAGGAAAATTTTCTCTGTGTTGCTTTCCCAAGATGCAGCCTTCACATAGGCTGTCAGGCTTTTCAATCAATGGTAAACCTCTTACCATTCCTTTTCTGTGCAACAAATTTAATCCTCCGAAATTGAGATGTCCAAATCTCAAATGCCATAACCAATTTTCATCTTTCTCTTCCTTCTGGAAGGCTTCTTGTGTTACAGCTGCTACATTCTTTCCTTTTCCTTTCAAGTCAATGTTGAGCTTGAGCGGAAACATTCTATTGCTGGTCATTTGAATTTCAGCAATAATTTTCTTGCTTGGAGGAATATCTTTTATTGTGCACACATCATATTTAAATATTACATTGTAACCTTTATTTATGAGCTGCCCAATGCTCAAAAGATTACACTTCAGACCTGGAACATAATACACATCAGGAACAAATTTCTGCTCCCCATTCCTTGCTCGAATACTAACTCTGCCTTTCCCTTTGACAGAGATTTTAGTATCAGTCCCTGTGGTCACTTCAGATTTAACTTCTTCATCAAGATTGGCAAACATTGCTCTGTTTCCAGTCATGTGATTACTACATCCAGAATCTAAGAACCAAACATCATCATTTCTATCTTGTGCTACATTACAAGCTAACAACACATTACTTGGGTTCTTTTCCTCTTTTTCTACATTAGCATTCTGCTTATTCTTCATGTCATTTTGCTTCTTTCTACATTCATTGGCATAGTGCCCATATTTCTTGCAATAATGACACTGGACATTGGATTTATCATACCTTTGTCCTTGAGCACGTTGGTGTTGATGTCCACCTTGCTGGCTGTTGCATTGGCCGTGGCTCTGGCTTTGACTGTTGCTCCTTCCATGTGAATGTGAAGAGCTGTCTCTTCCACCTCTATTATGGCTTCTGCCTCTTCCTCTTTCTTTTCTTTGACCTCTTCCTCTTCCTGAAGGCATCTGGGTCTTGAAGGCGTGCTCAAGAGATGAGTGTTCATCTCTGCTCAATCTTTGTTCATGAGTTATTAGTGAGGCATGAAGTTCATCCACTGTGAACTGTGAGAGATCTTTGGTCTCTTCTATGGTGGTTACAATAACATCAAACTTTGAGGGTAAGCATCTCAAAATTTTTTCCACAATCCTCCTTTCTTCAAGAGTTTATCCATGGGATCTTATCTGATTGACAATCCCAATCACATGTGTAAAGAATGTATCTACACTGTCTGACTCTTTCATGCAAAGAGTTTCAAAGTCTCTTCTCAGCAATTGAAGTTTTGCTGTTTTAACTTTCTCCATACCTTGATAGGCTACTTTCAGAGTTTCCCATGCCTCCTTGGATTTCTTAGCTGCTGCTATCCTTGGAAACACACTCTTGTTTACAGCTTGATACAAACAGAAGAGAGCTTTGGCATCTTTCTTCCTATTATTCTTCAATACATCTTTCTCTTCTTGAGTTAAGGCATTAAAAGCCTGCTCATCAACTCGTTCTATGAAACCATCTTCTACTAGTTCCCACAAGTCTTGTGAGACAAACAGGGCTCTCATGGTAATGGCCCAATAATCATAGTTCTTTCCATTAAACTGTGGAAGCTGAACACTTCCAAGATTCATACCAGTGCTTGGTCCAGCCATTGCTTCTTAAACTGAACTCAGACTTTAAACAATCTGTCTTTCCTTTTTGAAAGAACGAACAAAAACAACAACTCTGTTTTCTTTGAGAAATACCTGACTTTTGACTTCTGTTGAGCTTTTCACGCTGCTGGAGAGAAACGCTGCAACAGGTCTTCTTCTTCAGCTTCTTTGAAATCTTCAAAGAGCCTAGAGTAGCTCTGATACCATGTTGGAATTTTGGGAAATTCCAAGCAAACAGTGGAGAGAATATAAACTCCCCTCTACAACACAGAGTAATTTAAACAACTTGACAGGAGACAGATTTTTAAGGATTTTAAAACAAATTTCTATTCCTTTCAAAACTGATACAGATTCTTCCTCTAAAGAGAGGGATAACAACAAAGGTGACTGCTACAGACGCAGTGCACAGATCTTCAAAACAATGCTCTCTGTCTCTCAAAAGACGCACAAAATAGTGCTGTAATGGTCTTACTATGTTTTCTCTTGCCTGCGGGCTGACACAGCGGTTCACTATACAAATACCATAATAATACAGACTTCGCGTGCCATTTTCACTTTATATATATGGCGCGGCGGTCATAAAACATAAAACAAAATACATAGGAAAAACATTACAAAAAAAATATGAAAAAACTTTATATGGCGCGACATATAAAAGTGGGGACCACTTTCATAGTCGGCAATCGACAATCGACAATCGGCAAATGTCTTGGCAACGAACTTTGTGTTCCATTCAATCTTTCGATTGCGATTGGAAACACGGCTCCGATCTTCCACTTGCGATTGGAAACACAATCGACAATCGACAATCGGGAGATGGCTTGACAACAAAGCTTTGTGTTCCATTCAATCTTTCGATTGCGATCGGAACACGACCTCCGATCCATCGATTGCGATCGGATCCGCCCAGATCAGGGCACACAATAAAATCCCGCCGATTTAAACCTTGCGATTGACACCAATCGATTCAATAGATTTCTGCCACGTGGTCTTGTGGACCCACGGGCCTCCGCTGTTGAGAGGGCGATTCATATATATATATATATATATATATATATATTTCGTTTATATTAAACGTTCTGCTTTGCGGAACTCTCCCATATCAACAAGACACTGCTCCAACTTAATTTTCCGATTCCGATTGGCATAAAAAATGGTGGGGACCACTTGTCCGCCAATTCAAAAATAAAAGGAATTCCGCCTGTTTCTCTTCATTCTGGTTGTTGAGGACTTTAAAGCCCGAAACGACTGTTTTTAATTTAGTCGGCTCCTCTGTAGAAAAGATCTACAAAATCTTCGTCCTTCCACTGTGAAGAATGGCTCTGCACATTAATGAGTTAATTCCATCTGCCATTGTGGCTGCGGCCCATCAAAAATTTAATTCATCCTTACGGATTCACCAACATTCTTCAATACAGAGTGTTGCGCACTCAATCTCTGATTCTGCTGCTGCTGCTTTTGTACTTTGTTCTTTGTTCTTCCTGCCCAAAGCACGGTAGGTGACTTTAATATTTCAACAATTTAGACGCTAGATTTAAAGACATGTAATAAGTAGTTTGTGAGATGATTCATGAACCTCCTCGATGTTGAAATATATGTAATAAAAACCAGTCGTGTTTAACATTAAAAGAAGAGCGAAAATTGAGGGCTTTAACAATAAGTTTGCAAAAATAGAAGATTCCATTGTGGACACCTAATATGAATGAGGATGAAAAATATCATTATTTGTATTCAAGATTGATTATACACATCCAAAAAAAATATTGAGTGTGATTTTTGAGTGAAGTTGATGATTATAAAATTTAATTTGAAATAATCAATTACTGCGATCTTTAATACAATCTGGGGTTTGTCCATAGGCGTGTGCAATTAAGGATCATCTACCAGTGGCCCCATGTGGTACTATGGATAACCTAGATTCCAATCATCCTTGGAAAATACACCACTTGGGGTTCGTTGACGTAATTAAATATACTCAACTCGGTGTATCTAAATATTCAAGTCTATCATGAGCACTACCAATTAGTAGAGTGCTAAATTTGGAGTTTTTTTTTATTAGCATAATCTAATTCCAATTTTTTTCTGGTATTTTTTTTTCATCAATGATATTTAACTTATTTAATTTTTCAAACTGCTTTCTAGCAGCTGAGGAGGATGAGGCCCCAGCTAAAGCGAAAAAATCCTCTAAATCTTCTGCCACCCAGTGAAATGATTCTTGATAATTGGAAAAGGCTTTATTCAAACACAAAGACTAATTTTGCATACATTCGCAGGGACTTGCTTCTTAGTATCCCTTATTGTTAATATACATTTTGCGAATCATTTAAATAGACATCATGGATTTGACTTCACTAGGAGAAACTATGTGAGGCACATTTAAGTATAATCTGGAGAATCGGGTTTAGGGAGATGAATATTTTATATTATATGTATTTTTATATATTTTATTATATATGATATTAACATTTTAGGGTTTTTAATATAATTTACATATTGTCTAATTATATATATATATATGGTTTTATAATTAAATAATAATATTTACAAATTAATTAATTTAATTAATCAAAGTTAAAATATAATACAAAAAATAATTTTAATTAAAACTATAAAATTTAATAAAACACAAATTTACAAATTTTAAATTCAACAATGAAACTTAAACAATTTTTGACCAAGTGTAATTTATAAACCATAAGTCCAAACTCAGTAAAATTTGAGGTATTGGGAAGCTAGAGACAAACCACATGCAATGGACTCATTAAAATGAAAATTTCAATAAAGTGAGAATTTCACAAAATAAACCATTCCAAATCATTTTATAAGTGATCTAACCAAAATTTACATGGAGGATCTTCATAGTTAATCAAAAAAAAAAATTGGGGGTTGTGGCCACAACAGTTGGCAACACATGAGGAAGAAGTAGTTATCTTTAATAAAATAATAGTACAAAGTTTAACAAAAGGTTGAAAAGAAAGTTTTTCAAAATTTTCCAGTACACGACACCATTCTCAAAGGTCGCACTTAAAACATAATCAAAACATAATAAGCTCATCAAGATGAAAGTATTAGAATTATCAATTCTAATATAGTCAATCAACACATAGGGAGTAATTATTTTCTTAAGTTATCTCCATAATTTGATAGTAAAAACAACTAGGAGTTGTTAAAGAGTAGCATGCATCTATTATATATGAAATTACCTCTTTTCTCCCGACATTTCTTTGTAGCCAGCAAGCTTTTTCAATACCCTAACGAAGATATCTTCACACCATGTATGCATGGAACCTCTCCTAGTGAGCTTGTTCAGCAATCTAACCGGTTTGTACACACTTCCCACGCATATGTATTTGCAACTCTCTTTGGCCACCCTTTTGATTCACATATTTGGAGATTTTATTTTAGAAATTGGGTGAAGACAAAATGGTTGTACACAATATTTTGTGTCTAAGGAAATAGATGTAATACTAGTTGATATTGACCCCACTAGTATTATTTTCCTCTACTAAAGTAGATGATTTTATATGTGGAGGGGTATGAGAAGGATTAAACACAAAGAATGGAGGGAATTCATTCCTTTATAAAGGTGATCTTATACCACGTGACTAAAATCTTCACTGTTTCCCCATGGTTTATGGTTAATGCACAATAAAAGTGAAATCTTAATGATCCGGGTAAATTCCTGATACCCTTTTAACAAAGAATTTTTACTTCAGCTGATGTGTTAGACCTACATTTCATCAAATCATTAATGAACGCGTGCAGATATAATCAAGAGGAACATAACAAGCATTAGCAACATAAGATATTAATAATGGAGTTCGTCTAGGAGGGACTACATCTCCGGGCCTTGGTGTCAATATGGTGTAGGCTGCTGCATTAAGTGATAGAAATAGTGATGATGTACATGGATGGTATTTTCTCTGTCAGACAAGGAAAATTACCTCACGCAGGAGTGGATGGACCTCTCCACGAGATGTTCCACTACAGGAAATCTCATTCACAAAAAGGACTCCTATTAGCATGAAAATCTCACTAAATAGTGACTAAGAGTATCCCGCCGAACATGGCAACAAAGGGATCTCAAACATAAAACAAATCCATGATAGAAATTACATCTCACATCAAGAAAAAAACAAGATCCCACATCAAACATCAAACAGGTATCTATACAACACAATGCATCTCATAGCAAAGAGACAAAGAAGTACATGATCACACTACATATACCTCAGATCCTTGAGCTATCTGAAGAAAAGGATGATAAATTGTTGGATTTGGTTGTACCATCAATCTTGTGGCATCGAATATCCTAAAAACTACTGCTCACACATTGAATGCTGGCACCTACAACTGCACTTTGAAAAGTGGTTGAAAGGTGGAATGATCAAATGGAAAATTTGAATACACCATTAGATTCGTGGCATTGAATAGTGCAAAATCGACTATCAAATTTCTGAATGCTGACAAAGTGAGAATCTGGGGCTACAGGAATATTTTAGATTCAACCTAGATTCCCTAAAGATTCCCTCCTATGGGTCATCTGAATATATGCTTCTCAGATCAAAATTCTGTCTGTGCCATCAACATCCTTGCGAAATTCTGAGAAGAGTGAGTATAAAGTTGACTTCATTCTCACACTAGAAAATTTCGGCCTGATTCCTGAAGACTCTCCTCCATAGGGAATCTACAAAACCACTACTGAAAAGGAGAATTTGGGTGCACCATCGTGTTCCTTTTGAAATTTTGGTTAAAATTCATATAAAGTTCAATACATTCTGAAATAGAGAAATTTGCCTCCTTGGAATCAAAATTATTCTCCAAGCATCAAAAAGATCCTGCATCGAAATATGTGCCCACTCCTCTAGTTTACAACTCCTCTGCCTGGAATTGCGTGCTCGAGTCTGCTGGCCGCATTTGTGAAAAATTGAGTTTTTATATTAGTTGATGGGTTGAGTTATCAAATCTCTGCCCGGGCTCCGTTGGTGTCATTAGCAAATTATGTGGAGGTGGGTTGGGTTCAAATCTCACCCGCTCCAAAATAGCATTTCATTTTGTATTGTTTTGACTGTTCATATATGGTAGGTTGTTTATTTGGTGGTGGGTGAGCTACGTGGGCCAGGCGGGTTCAACCACTGGTACAAAATGGCTAATTAGTTACTAAAAAAGCGACTACAAATTGCATATAAACGACTATTTTTTGGTCGGTGACCAATAGTATCTAATTTACCGTATCTTATAACGCGACCAAATTTTGGTCATTTTTAGCTTATTCATTAATTGGTTATCTCAATTTTTTTGTCTAGTAGTATATTTGGTCATTAATTTAGTCATTGCTTTAGTCATTGATTTAATCATTAATTTAGTCATTGATTTGGTCACTAATTTGGTCATTGATTTAGTCATTGATTTAATCTTTGATTTGGTCATTAATTTTCACAATTAATGACTAAATATACAACAAAATATATTACTATATGATAACCCAAGAAACCAATTAATGACCAAAGAAAAATGACCAAAATGTGGGCCATGTTATAAGATATTGTAAATTAACTACTAATAGTCATATATATGCAAATTTTAGTCATTGTTTGAAACCAATTAATGAACGAAGAAATATGACTAAATTTTAACCTTGTTATAAGATACTGTAAATTAGCTACTAATAGTTGTATATATGAAAAATTTAGTCGTTATTTGTAATCACAAATTTATCATTTGCAGTAGTCATTTATTCATTATATAAATTACTAATTTAGTAGTTTATATTCATTTCATTATAAATGAATATTTTAGTTGTATATTCATTTTATTTGTGTTCATCATTAATCAATATAAACTACTAATTTAGAAGTTTTAAATTGATTTTGTATTCATTATTAATCAACATAAATTAATTTGTATGATTTAAAAAATGTCATACAATGTGCATGTTCATCTAATATGAAAATACAAAGTCGCATATTTTAATTACAATACTAAACAATATCAAGTGCAACTATAAATAATTTCAACCACATAAATTATATTATATGAAATGTTAAAGTATTACAATATGATTTTCCATCTTAATATTGGTTGGACTACAATTTACACATGAAATGGTGTTTCATCACTTCAAAAAATTATCGGTGTGTTTTCAAGGCATTGCAGGTGAATTCACCTACTCTGAAGACTTGACCATTAGTCTTTATATGTGTGTCTTATACAGGATATTGGCTCTAAGAGTATCACCAGACCAGTTATCCTCTCTCTATTTTTTCATTTATCACTCCAATGTTATTGCTCCCCTCTTTTTTCAATTCTTTCTTCTTACCATCAATACTGAGTTCATTTTCTGAAAACAAAAGAAGATGAAATACATAGTGTAAAACATGAAGACAATGAACACTCTAATATAAACTAAATTAGACTATAAATATTTTATATGACATATACCTCAACATCAGCAATGTAAAAGCCATTTTTCCCCATATAAGTAAGAAACTCAAACAAATTTTCTTCATTGGGGCGATAATTGCCACTATAATGTGGCCAGATAACATGTATAAACAAAGAAAATAAAATGTCACCATATATAAAAAAGAACACCTTAGTAACATAGTATTCAAATTTCAAGGAAAGATTAGGAACAATCATTTCTACTAAGTTATATGCTAAAAGCTCAATCTGTAGATAACTTGTGAAAACAAATAATCTGAGGAGTGATGTTTAATCCTTGTCATTTTATTCACAACAAAATTTCGTTTTCTAACGCATGAAATTAGCCAAGTATATAAACAACATGTACTCAAATAACAACATTAAAGTAACTTTTTCTGATAATCATGAAAATATTTTAACACAAAATAGCTATAAGGATTCCAATCGATATAGTGTAATACTAATTTCATCTTTAGGCTTTGATTGTTGTTTAAATGGACATGGTACTAAGTATTTTCAAGTTCATAGTTAAAAGAAAATAAAATAAAAAGAAACGTCCAAAATACAATAAAACAATAAATAGAGGATATCATGGAATGGAAATTGCAATTATAAAAAAATTGTTTACCTGTCCACCGATGTCGTGTCTGGCATTCCTTCAAAAATTTCTTGCACAAAATAAACATGAGGTGAAATAATCACAACATTAAAAACCATATGAATTCCTACTAGAAAGATTTCCAAACTCGATGGCGTAGGTGTCTAAGCGATATCTAACAATGAATGAACCATATCCAAAACATGATATGTATCGTCTCCACATCCTTTTTCCAATCACATTTCCTATAAACTGCCCACAATAGAGTCAAGTAACAATCAAACAAAAACATTGAAATTTGTTTTTTATCTTTTATATCTATAAAATTTGAATCTTGTTTGTTTCATGAACATATTAATTCATATTTAAAGCCTTCCTGGCATATGAGAAAGCATCAATCAAATAGGACATCAGAAAAATCGACCTCAATGAGGTCCTCAAATAGTTTCTACAATATCAATATTTTCTTTTTGTGATATATTGGGTAGAAAAAAGAACATATCTGCAAAAAAAGAATTCATATATTACTTATGGCCAAACTTTGTATATGGTGTATTCTTAAGCAGTTTTTTAAGATGTTCCTCCACCTTTACCAAAATGAATTGTAGCTTGGTTAAACTATGTATCCTTTCATTCAGCATCAATTTCTGCAAGACAAATGTCACAGTATTCTTTCCCATTTCTCAACTTTCTACATATGATAAATTGAAAGTCACATAAAACCAAGAGCAAACCACTTTCTAATGAAAACAATCAAACAAATAATGTCTCTATTAAAACTTCATTATAATATTAGAAAATGAAAAGAGAGTGTGTAATATTCCCAATTAGTCCTAAGCTAATGGAAATATTCATTTTTGTTTTATTTTTCTATTTCATGAATAAATTTGTAAAGGAGGATCATAAAACTCCTAAACAGTAAATAAATGAATGCCAAATGTGAAAAAGGCTATATCTTGGCTAAGTAAGAAGGCACCCTTAGGTGTGAAAGGGGCTGAACATTTTGACTGGGCCAACCATGACCATATATACAACGTTTTCTTGGAGGAGTGGCCATCAATAAGGCACAACACAGTTTTAGATGAAGATGGCTCATGTGAAAGAAGCTATTTCATTGAAGGTGGTTTAGGGTTTTGCAAGCTCTCAACTTATAAAAGGAGAGGATGACAGCATGAGAAGGTTGTTGATATTGTATTTTCTGAGTATATTTTATGTTTATACATTTCTCATTATTTGTATGTTTAGCTAATAATAGTGTTGTTTAACACTGGGTGTTCTTGATCGGGAATCCCACCTCTTCCCTTGAGAGGCCTCTTGGAAGAGTTTGCATTTCTTGTCCACTATCAGGTTGAAGGCCAAGCTTCTACTTCCAACTACAATGCAGATCTTGTTGAGGGTTTGGTTGTTGTTGTAGGTCAATTTGGGCATCATTCCCAATGACCTGGTTAACTAGGCATCATCTCCAGGACCAATGTATAGGGTCTATCATCCCCTAACATTTCAATTGCTATATGCCCTGAGACAAGAACAAGACATATTAATCAAATAATTTCATCTGCAAAGGTTTCCAAGGTTTGAAGTTTATGATATATCATATGAGAGCTCATCAATGCTGCCTCTAAAGGGACTAAGTGTGTTGCATATGCAGGTAGCCCCATGTAAGGCTGCTCTGCAAAGCACTTCCCGACATCTATGGGTGCGTTGGTCACATTGGGAGAAAAATTCTCATTGTTCCGGAATATCGACTTGTTTAATGCCTTCTAGAAGAGTTCACATGTGTCCATTTGACATCTACAATATTGGGAACATGTCTTGCCTATTATTGGAAAGTCATTGATTGTAAAACTACCTCAGCCTCTCTATAAATTAAGCACAGATCTTAGTGTTTGAGAAGGAAGAATTTGTGTAGAGAAATGCTGGTGGATTTTACATTGAGGAGTCTATTGATTTGAGTGACAATTTGTTGAAGATATCTTCATTGTGATGAGGTTGGGATGCTGGTGGAGATGGTGACACAAAATCAGTCATTTGGTTGTAACCTCCCCTTCTATCATTAATAAAGAATACAACTTACTTTTCCTTATATGCATCTGTATTGGTTTTGATTTTCTGTATTGTAAGATATTAGTTGATGTATATGGTTTATGCTTTACTGATTTAGAAAACTAACTTGAATAGACATATGTATTATTGATATCTTCTATTGTTTAGTGTTCATTCTTGTAGGAAATATTTTTCACAGTCGACTGGAATTTGAAGATACAACGGAAGCGACAGAGGGAATCATTTGGAAGCACTTGGATTCCAAGTAAGCATCTAATCCATTCTGTGTGTTTTTTCTTAGTTAGGAAAAGTAGTCATATATTCTTTAACCTGTTGTTCTATATTAGCACCTATCTAGGGAAGCGTGTTTTATCCGTAATTCACAATTCTTTCCAACAAATTGGCGACTCTACTAGGGAGATTACTCTTTATCTTAGGTGTTTTAGCCTCTGATTTTCTCTGTTTATTCACCCAGTAGTTGTTACTCATAAATATTAGGATTTTTAAGATCCAAATTTTCAAAATAAGTGTGTTAAACAACTTTTTTTTTCCTTTGACACTGTGCCCAATGCACTCTTGGACAAGACACAGTGCTTTGCATAGCACTGTCTCCCTTTCAAGCCTGCGTTGCAAAGCACTGCCTCTCTTTAGAGACTGCGTTGCCTCCTGAAACCATCAAAATTCCCTTGAATTTTTCTTTGTAGTTTGTTTCAATTTGTTTGCTGATGTGTTTTGAAAAGCCTAAGCCTCATATTGACCAGTGAATTCATCTACCTCTTCCTCCTTTAAAAGAAAATTTGTTCAATGTTTGTTTAAAGCATTTTTATTTATCATTGGCAAGTTAATTTCAAAGTATTTTTATTGTCGTATTAGATCCATTTTCTTTTGAAAAAGGAAATTGTCGTAAAATCTTTGTTTCCTGATAGGAGAAATTGTTGTCTATATTCCGTATTTCTCAAAAGTAAAAGGAATTTGATTTTGTTGATCTCTTGCACTTAGTTTCTTTTCTACATTCATAACATTAAAGGAACTGAAAAGAAAAATCTACATTTTCATGTAGTGGTTTGTGTGTTTTTCAAAAAGGAACAATTAGGAAATCTGCATTTAATTTGTGTTTTTTGATTTGTTTGCTAGCAAATTGATTGCTTTTTCCCTCTAGTAGCTAGGATTTTCATTGAAAAACTAAAATTGAAAGATTGCTTATCATTCTTAGTTGAATTTTAGGAATTTTCCAATACATCATCGCGGTGAACCTTTGAAAGGAAAATTGTTAAGCAAGATCAACATAAAATTAATCTCAATTTACCTAACAAAGCATTGGAACCATAACGATAACATTTAGAAGGTCTAGGCTAGAGACATGTTCCGACGTCGTAAAACATAATAGTTGTCGTTAACTTGTTTGCGATACATTCTGAGTGTGATACCACACTCCACATACATAATTATATCATAGCTCGTCCACATAATTTCGGGTATATCGGGCGATGTTATAGTATGATAAGTATAAAGGGGTGTTCTCACTGTGCGGTTTTGCATTAGATAGCGCTAATATGGACTTGGGCCTCCACATACCTTCGGGTACATTTTGGAGGACAACTTTTAGGTGCTATCCATCCATATTGAATTGAGTCGATTGCCTTGTAAATTGTGATACACTGAACACAACATTCGGGGAGATTGCCTGCCCATAATTCTTGGTTCGCCAGGAGGTATTATGTAGTTCACAATTTCTTGGTAAACCATTTTTCCTAGCATTACCCTTTTATTTTGTTTATGTGTTTTTGGTTAAAATAAATCAGCAATCGTGGAAGAACAAAATCCTTTCTCCCATCGTTCGTGTAGACTAGTGTTAAAACCACCTTTACCACTAGAAGTTACTTCTAGTAGGCCAAGGTGATCACGATCTGATAAATCAAGTAAAATTCGTACCTCTGGTGAAACATCATTTTCCCATAAACCAGAGTTAGCTCAAGTTGTTTTTACACATCCTAGTTCGTCTACTATTGTCAAAATGGAGTCTTCACAGCTACCCGTGGTCACGATCCATCCAATCAGTGAGACCATACCTGTTTTGGGGAAAATCACCCTAGAGGTTTGTTGGGTTTAAACCTCCACAGAGCAGGGCATGCTACTTAAGAAGGACTCACACAACCATACATGTTCATGAAAAACTAAATAGAGTAGATCGAGGAAGTTACCCGTAGGTCCTACGGTTGAAGCAGATCCCGCGGGGTCCAAACCCCCAGCAACCCTTCTTCCTTCTTAACCTGAAAGAAAAGAAGAAACAAGCACGAAGAACTGGTTGTATAGCATATATCTACTCTAAATGTTAGTGAAATCCATATGAAACATTAGATAAACCATAACAAATGCTTAAATAACAATATTCTCATGTATGCAAGCAGACACTAACACGTATATTTCGGGAACAAGATGGTTCTTCTGTATTATAAATAGCATGTACAGAAATAACGAGTGGAGAGATCACCTGAATCCTTCCAAGATCTTCGAGCAGACCATTGTCCGGATCCATCCCACCCTTGCCTCGCTAATATTCCTTCCGAACTGGTGCATTCGAGATGACATATAAAGAGATGAGCATCTCCAGGAAACAAGGGTTTCCTGTAATTAACTGGGAAGTGCAGGAGGCACGGGAATTCAGACTTGGATAGGGAATACCAACAGAGTATAATATCAATAATTTCTCTGTCTCCCTTAGGCCATGCACATGAGGGGCTTTTATACTCCCTCAAAGTAGTTTCAACAGTTGGAAACAGTTGGCCACGTGCTGGGGTGGTTGAACTACCAGAGTAACCATCAACCTAGCCTGAAAATAGGGATTTTTTATATATTTTTTAATGATTTTAATGGAATACGCGGGAAAGTACATGTGGACTCGCGTATACACGCGAAAAAGTCTGGGCATAACTGCGTATGGGGAATTTAACACTGTTTTTTAGTGAATTTTGTCCAAGTCTGTAGGAATGGGTGCCCAAAGCCATAAAAGTAATCATGAATCATATGAAGGTGAGAAATGATGCTATAAC
Source organism: Pinus albicaulis (assembly GCA_034641835.2). Taxonomy (NCBI): domain Eukaryota; kingdom Viridiplantae; phylum Streptophyta; class Pinopsida; order Pinales; family Pinaceae; genus Pinus; species Pinus albicaulis. The sequence continues at coordinate 15,397,372 of CM076573.1, forward strand.
AGATGCCCCCTAATATATGAGGTCAGAAGGGGTACATGATGGCCGAAATGTATTATGCACATAGAAAGAACTTCACAAGGACAAGAGAGGACTTCACCAGATTTTAGCCTGCCAAAAACCAATGAAAGAAAACAGAGAGTCAACTCATGCTGAGGCGGGCATACCCATGCTCAGTCCAAAAATACATCATATAGAAAGTGGTGAATAGATCCAACATGTATACAAGTATAGCTGAACTGAAAGTACACAATGAATCATCTGAGCATGGCCCGGAAATGTAAGTCTGAATCAATGTCCAAGTATCACATATAGAAAGCTGATCAAGGATGGTGCAACTGGATGTCTGATCATAAAAGTAACTGAATCTCCAAGTACCGAATCATAAGAGGTGGAACAAACGGTACAATCACGCAACTCGGGAGCCAACATATAGGATGCTGCTGTACTGAACTGCAACATATAAGGGTGGACGACATCACTGGCAGAAACTGAATGGACTGTCAAAAGTGAACCGAAGAATGCTGATGCAACCCAAGGTCTTCACCGATCACTATGGCACAATTCTACACAATGGGAATAAATGAGCTGAAGTCGACCATGTGAGAAATCGTTGGATTACCGATCAATGATGTATACCGTTAACCAACGCGAGACAACCCACCGATAATGATAATGAGTGTCAAGGTGCCCCAGTACAATCTGACAAGTGCGAATGAATGAGTTGAAGTCGAACACTTGAAAGAATCTACCAATCAAGAGGCAATGATGAATCCCCACTGTCGATAGCGAAGAGTCTGCCACTGATGACTGCAAACCCTAAGGTACTGACAAAAGACTCTATACCTTATTCCCTGAGCAATGAGTCGGATTCGATGGGAAAAGATCTACTGGAAGGAAGGCATTAAGGCATCCCACATCAGTCCAGCGCGAGTGTAACCCGCAGGCCAAGATTTGGAAGGAATCGGACGAAGTAGAGTGATGGAACCAAAACCGAAGTACGTTTTCGACATGCACAAGATGAAGCTAGCGCATGGAAGAAACCCTATGAACCAACCAATAATGAAAGCTGACACAGAGGCGAGAAATCCACCGATAGGGTCAAATGGAAATCAAGGTACTGCACGAATCCCAAGTGTGATAATGTATGCTGACGTCGAACACAGGGGAAACCACTCAGTCAAAGACCCATAATGATGATCAAATGCTGAGCACAAGGTCACCTATCAATGATGGAAATAGGGCCAGGGTGTGGCTCTAGGTTTTCTCTCAGAGCAATGTGTCGTAGTCGATAAGAGACAAACCCGCCAGCAAGAAGTCAATGGGGACCTTCTCAAACCAACACGAGCAGAAGACCAAAACATTTGATGTGATAGAACAAGATAATGACAAGACCGGGAAGGTCGACTGAATAATGAGTCAAGAAACACCACAGAATGGCCGACTCTGGTTAGACTTCCCTTGAACAAAAGCACGACTCATGATGACCATGGCAGTAAAAAGTGACACTGTATAAGTCTGTTATGCAGGAGGCAGAACAAACTCTCCATATGATTGGAAGAGATAACCAACCGAGGGAGAACTGACAAGTGAAACATGGTAAAGGTTGAACCTAGGTCAAAACTAAAACCATCCCAAATGAAGGAGATATATATAAGTATATGTGCTTTGTTCAAGGGCGAAAAACTGACTCTGTACTGCCATCAAAACAATGAAGATACATCCCGTTCCCGCTCTTTTTGTTATATTTGATTTTTTTGTCTTTTTCATATAATAAGCCTGAAAAAGAATAAAAGAATGCTATGGTACAATGGATAGAACGAGTATAAAAAATCAGATGCACTAGTTCTTGGGATTGGAACAATCCTATGCTGAATGCAAGGTGGCGGAAACTGGTAAGTGATACTCAAAGGAACGTTCCATCCATGGGTAAAAGGGTGTCAAGTCGCGATAGCTAAGTGCATGCAATGGTTAACTTGTACAAATAGTCAAGGTCAAAAGTTGGCTTAAACATTGAGTCCAAATGAAGCCGGCTAAAGGCCAGGATAAACAAGTAGCCAATATGCAATGCAGTAATACAACTCAACAACACCAGGGAACCTCTAGGGTAATAGCCATAAAAATGATAGTGAGGAAGAAGAAGAATGAAGCTTCAACACATAAGTCATGGTGGGACTAAATAGGACTCCTGAGCCTACATAAAACGCAGCATGGGAAACAAGTGATAGCGAGGAACTAACTAAGAAGCCCATGTAAAGGAAGGCTCTACCATCAAGTCATGATTAAATAATCGGTGAGTGAAATGGGTGTAATAGTCATGACCTGATGGGATCGACCCTATGGCAAGTGATCAGTATGGAGGCTAGTATGCAAGATGCAACGGAAAGTGATTTCCCTAACCTATATGCCAGTGAAGATCATATACCTACCGTGACGAGTCGGTAATCATGGAACAAAAACGGGAAAAATCTCAAATTCGTCAAAATGTACCTGAAAACATACCAAACTGGGCACTTCTAAGAATCCGAGTTATGCAGCTTAAGATAGATCGAAAAAATAAGCATAACAAATTTTTGCGAAAATTTTCAACTTTTTAGGCATAAATAGACAAATTACCTCATATTTGGTTCATTATTACATTGCTGATCTGGAAAAAAGTGCTCTGGAGAAAAAAACTTCTTTCGTCAAATCAGGAACAACCGACCGTCGAATCGTACCGAATTTGTCAGGTAAGCTCCTCAATCATCCTTGCAAATCATTTTGTCCGTTTACAAATTAAAATTTAGTGATTTTCACCACAGAAACCCTTTCTAAAAAACGTGGGTTTGCGCATACGCGGGTTGGTAACAGGAAAGTCGCGTATACACGCGACTGTGCATAAAGAAAGCCGCGTATGCGCAGGCCCAAATGAAAAAATGCGTGGCTAATGAAGGATTTGTTGAATTTTGATAGGATGACAATCTCATGGAGAGAGCATGAACACAGTGCAACTGATCAAGAGGTCATGCAAGATCGAGCATCGCAAAATATTCTTCGGAATTGTGGATTGTTCAAATTTTTCAAAATGCCAAATATGAAAATCAATGTTCAGTTGCTAGAAATGCTCGTCAATTACTGGGAACCGGAAGAGGACTGCTTTATGATAGATCAAATGCCAGTACGCATTGAAGTGGAAGACATATACTTTATCACTGGACTCTCCCGGAGGGGGCAACCAGTAGACTTGCACGGGAAGCCCTTGGGAGGGCTAACCGTGGAAGATTATGTCCATGTGTATTGCGTAGAGGGTTCCAAGAAAGTTGGAACTCAGATTGTGATTAAAGATTTAAGGGATTTTCACATGAAAATCCTCCTTTTCACCATTGGCAGAGTGGCAGGATCTGCCTCCCTACATCAGGCGTCCAGGACACAAATGAGCATAGCAGTGGAATGCTTGACTCATGTGTATGATTGGTGCACAGCCCTATTACTGAACATGAAGGAGCAGTTGACCTCAATCCGCCAAGCAAAGACCAAACACTTTGGATACGGTACTATTTTGATGACATTCTTCTTTGAGAAGATACCAGCATTGAGACCCAGAGTTATCTCTACCATCAGCAGCCCGAGAGACCCAAGAATTGCCCGTTGGGTAGACATGATGAAGAGATTAGGGGGAAGTGAAGTTCCCCAGAACACTTGGGATGATGAGTTCTTCCTTTGGTGAGGAGAACAAATCATCGCTGTGGACAACTATCCCTATGCCGGGATGGACTTTCGTGGAGATCCAGATATTTTTCTTCCACCAGGCACGGCATGGGGCACAGTCGGTAAGTTTGCAAAATTTTTTGACTTATATAATTTTTTTTTTGGATTTTTTCAAATATGTATGAAAAAATAAAAATAAACATGTTTTTGATTGGATTCATAATGACTAACAATGTAAACATGATCATGATACAGATATTGGACCAGTTCGACCTGAGGGTTTCCCGCGCCATAAGCGTCGCAGGGGCGAAGCAGATACAGTGGATTTAGACAGGACCCTCCAGGCTGTGCAGAGGAACTTGGAGGGGTTAACCCGCCAAATACCTATGGCTGCCGTGGAAGATCTACCGGAAGCCATCCAGAGACGGGTGGTAGGAGTGCCTCGAGACTGGGTACGGTTATTCCGCCGAGTTGCCACCGCGATTATGTTCTATAGGAACACGACTTCTGGGCAGGGACCTCAGGAGTAGATATATGTTATGTATTAGATGACTGTATATTCTTTTTTGAGACTGAACATGATTGGGCATAAGCCCAAGTTTTGTATGACCTTATGGATCCAAATTTTGTAAAGTTTTTGAACACTCTGATGATATATATACAGCGATATTTGATGTGATGTGATAAATGTATCAAAATGTATGATGTTTTTGATGATTAAATTTTATTGTATGGAATGATTAATATGCCAATCCAATGCCTGATTAGCTAATGAGTCAGCCAACCAATTGTCAGCTCGAGGAATATGAATGAAAGTTAAAAATTGAAATGATCTTTGTAACAAACGTACCCTCAAGAACAACCATAATAAAAATGGGTCACGAACCCGATAAGTATTGTTCAACTGTGACACCACCAGCTGAGAGTCCAAGAAAACTACCAACGAATCAACACCCAAAGATATTTCCTTCGAGAGTAGATAAACAACTGCAGTGTATTCTGCTATATTATTGGAAGCAGGACCAATGCAAACCCCTCTTGATACTAACAGCTGACCGGAAGGATAATGAAGCACCCGAGCCGCGGAAGCTAAGTTCCGGGTGTGTCTACTAGCACCATCGGCGAAACCAAAGTGACTCATGACATCCAACACAACCTGCCAAAGCAGATCAAAAACATCACCAACTCATCAAATATCGAAAATCAACCAAAACAAAACTACTATATACAAAAGCAACATGCCAGGCCAAAGCCTAGGCATAATACTTCTTCAAATAGAGCCCATTTCGGGGCTCCGCCAATTCGTTCCCTTCAAAATCAACCAAGGTATACGCTCCTTTCTTAAGGAATTTTTTAACGATGAAGGGGCCATACCACATAGACTTAAAATTTCCTACCCCTAGGGCATATTTTTCTTGGGCATAGACCAAAACAAGGTCACCTTCCAAAAAAACCCTGGGTTTGACCGCCTTATCGTACTAAACTTTAACTTGGTTTTTATGCTCTTCATTCATCATGGCGGCATCCCAACGCTGCTCATCGAGATGTTCCAGATGAAGGAGCTGTTCTTCAAGACTAGAAGTGTCAGGAAGAAGTTCAACATCTAACTTAAGAGAAGGAATCTCGCATTCAATAGGAAATACGGATTCCACCCCGTGCACTAGCTAAAATGGAGTAAAGCCAGTTGCAGTTTTCACTGACGTCCTGTATGCCCAAAGTGCAGGATATAGCATAATATGCCAGTTGGATCTAGCTTTATCAATTTTTCTTTGAAGAATTGTCTTCAAGGATTTATTCACGGCTTCCACTTTCCCATTGGCTTGAGGATAATACGGAGATGAATGCTCCTACCGGAAACCCAATTTGAGAGCCAACTCAGCCATCATACTATTCTGAAAATGACTGCCATGATCAGTGACAATCTCTCTAGGAATACCAAAACGAGTGATAACCTGGTTGAAAAGGAAAAGAGCTGCAGTCTCACCATCATTCCCAAAAGTAGGCATAGCCTCGAACCACTTCGTAAAGTACTCTACTGCTACAATAATGTACTTGTGACCTTTAGCCGAAGGCGGGTTACAAGTAGTATAATCAATACCCCACTTTGTAAAGGGACCGACAGTAATGACTGGAAAAAGCGGAGCTGGATGAGTGCGCATTTTTCGAGTATAGACTTGACACGAATGACACTTTTTGACCGATTCGATACAATCCTTGAAAATCGAGGGCCAAAAGTACCCAGCACGCAAGATTTTTTGGGCTGTAGCAAGCCCAGATAAATGACCCCCACAAGCTCCACTGTGGGAATCATTCAGCACAGCCTCAGCTTCTTTGAGAGTTAAGCAGCGTCTTAGGATTGAATCAACCCCTCAACGGTATAAAGCATCACCAATAATCAAATAATTCTTGGCCAAGTGACGCAACTTACGACGCTCATCTTTCGAAAAAGTAGAGGGAAACTTCGCAGTCTGGAGATACACAATGATATCTCCGTACCAAGGATCCTGTGAAGAGATAAGAAACAAATGCTCATCCGGAAAGGATTCATCATAGATCATCTCTTCCCCATAGGGAAACTCGGAGATCAATTTTGCGAAAACCAATGATTTCTTGGACTTGGCAGACATAAAATCAAGATCAAATTCCTGTAAAATCACAATCTATCTATTGTATTTGCCCCCAATCACTCGCCTACTGAGGAAAAACTGAAATGGATTGGCAGTTGCCAAAACATAAGTTTTTCGAAGAATAATGTAATGTCAGAGTCGCTGCATAGCATGAACTGCTGCTAAAGCTAACTTTTCTATCGGAGTTTACCGGAGTTCAGGTCCTACCAAGCCTCGACTAAGGTAGTAAATAACATGCTCTGCAAGAGCATCATCCGCCTGAACCAGAACCATACCAATAGTAGACTCTGCTGCTGCCAGATACAAAAGGAAATCCCTGCTATAATCAGGTGGACTCAATAAAGGAGCAGAGGTCAATGCTTTTTTCAAAGCATTGAACGAGCATTGAGCGAAGTCATCCCAAAGAAATGGAACTCCCTTCTTCAACAATCTCATAAATCCCTTTGTAACTTTAGCATAATTTACGATAAATCTCTGAAGAAAATTAGACTTTCCTTGTAGACTTTGAACCTGACGAATAGATGACGGGGGATGCAATCGAAGTATTGCCTCAACCTTGAAGGGATCTACCCTAATCCCTTCCTTGGACACAATGAATCCCAATAACCGACCGGATGTAACCGCGAAAACGCACTTGTTCGGATTCAATCTAATCTTATAGAACCGACATCGTTCAAATATTTTCCGGAGGTGAGTAGGATGATCCATCCTCTTTCGAGAATGAGCAGCTAAATCATCCAGATATGCCTCGATAATCTTTTTGAAGTCGTGGAAGGCATATGACATGGCCCGCTGAAAGGTAGCCCCAGCATTTTTAAGACCAACAGGCATCTTCTTTTATGCAAATGTACCCCAGGGAAAAATGAAGGCAGTCTTATGCTGATCTTCAGGACAGATAGTAATCTGATTATATCCGGAGAAACCATCCATGAAGGAGAAAATCTCATTACCGGCACACTCGTCAATGATCTAATCAATAAATGGTGTGGGGTAGTTATCTTTAGGACATGCTTTATTTAGGTCTCTGAAATCGATGCAAACTCGAATCGTTCCTTGCTTTTTATCTACGGGAACGGGATTTGAACCCGTTTAGTCAAAGGAACAGGGAAAATGAATCCCGCCTTAAGCATCTTCTCAACTTCAGCTTTGATAGCTGTTGCCTTCCTAGGATTGACCGGACGAAGTTTTTTCCTCACCGGCTTAGTGTTTTCATACGTCTTGATCTCATGCTGGACAATAGATGGGTCTATACCAGGCATTTCCTCATAATACCAAGCGAATACATCCCTATACTCTTTAAAGAGCTCGGTGTAAATTTGAACCTCTTCACGGGAACATTCAGCTCCGATGAAGACATTCTCGATAATATTGGGATCCCTGGAAATGTTCACCGGGATAGTAGGAGAAATCACAGCCGTGTTCCCTTCAGCATAAACCTGTGTTGGTGCTAAAGGGTTCAAGACTGGGTGAACAAGACCAGGAGACTGAGGACTTGGAAAACTAGTTTCAACTTCGCTCAAGTCAGGTAAAAAGTAAGACCGATGATGCAAGTCATCCCACGGTCTATCTATACCAGTCATGGCTTCCAGGATGGCCTCTTCAGATGGAAGAGTGGTATCAAGGCAATCCTGGGCCGAAGAAGAACTAAGTGTCCAAGCCGGAGCCACATCTCCATCCAAATCTTCCGGTGAAAGAGGAGTTGGGATGGATTCTGCAGAGTCAACAATAGACTGATAAGCAATCTCAGCTGCAGACATTGGAAATGCCATTCCACCCACTTGACCTTCCGCTAATGTGGTAGTAGGGGAAGGTAAGGTCCAAGGGTCCGAAAAATAATGAGTTCTAAAGAACTCTCTTCGAAGAGGAGCCTTGGAGGATGAAATTGCATTAATATGAACCGTAGGAGGAGGAATATCGAAAGTACCCATCAAGGAAGAATACATTCCAACTCCTAAATTCTCAACAGGCACCTTAGAATTATCCAACTTAGGAACAGATGAGTCAGTAGACGCATTCGGGTCTACAGGAGGATAGTCCAGTTGATCCACTGTAACGATCCTCCCTTCGTGAGGGAAACATATAATGTGAAATAATGAGGATGCAATGGCATCCATATCATAAATCCAGTTTCTCCCCAACAGAAGGTTGTAGTCCAAGCTTGCATCCACTACCTCAACCTCTATATTGACAGTTTTGCCCCCAACACAGATGGGAAAAGCTGGGACAATACCATGGGGCCTGTGAGAATGACCGTCGAATGTAGTCAGAAGAGTGGTAGATGGAACAACTTTGGGAGATCCAAGTGTCTTCCAGCATGCGAGAGACATCACGCATGTGGAAGCACCCTCATCAACAACCGTCCGAAAGATGTTACACTTCCGGTACGATGATTTAATATGAAAAGCCATGTGATGAGGAAGTCTCTTCTTAAAATTAGACATATCAAAAGTAATCAAAAGAGAATTTTTTGGATCAATGGCCCCAATGGCAGTGAGCAAAGCACTGCGCTGAGCCAGACAAGACTGGAGTACCTGTAAAGCTGACATAGCACAAGGACTCTGCGCCAGATCTTCTACAATCGAGTAGTTATGGGCAGCCCTCGCATTTGGATTAATCGTTGATCGCTTAGAAGATGCTTTGGGCATCCGAGGCATAGACTCAACAGTAGGCTTCGTAATGTGAAGCGGCTCAGTAGCATCAGGGACTTCCTTAGATTTAGAAGACTCTTCTCCGCCATAATCACGGGATCTCGTAGCGATATCCGCGTGAGCACTCATCATGAAAATGTTCAATGGAATTTCCCCTTCCTGGGTGCCCCCAGAGGAAGCCCCAGGATTTTGGTTCGCGCCAACAACTAATTGTTGCCCTTGGGGAAAAGGGTTTGTTAACACAGCCTAGGAACTAGAAGAACCCTGCTGGGCTAACAAGCACTGCGCATCCTGAATTTTAGGGAAAAGGTGCGTAAGATGGTCTCCAACACATAGCTTGCATGGAAACTTCACTTTCCTTTTCTCCTTTGGACCCTCACCAACATGCTCGTTGGTTTTATTTGCATTATCCTTCTCGTTCTTGCCATTTTTCTTATTATTTCATCCCTTATTCTTCCCTTCGGATTGTTGATTTCCTTTGGGATCAGAAGCTTGGACAACATTTATGGACAAATACTGGGAAGGTGATGACTCAGCAGGCACAACCTGATCAGAAGGAGCAGATTGCAAAGACAACTACTGCAGTTGAGTAAGCAGGCTGGCTGCACCACTATTGATCGATCCAATCAGTCTGTCGCCATGAGGACCGGGCTTAGTTTTAGATAAATCTAATTTGGAGCGACGAGCATTAGGCAAATACTTGTGAAGGAACCCAGACTGAGAATATATCAACTCTAGCTGTTGGGCCCTAAAAATGGCCTGCTCCTCAGAAAATACCCTGGAGAGGGATACATCTTTTGAAATATCTGACTGCAGGGATTTGAGAAACCATTCCAAAAGGAATTCACTTGGAATATGAGCTTTAATCAGCCTCTTCCTTCTCCTCCATTCCTGAATGTGATCAGAAATGTGGGTTGCATTGTCCAGCTTAAAATTAGCTAGGAGTTCAGTCCCAGTGTCATACCGGACAGGAAAATGAAAATGGTTCAGAAATGTAACAACCAGTTCTCCAAATGTAGCAAAATTGCCCCCAGTTAGCTCAATATACCATTTGGCAGCGTTTCCAGTTAGGGTGCGTTGAAATAATCTCAACCTAATCGAATCATCGATCAGGGAGTTCGAAGAACACCATAAATGGAAAGTGGTAATGTGGTCAGCCGGATCTTCTCCATTCTTACCTTCAAACTTTGGAATATCTGAAGGAAGTTTGGTGGGAACTTGAGGCCACCCCGGACTATAACGAATCGGATCATTAGTCAACTTCGACAGATCTGGCAACTTTAACGTTGCCAGAAAAGGTAAGCGAGGTGGAGCCTGAGGATTCCATCCTTGATGGGATGGATTCCCAAAATTCTGAAAAGAATACCCTGGATTTGATGAGGCACCAGGTTTCCAAAAAGGACTCGTAGAAAAAGGAGAAGAACCTCCTCCCAACGCAGAGTTACCAAAGCCCAGACCAGTTCCCCCCACTGAAGTATGAAATGAAGAGGAAAGCCCCTGATAGGGGTCGAGGCATTAGAAAGAGGAGAAAAGGTCTGATAAGCACTCGATGAAGGGAAATAAGTATTCCCTTGGTGACCAGCGTAAAAATGATTCCCTGCCCCCGCTGTAGTGAACACAGGGTTCCACCCAGTAAAAGTAGTCAAACTTTGCCCCCCAGACCAAGGGTTGAAACTCTGGGTCTGAGAAGTAAACGGAAAGGACCCTAAAGAAGGATTCGAACTAGGAATGTGTCCAGTTCCGAAGGGGAACCCCTGAAAAGAAGCTGATCCACTAGCCATGGAAGACATGGGTGTAGATCCAGTTGCAGCAGCGGAAAAGGAAAAAGAAGGAATCCCACTAGTGGGCATTCCGAAACAGAAGGGACCAGAATGAGAAGTGTGTGCTTGGGTGAAACCAGAGCCAAACACAGCAGCACTAGAAGCAATCAAAGATAAAGCAATAGTGCCCCCTCCTTCAACAGAAGCAGGAGTCTGAATGCCTGCAGCACTCACAGCAGAAGCCGCGTTCCCAGTCGTGGCCATCAAAAGGTATGAATAATACGGAGGATCTTCTGGTCTCTCTGACTCAGGTCCGATGTATTGAACAATGAACGGATAATCAGGAGGAAGAGGAGATGGACCTGACCCAGGAGGTTCAGGTAATTCCTCGATTTGAAAATATTCTTCCTGAGGAAATAAAACTTGTGAGGTGAGCAGAACGCTCCTCTCTGAACCGATACCAGAATCAGCTATGAAACCTTCAAACCCTTGTGGAGGATCTCTCTCCACTGCGTCAGACGTCACAGGGTGGTAACCACCTGCTAAATCACTCCTACGCCTTCTCGAAGAAGGCTCTGGACTCTCGGGAGATAACCCCCGGATTCTCCTCAATCGACGAGGCGCTTGATCAGCCACTTTTATAGATTTTAAATTAGACTCAAAAAAGTGAAAAGCTAGGCAAGCTAGGAGCAAAGAGCACTCACTATAAGAAAAATCCCTGAGATACAATCAAGCAAACAACCTCCAAGTATTTCCGCTCCGGGTGATGAGGACCGGACACCAAAATACAGGAAAGCGAAATATAGGACCTCCCGAAAGCAGTCTGGGATAATTACGGCCTAGGCCTACTAGCGAAGGTATCAGAAACAGTTACGCCGACCTCCTAACGACAGCCTTTGCCGGCTCAAGCACCCAAGCTTCGCAAGGGCACCCCCCAGAAGTACTGCTGAAAGTGATGCGACATCTGCCTCAGGTACCACGGGTATTCCCCCCCGCAGTCACCTGTGTGGAACCTAGGAGTGGCAACTATGGGCACCAATCCATGTCAGAAGCCGGGCGGAACGGTCTTGAGGTCAGATTCAGCTAATCAGAGAGGGGGTATCCCTCTTCTCAGCCTTCACTTCCCCTCGTGCTTGACTCTCTGGAGGAGAGCTTTCCCGGTCCACCTAACGGAGTTGGATTTCGCTCAATTAATCAACTTCTATGTTTTGTTTGAGAGGCCTTGGAGAGTTAACTCTCCACTCACCTAATCCAAGGCCCTACAACCTAGCTAGTTGGTGTATGACACTTAGAAAACTTGCTAGTTGATTTTAAATTATATCGCTTATTTTAATGGGCTGTTATGTTAAGTCACAGGGATGCGGAAATGAAACTTATGATGTTTTGACGCAGAAAGAAATTAATAAAAACCAAACTACATGCAAATGTAGTTATTTTCTTTCGATTTAAAGCAACTTCTACACGGGTTCTACGAGATTAAAAATTGTATTTTTTCTTTTCAGATAGCAAACTCACACTCACAAAAACTATGAAAATGACTAAATGCTTAAGTGCACCTGATGCAAATCACTACAAGCATGCAAATCCTAAGATGCAAAATCTCCTAAAGCAGAGTGAAATTTCCCAAAATTCCTTCAGTTTTATCTCTTTTTTGGTTGTCCAGAAAGCTAGTTCCCAAAATCAAGAACTCTTAATATGAAGACACCAAAAACGCTTAACAACAAGAGGAAGAAATCAATGACAACTCCTTTCCAGAATCAAGCCAAAATCCAAAGGCAAGAAACCTCAACAAAGCTTCAAAAGATACAAAGAAACGAAAACAAAAATCCAAAAAAAAAAGCAAACAACAAAGCAAAATGTTTTTTGAGCTTTTGAGTTTTATAAAAGAGTTCGAAAAGACCAAGTGAAACTATAAAATCCCAAGCCAAACAACACTGAATTTCAAGCAAAAACTTCAAAAATGCTCCAAATCTTATAAGGCTAACTAGTAGCAAGATCAATATGGGCAAAAGAAGACAAGAAAACTCAGCCACTCAGCCTAGAAGAATAGTGCAACCTTGCCGCAAACAAAAACTCCAAAGAACCAAGAAAGACTCTTCAAAAGCTGCAACAAGACCTAGCCAACTGAACTCAAGAAAACCAACCAAGAAATAGGCAAAAATCGTAGTGCAAAGCAAAACACAAAGATAGGAAAGAGTAAATGAGCAGGAGCTCTCTGTTCTAATGAAGCAGAACAGCCAAGAATCCCCAGAAAGAGATCTTGGTACTCAAACTAGAAATGCCAGCACAAGAAACAACACTTTGCCAAAAAGACTAGTTTTCAATCAAACGAAAGAGAGAAAAGACCAAAGACCACTTTCTTCACAATCCAGAGGGTACAAATACACTGCAGGAACAGGTCTCCACAGACAGAAAGGACTAAAAAGCCAAGGAATCCAAAATTTCAAAATCTGCCTAGGTATACGCTACTTCACAGTTTAGCAACAAGCGTGCATACGCGACTGTGCTAAAGGAAACACGCGTATACGCGACTCCCTTTAGACAAACTTGCGTGTATACGCGACTGTGTGCAGAAAAAAGCGCGTATATAAAGGTAAATAATGAAAAACAAAAAAGGATCAAGCCTGGATAAGAAACCATGACTTCAGTCTGACTGAGAAAAAGTAAACTGGACTGGAAATAAAAGTTAAAACTGTTGGAAACCTATCAAACAGCTGAAACCACCCAATAGGGGAATCACAAGAATGCGATCCCCAGCGGAGTCGCCAGTTCTGTTTCGGGGAAAATCACCCTAGAGGTTCGTTGGGTTACAACCTCCACAGAGCAGGGCATGCTACTTAAGAAGGACTCACACAACCATACATGTTCATGAAAAACTAAATAGAGCAGATCGAGGAACTTACCCGTAGGTCCTACGGTTGAAGCAGATCCCGCGGGGTCCAAACCCCCAACAACCCTTCTTCCTTCTTAACCTGAAAGACAAGAAGAAACAAGCACGAAGAACTGGTTGTACAGCATATATCTACTCTAAATGTTAGTGAAATCCATATGAAACATTAGATAAACCATAACAAATGCTTAAATAACAATATTCTCATGTATGCAAGTAGACACTAACACGTATATTTCGGGAACAAGATGGTTCTTCTGTATTATAAATAGCATGTACAGAAATAACGAGTGGAGAGATCACCTGAATCCTTCCACGATCTTTGAGCAGACCATCGTCCGGATCCGTCCCACCCTTGCCTCGCTACGATTCCTTCCGAACTGGTGCATACGAGATGACATATAAAGAGATGAGCATCTCCAGGAAACAAGGGTTTCTTGTAATGAACTGGGAAGTGCAGGAGGCACGGGAATTTATACTTGGATAGGGAATACCAACAGAGTATAATATCAATAATTTCTCTCTCCCCCTTAGGCCATGCACATGAGGGGCTTTTATACTCCCTCAAAGTAGTTTCAACAGTTGGAAACAGTTGGCCACGTGCTGGGGTGGTTGAACTACCAGAGTAACCATCAACCCAGCCCGAAAATATGGATTTTTTATATATTTTTTAATGATTTTAATGGAATACGTGGGAAAGTACATGTGGACTCACGTATACACGCAGAAACGTCTGGGCATAACCGCGTATGGGGAATTTAACACTGTTTTTTAGTGAATTTTGTCCAAGTCTGTAGAAATGGGTGCCCAAAGCCATAAAATCAATCATGAATCATATGAAGGTGAGAAATGATTCTATAAAAATACCTCCTGGCCCCAACGTTGTTCAACCAAAAATTGATCCAGATCCTATCTCTTATTTACCAAAACATCTAAATCCTGAAGTCATACAACCGGAAGTTGTTCCTACCTTGGTCATCCCATAAAGTTCTGTAGCTATTTAATCTCCCATATCACACAGTCAACCACCTGAAATATACTTTGGGCCTGATGGTGAAATACTTCCCCCTGGTTTAATTGCGATTGAAGAAATCCCACAAGACGAGACACCTTTAACTCCAACCCATTTTGGGGAGGACCTTTACCTATACGAGTCTTTTTCTCAATCGACACCCTCTAATTTTGTTGATCCTGCTCCTTTTCAAACTCTCGTTGATTCAAAAGGGTATACATTTGGTCAAGCAACCATGACTAAACCAACATCTTTGGTTGGGCCATCTATTCCAATTACGTTAGCTCCCTCCCTAGCTACCCCGTCGATGTTTAGAACTTCAACAATGTCATATTTTCATGGTGGCCCTTTGGTCCCATCAGGTTACAAATCATTATTTGGTATTTTCTCTGGTGCATATTCAAATCCATGGACTTTACCAATGTCTTCATCCAGTATTTTAATTGGTAATCCTATAGTATGTAATGAATACATCAAGTCGGTCCTTCTAGGTCTATTCCTTCAAGTACCTTATCAACTGGACTCCCAGCATTTGGAGAGCAATATTTTCCATCTTATTATCCTCCTCATGTTGGGGGGAAACCCTTGGTCACCCAATATGACAGTACTTCGTCACTTTTTGGTCAATCTAATGTCAAAATGGATGTTTGTCAATGGCAGCCCACTCTGCCTATCTAACCACAAATGGTTATACAATCGTATCAATTAGTTCAACCTGTTACACCCACATCATTACACTTGTTAATACATATTTACCCCTCTTATAGAATCAAAATTTTGTACAACCTTATCAAGCGGGTCCTTCAACTCAATACCATCAAATGTTGGGTCCACAAACTCCAAATCCTTCGGTTAATTTACAACAACCTGTCTTCAGAATATTCTATTCAGAAGCTGGTTTACCATTTTGGGGGATGTCACAACCGCAACCTAGTTATACCTATAAACCGAATCCAAGTTATGCTAATTTGGGTTATAACATTGGTGGACAGACCCCTTGGCAGCCACAGGCGAAAATGCCTCAAACTTCATTTCAACAAGCATCGTATCCAGGTTTTGGTCAATATAATCCTCAAGCGTTTTCTTTTCAAAACAACCCCTATCTGGGTTACCAACAGCAGATTCCTTACGCTGGTTCTCAAAGGCCTATTGCTCAAGCAATTCCATCTTACCCTGGCTATGCTCAACCAGACCTTAATCGACAGTTTCCCTTTGTTGCAAATTTAGAGTTACCATATTTAAATCAGCTAACTAATGATCCAATTAACTATGCCCCTTGGTGGCCGGTGATACCTCACAAATCACCCTCTGATATTCCTAAGTTCAATGGAAACCCTGGAGAATATCCATCGATTCATGTCATGACTTATTATTTATGGTGCTCATCAAACTCCTTGAATGATGATTCTGTTCGACTACATGTTTTTCAGCGTATGCTCACAGGTCCGGCTTCAAAATGGTACATTGAATTACCTAGAGCTTCTTTTGATAATTTCACAGCCCTAGCTACTATATTTTTTACTCATTTCTAGTTACCCATCAGATATGAAACTGGAACAGAACTCTTGACCAATTTCAAACAGACTAATGCTACTCACATCTCTGATTATATTCATGAGTGGTGTCGTCATCGTCGAATGGTTAAGACCTTTGGTCTGGATCAGCTCCTTGCTGAATGGTTCATTAAGTCCCTGTTACCATATAAAACTGAGGATGTGGCTAAGGGTGGCATCATCACAAAAGATTAAGTTATCGCTCATGCCTAATATTTAGATTTGATTTATACTCAGTTTGACACACTCTATGAAAAATTTCCTAACGCGCCAAGATCTAATTTTACTATTCCTCCTCAATTAAAGGACTCTCATGCCAGAGATGGCTTGATAGGCACTGCAATAACACACCATACTACTGCATCTGATCTTGCTCCTGCTTCCGAAATTAATTCCGTGTCATTTGACAAAGGTAAAAGTGACAAGAAACCTAGAAGTAAGAAAAAGGGGAAATCTAATAAAAAGAAAACTTCTACCCCACAGGAAATATCATCTGATCAATCGTCTAGACCCAGGAAATATCGTTATCCATGCATCATTTGTAATGAGGAACACTTTGTTAGGGATTTTCCTCACCACACTGAAGTCTCAAAAATCATCAAGACTTCCCATGCGTCGGCTGTGTTGATAAACCCATTTCCAAATCCGGACACAAACATGGTTGCTACGGATCTAGCTCCTAATTCCCAAGTGTTAATGTTATCTGTCACAAAACCTTTAATAGATATTTTGGTGTCAATGCGTAATAAAGATTATGGTAGTCAGGCCATTGATCAAACTACTTCCTCGACAACGAATCCATCGACGGAATCAGTATCGCCTACTGCTATTCCTTAATTGAAAATTAAGCCACCAAAGGGAGCAATTCATAAATCGACATATAATCCTCGAGCAAGAGCTGCACAAAATTATACAATAGTTGAAGATTTAGCTCAATCCCCTTCAGCTATGTCTGCTCTTGAGTTATTACAAAATTTTCCCTCCCAAAAACAGGCTTTATTGTCGGCTATTGGTGGAATTGATCCGACTAATCCTAATCTTGTCGTCTTTAATCATACGGGCGATGTGCCTCAACTACCATTAGAATTGGAATTCTCCATATAGGTAAATGTTCCCAATCACCTTGTTCATCGCACTATTATTTATGAGGGAGTGTCTACATGCATTATGTCTCTAAATTGTTTGAAGTCACTTGGCTCGCCGCGCTTATCACAATTATCAATGACGTTGAAGGCATTTGAAAGACGTACATATAAACCTTGTGGTATTATTAATAACTTGCATGTTGAAATAGGGGGAAAAATAGTGAATATTGATTTTGAGGTTGTTGACAAACCCCTTGACTATAATATTTTACTTGAAAGGCCATGGGTATATGCAATGACTGCCATTATTTCTACATATTATTATTTCCTTTCTACATAAAGGTACAATCACAGTCATTAATCAACTATCCTTCTTTGCCCATGCTTAACAGGTAACTGGAAGTGTTCTGTTTGTTCACATACCCCAACTAGAAAGTCAGAACATTAGTGTAGGACTCTTAAAGGATTCCACTTTAATGGGAACATTTACATTACTGCTACCTGTGACATCGGCAGAAATTGCAAGTATAGAAACCTACTACATGATCTCTTCCACTCTATCTAGCTTAACAGAGAGTACGAGTGATTCTGATATTTATACGTTGGATGACTTTCTGCTGCCCAAACCTATTGAGCTGGCATAGCAATCAATCTATCTAGCTTGGGTGGAAAATCTGAAATCAGCGTCGTCGAGTGTTTGGGTTGATCGTTCCTTAGATTTTGGTACTCTATCTGATCCATTTTCCTCAATGTTCTTAACAGATGAGAATATTTTGGAAGCCATGATGTCAGAAGGATAACCATGGGAATATTATCATCATCATTCCCATCTTCCTGATTATAAAGAAAATAATCTTAGTGAACTATATCACCCATCCATCAAAAAAAAAATTCAAATTCTTTTCCCATTAATGCAATCGATTCCAAGCGAAATCTGTCAAATATTGAAGAAACCATTTCTATCGATATTTCAACCAAACCTATCGTCGTAGAAAATATTCATGTAGGTGTATCTTGTTCTCCATCAGAACTTGAATCATATTGCTCTCTCTTTCATGAATTCCATGATGTATTTTCTTGGTCTTACGAGGAAATTCTAGGCATAGATATTAGTATAGTTGAACACACTATTAATATGTATCGTGATGTCAAACCGGTGCGTCAATGGCTTCATCCTGTTCATCTGAAGAAAGCCACTGCCATCAAAGTAGAAGTTGAAAAGCTTTTGCGTGTTGGTTTCATATACCCTGTTTCGCTAACTGAGTGGTTTTCCAATATCGTTCTTGTCATGAAAAAACAAGGAACCATTAGAGTGTGCATCAATTATCGGGATGTCAATATTTCTTGTCCAAAAGACAACTATCCTACTCGCGTTATCGACCAGATTATTGACGATTGTTCTGGATGCGAAATATTTTCCTTCATGGATGGATTTTATAGCTACAATCAAATCAATATCTGCCCAGATGATCAACATAAGACAAAATTTATCTGGCCCTGGGGCACATTCACCTATATGAAACTTCTGCTTGGTTTAAAGAACGCTGGGGAAAATTTTCAGAGAGAAATGGATTATGCTTTCAATGACATCAAGCACATTATTCAACCGTATCTAGATGATTTACCAGCGCATTCACGAAATCAGACTGATCACCCAATGCAATTGAGAGCCATCTTCTTACGCTGCCGACACTACAAAATATGCCTCAATCCACATAAATGTGTGTTTTGTGTTGGTTCTGGTCATTTTCTTGGATTCGTAGTCTCAAAATAAGGAATTTGAATCAACCCATTGAAGGTTCATGCCATTCTGGATTTTCCTACGCCATCAAACTTACTTCAGATATGGAAACTTCAAGGAAAGGCTAACTTCCTAAGAAGGTTCATTCCAAACTACGCCGAAATGGCTAAAGGATTTACTTGACTATTGAAAAAAGGGGTTCCCTTCCATTGGGACCAAGTTGCACAAGCTTCTTTTGATGCTGTCAAGGACACACTTGTCTGAGTGTCATTAATGTATCCCCCTAATTATCAAAATGATTATTTCCTACATATCGTCGTGGATGAAACAATCATTGATATGGTATTAGTCCAAGTAGAAAATGGAATTGAACATCTGATCTATTATTTGAGTCATAATCTCAATAATACGGAAGTTAAGTATTCATACGTAGAAAATCTTGCCTTGGTAGTTGTTCAAGCTGTCCAAATATTTCGCCATTATATCCTGCTCTGAAAAACAACTATAGTTTTTTATTGCAACCCCATGACTTATATCTTATCATGTCAATTTCTGGGGGGGGGGAATATTGAAAATGGATTATAATTTTGTAGGAATTTGATTTGGAATTCATAAAATCCAAGTCAAAGAAGTCTTTAGTTTTGGCTGAGCTTCTCTGTGACCTTCCCTCTGATAGTACTGCAAATATGTCGGAACCGTCAATTCCTGACGAGTCCCTATTTTTGATCGAATCATCTAATCCTTGGTATGGGGATTTCATCATTTATCTCCAAATCCAAAATTTTCGACCTAATACCTCTCACTCTAAACAACGACGCATTCGATACCAAGCCAAAGATTATCTAATCGTCGGTGATACACTTTATCATCGTGGTGTTGATACCATTTTAAGGAGGTGCCTCACTCATGAGGAGGCCAAAAAAGTCTTAAATGATTGTCATGCTGGGGCATGTGGTGGAAATTTATCTGGATATACTACCTCACAGAAGATACTCCGCTCTGATTACTTTTTGCCTACTATTTTTCGAGATTGCATCCTTGCGGTCAGAAGTTGTCATGCAAGCCAAATTTTGTATCGTAAAATCTGCAAAATTCCAACGTCAATGTATCCTGTTGTCTCTGTGGGAACATTTTTGAAATGGGGTATAGACTTCATGACCTCTAACCCTCGTTCATCCGGGGGGCATGGTTATATTATTGTCGTAGTCGACTATTTTACCAAATGGGCCGAAGCGATGCCTACCTTCAACAACACGGGAAAGACAGCTGCATTGTTTTTCTTTAATCATGTTATTGTACGGTTTGGGGTCCCACAGACTATAGTTACAGATCATGGGAATCATTTTTGCAATCACATTATGGCTAAATTAATTGCCAAGTTAGGATTTTCACATGATAATTCTACTCCTTATTATCCACAATCAAATGGACAAGTTGAAGCTATCAACAAAATTCTTAAACGTATGCTTCAACAAATGATAGGAGTTCGCAAAAGAAATTGGCATTTGATCCTGTACTCTGCCTTGTGGGCGTATCGAACCTTGGTGAGAAACACAACTGGATTTACTCCTTTTCAATTGGTGTATGGTCTGGAATCTATCTTACCAATCCATTGTGAAATACCATCATTAAAACTCGCAATTGACTTGTTACCTGATACCTTAGAAGAAGAAGTGTGTCTCCTTAACCCCATCCATATTGATGAAATGCGTCATGAAGCTCAATTGGTCAACGAAGCACATAAGAGACGTATAAAGGCGCAATACGACAAAAATGTCCAACCTCGCATTTTCTCAGAGGGCGACTTGGTCCTTCTTTACAATCAAGAAGCTGATGTAATAGGTACAGGAAATTTTGAGCCATTATGACATGGCCCCTATATTTTCAAAAGAGTTCTTACTAAGGGTGCTTATGAGTTGGTTGATCGATGGAATTCCATTGGTGCAACCTAGAAATGGGTTGTATTTGAAACGTTACTATGCTTAACCATGAGCATAGTAATTTTTTGTATTATATTGTATATATATGTTGTTGATTTGAATTCACTATCTTAATTTGTTTTTAGATTTTTCTTAACATTATTAATCTTCTTTACATTTCATCACAGATGTCTGAATCTTCGGAACCCTCTGTTGGATATGGTGATGGTGCTAGTCGTAGTATGCAGAATCTATCTTCTGTAGCGTGGGCCATTTTCGATCTGAATGGAAAGTCAGTGAGATTTCAAGGGATTTGTATTGGTATATCGACACACAATATCGCTGAGTATAGCGCGTTGATCGAACTTCTCTCTAATGCCATTTCATTCAGTATTAACTGTATCATCATAAGGTTAGACTCACAACTTGTGGTATTACAACTTACTAGTTTTTATACTGTTAGAAATCCAACATTGCATAGATTGTTCCTTAGAGTTCGACTTTTGGAAAGAAATTTTGATTTTATTCAGTATCAACACATTTCCAGAAATTTGAACACATTGACTGATTCATTAGCTAATCAAGTTTTAGACAGACATTTGCAACATATGTAAAGAAAACATTCACATCATTGAATAGGATTGCACAATAAACATAGGAAAACACTAAAATCATATAGATAGATAGTTATAGGCTTTTACAAAAAATTTTGCCCAAGACACATTGGTCATCTGACCTCAAAATGTATGAAAAATGTCTTAAGTAAACTAGTGGTGCTCGTGGTAACATGCTATAGATCTAGCTATCCTACGAAGTAACCGCATCCGGTGACTAGGAACTCCAATAGTGTGTCACTGCAGTCACATAGGAAGCTCTTCAATCCGGCAATCCAGAATCCCGAAGGTCAAACCCTCTATGTGATACTAGAGCTCAGGTAGAGTCTCAACCATATCAAGATCCTAAAGGACTGCTCTCCCGATAGCCTCTCTGCTGGCACATCTGCTTCACGCTCTGGTTCCACTATTGGTTGAACATGACTAACATCTTCATTAAATCAAACATTTAGTTTAGTCTTGGGAAGAAATCAAAATAAAAATACATTTTATATACCTTAGGAAAATAAAAAACATGGTCAAAACATTCTTACCTATTGCACCCCACTGGGCGCCTTCTGGTAATACTAAATATGGATCCCCTCGAAAATCAATGCCTGCGTATGCATACTCGTCGATGGCAATGATCTGTCACCATAACCAGGTGAAGAATGCAGTCGAGAACAAAATAGTAGATTGGCCAACATGCCAACTCATGAGTTCTACCCATCTCTACATCCAAGGATATCTAGGACTAGCTATATCCAGTGTCACATGTTGTGGCAGCATCAGTGGAATCCGTTCCAGGGTGAAGGATATAAGGATAGAACCATAACTGGAAATTTTATTCCTTCCTCCCTTAGCTTTATTCAGTTGTTCCTTTATCTAAGATAGAACAACTTCAGACCAATTGAAAAATGTTGGCTCCATACACTCTATCACGTACTGCATATACGATCTATTCGCTACATGTAGTGTAACGGTGCCAGAAAGTTTTCCGATCGTGAAAAGGATAGTTCTCAAGGGAAAATATCTAACATCCAAGATGTTAATCTTTCCATATTTTCTTGTATCTGACCCTGGATAACAATGTTGCAAAACATAATCTCTCACTGTCTCTCCTCCAACTACAGACCCTGAGAGTGAAATGGG
Organism: Pinus albicaulis; assembly: GCA_034641835.2. NCBI lineage: Eukaryota > Viridiplantae > Streptophyta > Pinopsida > Pinales > Pinaceae > Pinus > Pinus albicaulis. Next base: position 15,420,036 of record CM076573.1, read on the forward strand.
AAAGCCTCTCCTCGACAAACCTGTAAGAAAGTACACATCCTCTATTGTTATAGGAACCACTTGGTTATTAATATGAAATGCCTCTATAGTTGGATCCCATGTACTAAGAACTCAAATAGTTCTATTTGTTGCCTCATCCAAGACAATTTGAATTACTTAAGCAATCCACAATCTCTTAGGGCTCTTACTATACCTGGATCATTTAAGGCAATCATATCCTGTTCTTCATTTTCTCTTTCCCTCCATGTAATCATCATTGTAATCCAATGGAAACCTGAAATAAAACCATAAGGTCCATTAGATTCCATTCATTACAAAAAACTAGGTCAATTTTGGGCGTAATGAGAAAATAAAAAACTTGAATTGCACCCAACGCAACAAGAGACAGTGCTTTGCATATGCAAGTACCCTTCATTGTACCTGCTATGCAACACAGGTTTTGACATTCAGGGGTGTGTTGCCCTTTTTTTGGGCAGAATTTACCCTAGGGGCCTTAAAACCATAAAATTTGCAGAAATTCGAAATGAAATGAATACTAAAGGAAATAGGAGGTTCATATCACTAACCTGGATCAAATGGCAACCAAAACCATCTATAGCAACGATCGCAATCAGTCGCTGAATTTTGAAGGAAAAATCAGGTTCAGAGCTCCAAAATGCAAATTGTAACTATGGAATGGTAAAAATGAATAGTGAAACTACTTTTAATAGTCATTTAATTACTTGCAAGTTAAATTTATTGCTATGACTATAGTTTATTATGTTTTTATCATGAAACATGTATATTTAATCCATTTGATGTTGTTATGAATAGGATATACAACTGATGAACATATTAGTCATGCAAATTTGTTTCAAAGAATGAATTGACCACAAAGCATACTTTTTCTCCTTATTTTCGAGCTTTGTTTAAAATGAAAAAGAATTTGAAGCGCACTTTTATCTCTTTTCCAAGCTTCTATAACAGCGAAAAAGGAACCCCTGGAGTCTTCTTTCAGCTCTTTTCAGACTCCGATAATGTGAAAATATTGCAGAGCACTTGTCTTTTCAAGCTTGTAAAAGTAAATGAATTGATATCTACTCAGTATAAGTTTAACCCTTTTCCGGACTGAGATGGATTATTTACAAAAAATGAATACCTTGCTTAAACATGACCAAAGAGGTTCTCTCATATATTATTTTACACTTTTTCGGATCTGAGTGAAAAATTTACGAAAAAGTACTTATGGAGTTTTCTTTCGTCCACTTTTTCAAACTCTCTAAATATGAAAAAGGACTGGGCTATCACTGTTGTTAAGTTTGTTAAAACATAAAATAGTGACGGGCTTGTCAATCATGGAAATAATCAAGTTTCATTCATCACTAGACTTGTTAAATTATTAAATAGCGATACATTATTTTTCTGAAGGGTTGAATTATAGATCAAGCAAATGTTATCCTCCTCAAGCTTGTTAAAAAATAAAGAGGTACTGGTCGAAAAATGACAAGGAAATTTTTGGAAAAGTGAGCAAAAATTATTTTTGGTAGCAAGTCGCTCTTGAACATGACACTTCCTTCACTCCATGTCCGTGACTGTTTGGGTTGGGTAATCATCTTGACGATTCATTCATACCTATGGTTCATCATACCTTCACTTCGATTTTTGGTCAATGCCGCCAATTCATCACAGTGTCACTGATATGTTCAAGAGAAGTCATACATTGAATAAACTCATCCTTCTACAATACTTGTAAACATTTATTCTCATGACCGTCATCCCTAAAAATTGCTATATCAAGTCATACCCTTGTCTATGAAATCAGTAACTCCCGTTTCGCAATAAGGTGGCTTCCTGTTGACAACAAATCATTATCCAAGAATTTAACTTAGAAACACCAGATTCCAGTACCATGAGGCTTGTTACAGCATCAAAAAGATCCTTGCTTCTAGACTTTTGACCGAAAGATTTTGTTTTGAATTCGACATCAAATCATCTATTCACGCCTTATGAAATGTACTGCAGTACCTTGAGGGCCATTTTAATTAATGGTGGTTCTCTCGTGTTTTTTAACAGCTCACATCATTGGCTGGTAATCAAACGATGTCTTTCCATGTTCGACGACAAATCATATATTCATATGGCTAGAATTGTACTCGAATGATCGAGTGAATGAGATAAGAAGACCCCAGATCTAGTTTCAAGCATCTAAGATGTGATTTCAGGATTTTTGTACACATCATCTATATGGTGACCTTACATACAGATCGTCATCCAAGCATGGGCCTATATCTGTAGGTATGTCTGCATTGGGCAACATTCCAATGTCGACAACTTTGTGAATTATGTACATGTGATTAGATTTTTTATGTGCTGAACATGGAAATGCCTACCCTCAGTAATTATGATCAAGAGGATATATCATGATGTAATTTATTGTAATATTGATGTAGGTTGCCACTCCGCTTCATCTCCAACTCATAACAATGTAAAGCATATCAATCAAAATATTGTTGTTATTATTCTGACTTCATGCTTTAGAGGGAAATTGTTATAGGTCAATTTGGGCATCATTCCCAATGACCTATTTAACTAGGCATCATCTCCAGAACCAATTTATAGGGTCTATCATCCCTTAACATTTCAATTTCCATATGCCATAAGACAAAGAACAAGATAGATTAATCAAAGAATTTCATCTGCAAAGGTTTCCAAGGTTTGAAGTTTATAATATATCATATGAGAGCTCTTCAACATTGCCTCTTGTTATCACCCAAATTTTTTAACACATCATTCTGACAAGGTTACAAAATTTTATGGATCAAATTTGGGTTATAGGAGTCAATTTAGGTTTGATCAAGGGTAGGTTTTAGATTTTTATAGTTTAAAGCTCATCCTTAGGTTCAAATAAAGTCTTATTTAAAGTATTTTCATGTCAAATATTCATCATTTTCATTTGTGGGTTATTTCCTAAATTTTTAGGTCAAAACTATTCAATTAGCCAAAAAACCATGTTTTCGTAGTGCCACCCATTGAAAAAGTTGTTTTGTGCTACGAAAACGTTGATAGTTTCATAGCGCAAACATGACAAATTGCACTGCAGGTGCTACAAAAGCGCAGATTTATAACTCTCTTATCAGTTGAGTTGGTAGATGTTAGAAACCATTGGGAAAGGGTAGGTTAGTGGCATGTCGAGTCATGTAATGATGAAATTTGATGTACACACCCACATTTGCAGTCATCATTGTCATTATAAGCTATGAATGAGGCATCATTCAGTTATGAGATGACATTTTAAATTTAAAAATATTTCCTAATTGGTCATTCTTGTTTCCTTCTGCCTCCATTCGAAATGTTTGAGATCTGAGTGTCAAGCTAAACATATGGCTTATTCATACAAAGTGTTACTACACCCATATCAAGTGAGGCTAATAATCTTTCAAGTAAGGCTGATGTTAAAATTATTCAAGTGAGGCTATTGTTATTCATTTCAAGCGAGGCTGAAACATTTGTTCAAAAACATGGCAGAGGAAAATAAAATTCACAGAGGAGGACAGTGCTTAAGGCATGAACCTAAAGACATGAAGGCAATAATTGAAGATCCAACAGTGATGGAAGTGTTCAGAAGAGTCAGTTGCCTTCAGTTTTGTGAAAAGTTGCAGGGTTGTCACATATAGGTATCCAAGGAATTTGCCATGAACTTCAATGGAACAACCACAAAGGTCAGGATGCTAAGTGTGTCTATTACACCAGAGGTCATTGCTACTGTTACAGAGATACCAAGAGGACAATAAACCTGGTTCAAAAGTTTCAAATTTGATATGGAGCAATGAAAAGATTTCATGAAGCCTGAGTACACAGACATGGACCTTAACAATGTTATCCCTAGAGGCTGCATCAACGACACTTATTCAAAGCTACTTCTCAACATTCAGAAGTATTTTACATGTGAAGGTAGGATATCACAAGGTTTACTCATATCATTTTAAGTTGCTTCTGCACTTCACTGGTAATATTTCACTTGATTTGCCTTTTTATCTGCATAGGAGTCTTGCAAAGATGGCTGATAAGTTGCAAGAAAAATATGAAGGGAGTGAAACATCCTTATTTCATCATGGTTTAATGAAGTTATTGATTTTATATGAGCTTCAGAAGATAGGTAGAGATTGGTCATATTTGTTGTTTATAAATGGATTTGAGTTGGAAACCCTAACCCCTACAAGAAACCCTAAATCTAAAGGAGTTCCATCACCACTAGCAGCATAACCAAGTCAACCTGTGGCTGCAAAACCAAAAACAATTGCAAAAGTGAAGCCAAGAAAACAAACTGAAAAAGGACCAAAGTAGGTTCAAATACTTGATACTCCAACTCTCCCACCTACAAAATAGAGGTCAAAGGTTGTCAAAGATGCAGAACAGAAACAAGCTGTCAGCAAGGAGACCAAAAGAGTAACTAGAAGCCAAGCAGTGTCATTAAAAGGAAAGACAGTTGCTATAGAAGACAACCCAGTAACAAAAGGGAATCTAGAGGACATCCTTCATGCTATTTACATAGAGGATATACCCATTTTTCAAGCTAATTTCATTGGGGAAGATGAGCATAAATTAAATAATTCCAAGTCTGCAAAGAAGCTAGATTTTGAGGGGGAAGATGTAGCTTTCATCTTTCAAGCAAGAAAGCCTATGACTAGGTAGGCTAGGAAACTGAAGGAAGGAAACGAGCAAGTTAAAAAACCCACTGAGGCAAATAAAGCTCATAAATAAGTTGTTTATCTTTCATAACCTATAGTGAAGCATACAATCAGCAGAACAAAGAGGGGAAAAGAAGAAATGACAGAAAAAATAGAGTTTCAGCATCTTGAGGAAAAATTGAGGTTGGCAAACCAGGAAATTTTTTTCATGAGAAAGAGGGCTAGAAAGCACTATGTCGATAAAGTGCAGTTTAAAAGGATGAAGGCACTGTGGGAAGGAAAACTGATTCTATTTCTGAAACTCCAAGTATTGCTGAGCAATTTTTCAAGTGGACAGTTCTAGCAATAAAGGAAGCCAATTTTGTCAAAGTAATAAATACTCATTTGAGAGCTACTAATAGAAGACTTATATATCAAGTGGAGGACTTAGAGCAGCAGCTGAAGTTGATTCATGATGAGTTAAAGAGAAGAGGCATTAAAGTTACAATCATAGAAGAGCCAATGGCTAAATCAAGTGAAAATGAAGAAGGGACCTCAAGAAAGCTAGAATGATTGTGTTTTTACAGTTGATATGATTTTTAAATGATGGATACAAACATATTTTAAGTTTTTGGCATAGATACAGTTTTCATTTTCGAAATTTTTTGACAAAACTGCATACTCAGCAGTTTCGTAGCGCAGTCAGTGTAAAAAAGCAGAAAAGCACTACGAAACTACTGTAGCTGCCTTTCTTGCTCATTTTGGTTTGTTTTTGAAAGATTGAAGAGTAATTCAAGAACTATAACTGATATGGGAGTTGTATTAAAGGGTAATTTAAATGATTCAAGTGGAAATAATTCAGTTTTTGGAGAATTGAGACTTAAAATGGCAGTGTTACAAAGGTGCTACAAAACTACTGTGTTTTTGTAGCTTAGTATATTACAGCTCTTTTGAACAATTTTGGAAGCTATTTTGAACAGCTAGAGGCTAGGGATAAGTGATGAGACATGTTAAGATAATATCCAAAATCTAAGGATCATGAAATGAAGTTTAATTGATGACAAAATGTTCAAAGAATGCAAAGGATTTTATGCCTAAAAAATAGGGTATTGTTTCCTACTTTTGTGGAGGTCAAATAAAGTGGTCATGAAGAGCTGAAGCCCATCATCCAAATTCGACCATGTGATGATACACTTGGAAAATGATGTAGTTTCAATTACATAAGGTTGTTATAGATAATGATAAGGATTTTGAGTCCTATTTGTAATAAGACTGTTAAGTAGATTAGGTGTCTTTTTGTAATAAATTCCATGTCTTATGGTTATGCAATGTGTCAATAGTTATAAATTCGATGTATCTAGCCTAGAGGTAGATCATCTCATGTTGTAAGAGATCTATTAAAGGCCAAGAGGTCGAATTAGTAAAGGGTTGGACATTTTTGGCAAAACTATGCTTATTGTAATTGACTTATTTTCAGCTAATACAGAGATTTTTTGCTTAACCAACTTGAGATTCATAAGGAGTTTTAGTGTGTTCCTATTCTATTTGCATCTCTTTTATTATCCTATTGTCGTGGTGTTTATCTATATTACTTAGAATTCATCTTTAGATGCTCTGAATTCCTATATAAATGAACTAACTTTGTTTTTACAATTCCATCTGTGTTTATCTATCGACTAAAACTCTGATATGCCTCAACTTCCATGTTAAGTAGATTTGTTGGATTAATGAATAGCTTTGAATCCCTAAGCCCAATGTGTACATGTTGATGTGATTCTCAACCTACATCTATCATTTATTTGTTTATTACATAAATAGGGTTAGCCATCTATATTTTTATTCAAATCATTAACCCTTGAGAGAGCCCTCTCAGGCCGAGGAGGCTAAGCCTCAGTCAAAAGATTAGGTTTGAAATAGTTACATGAAGCTGAATTATCAAGCATCCTATCAGGTCCAATTTTGTGATAACACCTCTAAAGGGACTAATTGTGTTGCATATGTAGGGAGCCCCATGCAAGGGTTATTTTCAAAGCACTTCTCGACATCTATGGGTGTGTTGGTCACATTGGGAGAGAAATTATCATTGTTCTAGAATATCCACTTGGCCAGTGCCTTCTAGAAGAGTTCACATGTGTCAAACTTCGAATCCATGTGTCCATTTAACATCTAAAATATTGGGAACATGTCTTGCCTATTATTGGAAGTTAATTGATTGTAAAACTACCTCAGCCTCTCTATAAATTGAGCACAGATCTTAGTGTTTGAGAAGGAAGAATTTGTGTAAAGAAATGCTGGTGGATTTTACATTGAGGAGATTTATTTGAGTGAAAATTTGATGGAGATATATGCATTGTGATGAGGTTGGGATGTTGCTGGAGATGGTGACACAAAATCAGTCATTTGGTTGTAACCTCCCCTTCTATCATTAATAAATAATACAACTTAATTTTCCCTATATGCATCTGTATTGGCTTTGATTTTCCATATTGTATGATATTAGTTGATGTATATGGTTTATGCTTTACTGATTTAGAAAAATAAATTGAATATACATCTATATTATTGCTATCTTCTGCTGTTTAGTGCTCATTCTTGCAGGAAATATTTTTTACAGCCGGCTGGAATTTGAAGCTACAACAGAAGCGACAGAGGGAATCATTTGGAAGCACTTGGATTCCAAGTAAGCATCTAATACATTCTGTGTGTCTGTTCTTAGTTAGGAAAAGTAGTCGCATAGTCTTTAACTTGTTGTTCTAGATTAGAACCTGTCTATGGAAGCATGTTTTATCTGTAATTCCCAATTCTGCCCAACAGTTGTCTTTGTAAGCTGCAGCAAGTGGAGGCTAGATCTACTCAGATCTAGACAATTCTAGTGCTCCTTTTAAGTGGGGAAGGCTTCTATCCCATTGAAAAGAGAGTATTGGATGATTGGAGCTACATTTTCAAATCTTGGCATGAGGCCAAACATGTTTTAAAGCCTACAATGCGGTATTGCTTCCAGAACTACATTATTTGTGTGGGTACTATTGCAGGGTCTTTTGGCACACTTTTTGGAGGAGTGGTTTTCATGTGTTGGGGATCTTCCCTTCACATTTGAGATCCATTTTAGGAAATCACCATATTGTGTATATCAAATTAGATATTAATGTCCATGAATTTCTGAATATTTCTATAGATCTGCATCATTAGATCTCAGATCAACTCCTTGTACTTCCTGTTTTGCTAAAAATCCCAGGCGGGATTGGTAGAAGAGCCTATCTAGTGTATGGATCTGATGTAGATCTAAATTTTTATACACAGATCTACTCTAGATCTGAAGTTTAGTTTATAGCTGTTGCAACCAATAAAATAATGATGTGAAGCGCTTTTCAGTCTTAATGCATGGTTGCAGCACCTCTTTTTGAGGATTTTCTTCCATTAAAGTCTTATATTTCCTGTTGTACATCTTATGGGCCTCATTATACATTCATTTTTCTATTGTAAACACATTTAGAAGCTATGCGTATTGGCCTCTTGCTATAATATTGATGATCTGTGTTATTTTACTACATAACTATTTTATATTGCTGCATTTCCCAATTGAGAATATTACAGTGGTATGAGAGCATCATATTGGCACAACCCGTGCTATCTAAGAAGCCAATATGTATTCTCAAGAAGAAGAACCTCTTACTGTCAGAGAAAAGAGGTATCTAAAGAGAAGATAGAAGAAATTTTATTACACCAATGACATTGAAGACAAGGGTAAAGCCCCTGCATCTAGAAGTGAAGATGAATAAGGAAAGGACTCTGCTAAGATCCTTTTGAGAGCCATGAAAGTCTTGCTAGAGAGATCAAAGAGATGAGATTGGATAGAATCAAAGAATCTCCTAAGAGATTTATCTTGGAGAAAGCTCTGGCATGTCTCACCACTGGAATGATCAACCAGTGCATCACCCACAAGTTTCCTAATGCTCTACCATGCCTACCTTTTTGGCTATGGGAAATAAAGGGTTTCAAGAGCAAGCATACCTTGAAGACTATTTTGAAGAATATGAGTCTCAAAATCAGATATTCGAAGATCACTTGAGTTTTCAATATTTTTGTCACCTCAAGGACAAAATAAGACCAAGGCATCAGCATAGAGATGGTGGATTCACTCAGAATCATGATTGACATCACTCTATGGGAAGATTATTTTTACCCAACTTTGATGGGTCATCCAAGTGTTCTGCCAAAGAAAGGGTAGAAAAAATTTACATCTAATTTCAGTTGAACAAGGTTCTAGAGTTGGAGGCTATCAAGATTGCAACGCTACACTTTGAAGGTGAAGCACATGATTGGTGGTTCCATGGCTTTCCTACATTGGGTCATGCCAATGTGACTGTTTATTCAGATTTCACTAGAAGGCTGGTGGAAAGGTTTGACAGAAGAGATATAGAGGCACCATTCATGAGCCTTGCAAAGTTGAAGCAATCAGGTAATACAGAGTCTTCTATTTCTGAATTTTTACGATTATCTGTTATGGTTCTTGTACATGTTCATAGATGGTTTAGATGAACCTATTCATGGGTTGGTAAATTCTACCAAGCCCAATACTATGCAGGATGCTATTGAAATGGCTAGAGACCTTCAAGATGCCTTGAAAAAATCAAAGGCAAGTTTTCAGCATAAGCCCTCTTTCCCTTCAAAAAAAAATGAAGAGAAAGTTGCTCCTTCCAAGGAGAGTTCATACAAGAAGCCTCTTGATGACGAAGTCTGGAGAGATATAAGGAAAAGGAAGCTATGCTTCACTTGATAATAATCATGGGCACCTAGACATAGATGTGCTATTGGAAAAGCACATTGCATAGAGGTCTTCTTAGATATTGAGGAGGAAGAAGAAGAGGAACCAAGAATAGATCACAGTGCTGACACTTCAGGAGGAGAGCTAACTTCATCATGAGATGGGGATGGAGTATTTGCTCCTATTGGAGGGGCTCTTACATATTTGAGAGGAGTACCTAAGTACTTGACCTTAAGATTTCAAGGCTCCATCTTGAATCATAGGGTTTTTGTATTGATTGATAGTGGGGCAACTCACAATTTCATTGATGCCCATCTAGTGCAAAGGAGGGAAATAACCACTGATACTTTTGAGGGATTCCATGTTTTGGTATAGGATATAGAATAATGAAATGCATGCATTATGTCCCATCACTTTCAGTCACCATGGGAACCTGTACTTTGGTTGATCACTTCTTTGTGGTTGACATACCTGACACCAATGTGATTTTGGGTGTCCAATGGTTGATTACATTGGGGAAGTCACCACTGATTGGGAGGCTTTGCAAATGGAATGGGTGGACAAAAAAATTGTTGAAACTCAAATGATCAAATGCATGCATACATACCCCTCACATACCACTTCCACATAAAGAATATAGATGGATTTGTGCAGTGGAAGCAAGGACCTTACAGTCCCATCTATCATGCTTATGAGATCTCTGCATGGGACCATCTTATCTAGAGGCAAACCACCTAGGAGGCCACCTGATTCAGTTTTTGTGGGATATCTCTCACCATATGATGCTCCAAATTCATATCCAAGATGGATGGGAGCATTGGGAGGCAATAGTATAGCGCTGGGAGGTTTGGGGGAGCTCAAGGAGGAGGGAGATCTTCTTCCCTTATCATCATCACCTACTTTCATTTCTAATTCTGCATTGTGGGAGGAGAAGGATGGAAGGAATGGCCTTCCAACATACACCTTTGGCATGGGAGATGTCAAGGAGGAGATCAGAAACATTACAGACATTTATGTTGATACACCATTAGCGTTGTCATTGTTGGGAAGTTTAGATCCATATTGGAAATCCCAATAGTTGGTTTATTATTCCAAGGATCTTCACACTTGTATGATACTTGATGACCAGTTGCATGATGAGGGATATCTAGTCCATGAAGGAGTCATCTATCATCATGGTAGGATCTTCTTTTCTATAGCTTCCAAGCTCAAGGAGAAGTTGCTACAAAGGGCTTACAAAGAGTTTTGTTTTAGCCATACCTATTGTATGAGGATCTACAACATCATCATGAGAAGCTTTGAATGGGAAGGCTTTGGAGGAGAACTACATTAGCATTTTCAATAATGCATGAACCATGTGGATTTGGGACAGAAATATCACTCTATGAGAGAGTTGTTTCAGCCATCTCTTCCTTATTTTGAGAGAGGAGATGAATCTATGCACCACTCCATTTGTATGAGGGGGATCTTTGGTGAAGAACATGCTCATGAAAAACACATCGTATTTTCTGATTATAAGCATTCTTTCACCATTTTTATGTAGGACATAGCTCCAAGGAGGAGTGATACATCTTGTAAACTTCATGGCCAATAGTGGGCCACAAAAATTTCTGAAATTGGCCACTCCCTTGATGAACAAAGGGAGATTTTCCATCATGATGGGTGCTTTCCTAAGGCACCAAACATATCTCACACTTTTAGACATAGTGAGATAACATGGGCAGAAATTAATGGTGGGAAAACCACAACCACATCTTGATTTTATGTAGGAAGGAGATGCACTGTGCTGGTTCCATATGTGGGACTATGACCCACCTCCACATGCTCAAATTTCTGTTTGTATGTATGTAGTTTTGCTCCCATACATTGATGATATACTTGTACTTTTTAAGGGAATGTATGGAGGTAGGATGGGAGGTATGCATGTGGCTAATGGGCTAGAGATTCTCCATGTATCTTATGCTACATGTTTCAGGGAGGACATTGGGAAAGCCATGTTTGTTTCATTTGAATTATTGTCTCCTTGTGGGATGGATTATTTACATCTCATGAGAACTTTTGAGTAACAATTCATGGAGGGTTGGATTGGTGAACACTTATGTTATGGAGGAAGCTTAAAAAATGATGGTGTCACCAGTGGAGGAGGAGAAGAGTTGCAGCACTCACCTTATCAGTTGCTTGAGGACAAGCAACATTTTGGAGGGGAGGACTTGAATATTCCCAATTATTCCTAAGCTAATGGGAATATTCATTTTTGTTTTATTTTTCTGTTTCATGAATAAATTTGTAAAGGAGGATCATAAAACTCCTAAACAGTAAATAAATCAATGGAAAATGTGAAAAAGGCTATATCTTGGCTAAGTAAGAAGGAAACCTTAGGTGTGAAAGGGGCTGAACATTTTGACTGGGTCAACCATGACCAAATCTACAGTGATGTATTGGAGGAGTGGTCATCAATATGGCACAACGCAGTTTTAGATGGAGATGGCTCATGTGAAAGAAGCTATTTCATTGAAGGTGTTTTAGGGTATTGCAAGCTCTCAACTTATAAAAGGAAGAGGATGGAAACATGAGAAGGTTATTGACATTGTATTTTCTAAGTATATTTTCTGTTTAGACGTTTCTCATTCTCTGGCTGTTTAGCTAAGAATAGTGTTGTTTAGCACTAGGTGTTCCTGATTGGGAATCCCACCTCTTCCCTTAAGAGGCCTCTTGGAAGAGTTTACATTTATTGTCCACTATCAGGTTGAAGGCCAAGCTTCTACTTCCAACTACAACACATATCATGTTGATGGTTTGGTTGTCTTTGTAAGCTGCAACAAGTGCAGGCTAGATCTACTCAGATCTAGACCATTCTAGTGCTCCTTTTCAGTGGGGAAGGCTTCTATCCCATTGGAAAGAGAGTATTGGATGATTGGATCTACATTTTCAGATCTTGGCATGAGGCCAAACATGTTGTAAATCATACAATGCAGTATTTCTTCCAGAACTGTGTTATTTGTGTGGGTATTGTTGTAGGGTCTTTTGGCACACTTTTTGAAGGAGTGGTTTTCATGTGTTGGGGATATTCCCTTCACATTTGAGATCCATTGGAGGAGACCACCATATTGTGTATATCAGATTAGATTTGAATGTCCATGAATTTCTACATATTTTTGCACATCTACAACATTAGATCTCAGATCTACTCCTTGTACTTCCTGTTTATCTAAAAACCCCAAGGGGAATTGGTAGAAGAGCCTATCTAATGTATGGATCTGATATAGATATAACCTTTATACACAGATCTGCTCTAGATCTGAAGTGTAATCTACAACTTTTGCAACTAATAAAATAGCGTTGTCAAGCTCTTTTTAGTCTTAATGCATGGTTGCAACACCTCCTTTTGAGGATTTTCTTGCATTAAAGTATTCTATTTCCTATTGTACATCTTAAGGGCCCCATTGTACATTCATTTTGCTATTGTAAACACATTTAGAAGCTCTCCATATTGGCCTCCTACTATAATCTTGATGATCTACATTATTTTACTGCATAACTATTTTATATTTTTGCATTTCCCAATTGGGAATATTACAAAGTGGACCATTTTTGTTGTTTGAATTTGCCTATTTTTGTTATGAAAGTGCTCGAGCTTCAAGATACAACAAATGTGAGGGAAGTCGTAAATGTGAAAAAAAATATGTTGACCTAATTTGTAGACTTCTTCAAAATGATGTGAATGATGCCATTTTTGGATGTGGTAAATTCCATAATAAGAAATGGCATGTATTCTAATAAATTACATTGCAATGACTACCATGGGCCTCCACGGGTTAAAGGTCCTCAATATGTTAATATTGATGATGAAAGAGAGATGGAAACGATAAGTATGGGTGGTCCTATTTTGTATGGTGGATATCTTCAAACCAAGGTCATCATCTCAATGAACCTAGGTTCTGACATGGTAAACCTGGATCTAGTCTTCACCCAATTTCATGTTGAGATTTTCTATTTTAATTAAAATAGGAAAAAATCTCAGTGTGTGACAACAATAGGAATTTGTTGCTAGATTAGCTCCAGGTTGTTGGGAGAGAGTTAATGCATCCTAAATTTGATGTGAGAGGATTTATGAGGAAGTTAGATTCTCTTTGCTATATAACAGGTATCCATACGGATTGTTTGGGGTGTGAGAGTTTGTAATCTCCTATTTAATAATAAGATTGCCGATACCCTATGTTTGGTGGACGTAGCCCAGATTGGTTGGGTGAACCACGTTAAACCCTGTGTCTCTTTTGTGATGTGTTTGATCTGCTGTTGCTTGTCTTTTATTTAGCTGCGCTGAATGCTCTAACAATTGGTATCAGAGGAATGTTGGAGGCCTGGCGCAGTGGTGGAGGTCATTGTTTCCAGAACTGCGTGTTTAGCTGATGTGTGGACCTGCGTAATGCTAGTTGGATTGCTGGTGCGTGGTGCGTAGTGCTGGCAGCGTGCGTGGATTGCTGGTGCGTGGATCGCCGCTGGTGGTATTCACTTGCGTGCTGGAGGTGGAGCGCAAAGGCGTGGAGATTGCTGGTCTATTCCTTTGATTGCTGGTGCCTGGTGCTGATTGCTGGCGTATGATTGTTTGTGAGTGCTGGTGATGTTTTTCGATTAATTGCTGGAGCTGTCCAAACTGTGTGGAGATCATTTGTTCTGTGCGTGGAGTTAAAACAGTGTTGGGCGTAAACCAACTGCGGAAGCGTGGTTTGATTGCTGGTGCTGCGTGGAGTTTCGATTGCTGGTGCTGCGTGGAGTTCCGAAGTTTATGCAGAATGTCGTGAGTCGTATGCCTTTTGAAGGTTCATTCAAATCGATTTTTATTGCAATGTTTTTTAAAAACAAAACACAAATCGATTTTTATTGCAATGTTTTTTAAAAACAAAACACAAATCGATTATATTAAAAACAAAATCGATATACATTATTTAAATGTTTTTAAATCGATTTATATATATCGATTTATAAGGTGCACTTTTTGTAAAAGTGTTTTAAATTGATTTGTAATATTAATACCATTTGCATATGGTATGAAAGGAAGGTGATGGTTATATTTTTTTTTTGGAAGTGAAAGGCATTTTAAAGGTGAAGGATATATTTTTTTGTTTTTTGGGCTTTTTTATTAAAAAAAAAAAAGGCATTCTTTATTTAAAAGTTGGAATCGGAGATTGGTTTTGGGTGCTACAAGATGACGAAAACTCAGAGTGCCCGTTTTGAAATCGAGAAGTTCAATGGCAAAACCAATTTCGAGATCTGGAAGGTAAAGATGCATGATCTCCTGGTACAACAAGGCGTGGCGAAAGCGTTGTTGGGGAAAAGCAAAAGGCCTTCTTCCATAACGGAGGATGAATGGGATGAGTTGGATGACAGAGCTCTGAGCGCAATTCGGTTATGTCTGGCGGATGACGTTCTGTTCAACATTGTGTCAGAGAAGACCGCCGCAGGCCTGTGGTCGAAGCTTGAGAAGCTCTACATGACGAAATCTTTGACAAATCGGATTCTCCTGAAGCGGCAACTTTATGGTTTGCGGATGAAGGAAGGTACCTCGATTACTGACCATCTGAATGTTTTCAATACTCTATTGGTACAATTACAAAGTCTAGATGTAAAATTTGATTCAGAGGATAAGGCAATAACTTTATTGTGTTCATTTCCCGAATCGTGGGATCACTTTGTTACTTCCATAAGCTTTAGTACTACAGACATCCTTGAGTTTGACGATGTGGTTGGAGCCTTGTTGTCTGAGGAGACGAGGAAGAGGTCGAATGCAGACACCTCTACATCAGAGGTAATGATGGCCAAAGGTCGCTCGAGAGACAGACACTCCGGGGGTAAGCATAGCAACTCTCGTTCAAAGTCTAAAGGAAAGAAGACAAAGGTGAAGTGCTGGCATTGTGGGAAAGCTAGACACCTGAAGAAGGATTGCTGGAAGCGACAGAAGGCTGCTAAAGAAGCTTCATCAACAGAAAAGAAGGAAGCTAACACGACAGATACAGGTTCGGAATCTGGTTCAGGTATGAGCGACGAAGTATTGTCTGTTAATATGTCAAAACATGATCAACATTGGTTGTTAGATTCCGGTGCATCAAACCACATGTGTATTCATAGAGAATGGTTTAAGACATATAGATCAGTTAATGATGGAGTCATGTACATGGGTAATGATGTCACATCTAATATTGTGGGAATAGGAAGTATACAACTGCAAATGTTTGATGGCACAACTAAATTGTTAACAGATGTGAGACATGTTCCAGACTTAAGAAAAAATCTAATTTCTTTACGAGCATTGGATACGAATGGATATAAAACTGTAATTCAAGGTGGAGTTATGAAAATCTATAAAGGTATCTTACTAGTAATGAAGGCTAATAAAGTAGGAAATCTATTTCAATTAGAAGGAAGAATAGGGTCAGATCATGTGTCTACGGTGTCTGAACATGACAGTAGTTCCATTCACCTATGGCATTAAAGGTTGGGCCATATGAGCGAAAGAGGGTTAAATATTTTGGCTGATCGCAAATTACTTCCTAATCTAAAGTCTGAAAAGTTAGATTTCTGTAAACATTGTCTGTTTGGCAAACAAAGTAAACAAAAATTTAAAACAGGCAAACATACTAGTAAAGGGATACTTGATTATATTCATTCAGATGTTTGGGGTCCAGCCCCTACAGCGTCATATGGTGGCTCGTCATATTTTGTGTCGTTCATTGATGATTTTTCTAGGAAGGTGTGGGTCTACATGATGAAAAAGAAGTCTGATGTTTTTTCAGTTTTCAAGAAGTTTAGAGCATTGGTAGAAAACATCACTGGTAGAACAATAAAATGTTTAAGAAATGACAATGGTGGTGAGTTTACTTCCAAGGAGTTTGAAAACTATTGCAAGGATGCAGGGATCGAGAGACATAAGACCACGGTTTATACTCCTCAGCAAAATGGAGTTGCTGAATGCATGAACATGACTCTTCTAGAGAGAGCAAGGAGTATGCTGAGTAACGCCGGGTTGCAAAAGGAGTTGTGGACGGAAGCGGTGGCAACAGCTTCTTATGTGATAAACCGATCTCCATCGACGGCAATAGACTGCAAGATTCCGCAAGAGGTATGGAAAGGACACCCTTGTGACTATTCTAAACTCAGAGTGTTTGGTTGTGATGCATATGCTCTAGTGCCTAAACATCAGCGAACTAAATTAGATCCAAAGTCTAAAAGGTATATCTTTGTTGGGTATGATGTTGGAACAAAGGGATATAGATTGTGGGATCCTACTACCCGCAAAATCATCATCAACAGAGATGTAAAGTTTAATGAATCCTCTCTTGTACAGTTAGATGTAGATAGTAGATTGAAACAGGATGATGTATCTGACTTTCAACACATTCAGTTTGATAGCATTTCTAATGATAGTCATGATGACCATAGTTCAGATACTAGTCATGAACAGGTTTCAGAATCAGAACATGAACAGGGTTCAGGTTTAGATCATGAACAGGTCTCAGAAACTGATCATCAAGAAGTTCCTACAGATGGTAGTCAGCCAATCGAGGAAGCACCAGAAACATCCTTAAGGAGGTCGACAAGAATCAAACATCCACCGAGAAGGTATGATGATTATGTTACTTCAGTTGCATTTACTGCTAATGACAATGAACCTCTGTGCTATCAGGAAGCAATAGAAGGTTCGAATAGTGACAAGTGGAAAGCATCCATGAAGGACGAAATGATGGCCTTGAGTAAGAACGGCACATGGGATCTGGTTGAGCTTCCGAAAGACAGGAAAACTGTGGGGTGTAAATGGGTTTTCAAGCTGAAACGGGGTGTGAATGATACGGAAGACATGTACAAAGCGCGGCTGGTTGCAAAAGGGTTTTCTCAGAAAGCCGGTATTGACTTTCATGAGATTTTTTCACCAGTGGTTAAAATTGTTTCAATTAGAATTGTGTTAGCATTAGTGGCTTTGCTTGATTTAGAGTTACAGCAACTAGATGTTAAGACTGCTTGTTTACATGGAGATTTAGATGAGGAAATTTATATGGAACAACTGGAAGGGTTTGTTCAGCATCGCAATAAGAAATTTGTCTGCAGGCTCAAGAAGTCATTGTATGGTCTGAAGCAGTCGCCTCGACAGTGGTACAAGAAGTTTGATTCTTTCATGTTGAGTCAAAAATATTTAAGAAGTGAATATGATCATTGTGTCTATTTTAAGAAGTTAAGTAATGGCATGTTCATTATCTTAGTGTTGTATTTTGACGATATGCTTTTAGCAAGCAAAAGCATTGATGAAATCAACAGGTTGAAGACTCAGATGGCAAGGACATTCGATATGAAAGATCTAGGAGCAGCAAGACAGATTTTGGGCATGGAGATTTTCAGAGACAGGAGTAATGGTAAGTTGTGGCTATCACAACAGAAGTATGTTGAGAAGATAATTTTGAGGTTTGGTATGAACAATGTGAAGCCTGTGTCAGTCCCTTTAGCTTCCCATTTTAAGCTTTCTTCCAGTTTATGTCCTAATACAGATGAAGAAAAGGATTATATGTCTCGAATTCCATATGCCAATGTAGTAGGGTGTTTAATGTATGCGATGGTTTGTACTCGACCAGATATTTCACATGAAGTTGGGGTTGTCAGCAGGTACATGGCAAATCCGGGTAAAGAACACTGGTCAGCAGTGAAATGGGTGCTTCGGTATTTGAGAGGCACAAGTAGTTATTGTATTACTTACAATAAGAGTAGTGAATCTATTTGCGGGTATGTTGATTCTGATTTTGCAGGTGATTTGGATAAGAGAAGGTCAACTTCAAGGTATGTCTTTACTCTTGCAGGTGGAGCTATTAGCTGGATGTCAAAGCTACAAAACATTGTTGCTTTATCCACTACTGAAGCAGAATACATTGCTGCTTCGCATGCTTGCAAAGAGGCTGTTTGGTTGAAAGGTTTGCTTGGTGAGTTTGGTAGGTTACAGGACAACATCAGGTTACTTTGTGATAGTCAAAGTGCAATACATTTGGCTAAGAATCCGGCCTATCATAGTAAATCAAAGCATATTCCAATTAAGTACCATTTTGTAAGACAAGTTATCACTGAAAGGGGAGTCTCTCTTGAAAAGGTGCATACAAAGGAAAACTGTGCAGACATGTTCACGAAACCAGTTTTGTTGGAGAAGCTGCGTTGGTGTTTGGCTTCTCTTGGCTTGCAGAAAAGATAAAATAATAAACAAACAGGGCATCAGGCTAATTGTTGTCAAGGTGGAGATTGTTGAGATTTTTCAGTTTTATTAAAATAGGCAAAAATCTCAGTAGATGACAAAAATTAGGAATTTGTTGCTAGATTAGCTCCAGGTTGTTGGGAGGGAGTTAATGCATCCTAAATTTGATGTGAGAGGATTTATGAGGCAGTGAGATTCTCTTTGCTATATAACAGGTATCCATACGGATTGTTTGAGTGTGGAGTTTGTGAGGAACTGAATTGTAATGTAATCTCCTGATTAATAATAAGATTGCCGATGCCCTGTTAGGTGGACGTAGCCCAGATTGGTTGGGTGAACCACGTTAAACCCTGTGTCTCTTTTGTGATGTGTTTGATCTGCTGTTGCTTGTCTTTTATTTAGCTGCGCTGAATGCTCTAACATTTCATTCCATCATAATTTGTCAAGACTCAAGAGGAAATAATGGTCCTTCAGCTTATAATAGGGTTTCTTTTGAGGTTATAGATAAAGCTTATCCAAAGAAAATGGGTTTTTGGGCTCCAAGAGATATGGATAATTTCAATCATAACAATTATATGTATTTTTCCAAAGCTTCAATTGTAGGGATACATTTTGTGGATTTTACTAATAAATATAATAAGAGAAATAATTCATGAGGAGAATCTACTGGTCATTGTGATTAGGGAAATACTCGGAAATAATAAGACTATTTAGGTTCAAATAGAATATGGTGTTGATTCTTGTAGATCCTCAGTTGTTGGTAGTTTTTAAGGTAGAAATTTCAGTTCTTCAAGGGTGGGGTCCTTTAGCATAATTGCATCTTCCCTGGTCCTATCACCCAAAAGAAAAACATAATAAACAAAGAGTAAATATGTCAAGTTTAGGGAAATTCATATTTGTATATTTGTCAAGCTTATAGTTCTTTTTTAATATGTTATAACTCTGTTGATACCACCTACTCTACATAAAAAAATGGCAGAGGAGCCATTATTCATACCTACCCATGGTCTCTTTTAGGCATGATAGAAGAATAGGTTGAGCCATTAATTAGAATTGCACATATATTGAGGAAAGACAATTCATTATCTAGTTAACCAATTGCACATTGCACCCTATATGGATGAGTATCCCTAAATAAAGCCAATTTTCTCTAGCATATGCCTTGGAAAGACAAACTCATGAACATTGCTTGTAAATTTTTGGTTTCATGTTATAAATTCCTCCTTGGAAAACTCCTATTTCGTAATGGATTTGTTTCCCAGGAAGGATGAAAAATTGTTCTAATGACATGGAATCAGCTTAGTGGATTTTGACCCTACATGATCAAGGAACTCAGGAGCCTTGGGTGCATCAACGGTGGCACCCTCCAATGAAAATAGTACGGTGGCACCCTCCAATGAAAATAGTACAATCTCCAACCTAGAAAAATAAAACTTATATATATTTATAATTCATAATCACAAATGACCATAGACTATAGTAGTCCTTAAATAAATTCAAACTTGAATAAGAACAAACACAAATTTTCACACTACCCTTCTGTAAGTTGTCCTTGATTTAGCAAGAAAGGACCAGACTTGAATAAATGTGTAAGTAGATTCCCCAGAAGATCAACTTCAACATATTTCCTGAAAAAAGAATCTAATAACCAAATTGAAACCATAGTTGAATGGAACAATGGTGCTTTAATATTATCTACACAAAAAGTTTCCTCCTTCAAATCTCTCACATTGGATGGTATGTCATGCAAAATTAAGAAGAAGTCAGGGAAATTTGTTGAATCCTCTAAAAGACATAATGAAAATACATGGAATATTTTTAAAGGAATGCATCTATAATATTATTTGATTGCCATTTCAGCCTTTTTCCTAAGTTGAACCTCAATGAGTTGTGAAATCAAAGTTCGTTGAGAAGAATGTTCTTACAGTTGAAATTCAGCATTTGCAGTCTTCCCACATCTATCACCTGATGAGTATGAATTCCTAAAATCTCTTATGTAATTATCCAAAAAAATTCTTTCTTGGACACATAATTTTTCAAGTAAAGGCTTTTCTGCAGCATAAGTCCTTGTCAAAATTTCATCTCTCATACCAACTAGCATCCATTCAGAACTGCAACCTGAAATCAGACTTGCACATGTTCGTCTATTACTCAGAGATGTGAATGGTGGAATATATAATAAATCACTCTTAGCATATGGCAGAGTCTGAGCCCTTCATCCCATTCCCTTGCCAAGACATCCCTTAGGACCAAGGGTTAAGTGGCCATCATCAAAATCTCTGTGTGTTGAAGGGTTTGGCATAGACTGATTTTCAAATTGAGCCCTATCCACAATCTGAGCATCTTGACTAGTGAATCCACGATCACGTGGTCCCATATGGGGCTGTGGCCCTTTAATCCAACCCATATGTGGAAGTGAACCCATCTGTGCACCTGCCATGTAAGGTGGTATCGCAGGTCCTTTCACACCATGATCAAGTTTTGTCACAAGTCTCCAACCTAAATGTACCATATTGGTACCATGATATCAACCTCTCTGTCCATGTAGTTCTTACACGACATCCCAATGCACTTCCTCTATTTTCTTGGAGCCCTCAACTTTTCTCCTTTGTTTCCATCCATTCCTCCTCGGATCATTCAGATCCTTCAACATGAAGCTCAGCCTAGAGGGAAGCCCTTGGTTATTGGACATTTTTGTCATCCTATCAAAGTAAGCATCAATACGTTCCTTGGCCTTTGAATGTGCAATCATATGACTAATAGTGCTCATCATTTTTCATGAAGCTTCAACATTTTCCTCCTCTGGATGCTGAAATTCACCTATTAATTTCTTGATGCATGTGTTCATAATTATTTCGGTCATCATACTTTCTTTATAAAGCTCACCAATAAGCCTTATATTTCCTAGCATTCACCATCGAGTTGCAGACTTCTTCTCCCATATTTCTTCTACTGAAAGGATTTTTTCACCATGCTCTTTTTCTTTCTCAGCCTCAGCCTCTTATATTTCATATTTTTCAAATTCTTCCTGACATTTGTTCAAAAGAACTTTCTTTAAAACAACCTTCTCATTATCTTCATAAAATTTTGGTATTCCTGCAGCAAGCTGAAAACATAATTTTGCATAAATTTCACAAAAAGCCAGCTCCATCAAGGCTTTGTCAAATATTTGAGATATTATACCATGAAGACATGATGTAGAGTCAATGTTCACTTCTTTGACCTGTTCAAAAAGTATCTCAAAGTTTTGGGGCGTTAATTTATTAAGGATGGATTTAATTTGTCTTTGTTTCAACTGATCCTCATCAGAAACCTTGCCCACTTCATAGCGGTTATCTGATATATGAATTGTGGGGAGATAAGGTTGTGGAGGATGAATGAAACCCTTCTGTGAATCAGAAGCATGTTTCCACCTATCAGCATCAGAATTATTTCTCACTAGTCCAACTTGTGGAAGGGGTGCTTTCACATAAGGCTCTCCAGGAAGGATGATATTCATACTCATTTTTGTTGCACAGGTATTTCTTGAAAAGCCAATATTATAACCTTGGAAAGGTTGAAACACAGCACAGGAACCACTAAGATCCACATCCATCTGCATATCACAACCATCAGCAAAAGCATCCACCGGCTTGGCCCATCTATCATCATCCAAATAAGCCATATTTCTCCCACGACGTTCAAGTAGATAATTCCCACTCAGATACCTATCAAGTCCTCTTGCAGTGCTTGCTAATGCATAAACCTATCATACATGACTTGCAAGTGATTTCTACACACCATAATGTTAAGGGGAAATTTTGATCAAATCAGTCACCTCACACACCTTTACTGTGATTTTAACTTAAACAGTTCGCTAGAATAATCCCTAAATCTTGCAAGAAATGGACCGATTGCCTTGATTTATCCTTTGTACGCTTATCTTACTTGAGCTTTCTTTCAGGGAGGATCATCAGTGAAAGTTTTGAACTGCATTTTAGCTTTGAAATCATACAGTGATTGGAAGCAAACTAATGGAAATGGTTTTTGGATGTATGGGGGTAACTTGAAGCCACCCAGTGTGGAAAAACCACCCATTAAACTAGGGAGAAACTCTGATCCATTCACCCAGTCTATATTGAATAATCATCAGCCAGCTGCAGATTCAAGCACTGTAATGAATAGTCTTGGTTTAAACTTATGAGAAGGATATCTTGCTAGGGAGAATTTGAATCAGGATCAATCCTTGAATTCAAATGGGATGGTATTTAAGAGAATCCCTTATTAATTCATCTTTTTTATTTTGTTCACTTAAGATGATATATAATGATGCGCACAATTATTTGTATTCACATTGAGAAAATTTTTGAGAATTATGTTGAGCAGGATCCTTTGTCACAACCACTTAATCAACTCATTTTGTCAATTATGTCTGACAAAAAACTAGAAGAAGTGCCTACAGTAAGCTCTTCAATTTTTTCTTTGAAAATAACAAGTTATTCACTTTTATTGCCTCTACATATCTGTGATGTTCACTGATATCCTTTAATACTCCTATGGTTTTCTATTAGCTTGTGGAATCTATGTTAGAAAAATTAATGGAAGAGTTTGAGCTGCATCTAGCCACGCAGGGCGATCACGCAGACTACTGATTCTCCTATATAATTTTGAGGATTTTTTCTCTTTGGAGCTTTGTATCAGGGAAACCTGATTTTCCCAAATGATAATTTTACATGTTAAGCTTGTATGATCCTGGGTTCTATGATTACACCTTAGTTTTCAAGGGTGTTGTAACAAACTAGTGACAGGTTTTTGCAGTGTAACTCGGGGATTCTTGCATTTTATAATGTAACCTTATCCTGTTTTGACTCATCATTATACATTTCTCACATTTTACGGTGTTTCTCTAGGAATATTTCATTTTATAACCTAACTTTGTCCTGTGTTGGCTCATTATTATATCTTATTTTTTTGGAAAGGGGAAATATTGACACCTGAAATGCTTGGTTAAATTGGAAGATTGTTTGCATATAAAAAAATAGAAAAGAACCTAATTCATTTGATCACTGATTTCACATGATTTTAAAATTTACCTATCCTAGACCATAAGAGTCAAGGGGCTAAAGGTTTGGGTTATTCTAACGACCATATTTTCTAATCATGTATAGAATTTCTAGAGGCAAAAGCTTCTATGAAGATGGAACTAGTTGAATTCCAGCATAGAGCAGGTGGTTCTTATTACTGAATTGACAATAGCATGCTTCCACATCAATTCATTTTCTCTATTTGAAAATTTAAAAAGAGAGGCTCTTTGGAAATGCATAGAAATATATAAAAAATAACTTAATAATTAAATTCTCATCTGTTGTGTTATTGTGGCTGTAATATTCCTTTTTAGGAAAATCAGCAATATTGACACCAAAAATGCAGTTTTCATAAAATTACGCTATAATAGTGATAAAAATCACTTGGATCCATTATTTTTTGTATTATAGCCCTCAAATATAGAATGGGATCAGAAAAAAATCATTCTAGCTATGTTAAACAGATCTCCCAAGCCCAATATAGGCTAAAAACACCCAAACCCCATGACTTTAACAACACAGAATTTCTGAAGCATAAGACAATGCAGTTTCATGAAGGTTTCTGCTATAGAAAAATGAAAATCAATGGATCAAATGATATATTACTCAAAGAGCTAAGAAAATGGAGATATAGTCTCTTTTATACAATCTTGAGATAACCAGGCAAGGGTTTCTTGAGAGCATGAGGTACAAAAAGTAGATCTACAGATACATGACTGCAAATTATGTTTTTTGATTGTAGATCTACATAAATATGGCTGGAAAATAAAAGAAATGGCTGAAAACACTCCTTGCTAGCTTTCCGGGAGAAATATTGATCCTTCCCTAGGAAACTAGCTCACAAACAGGGGTTTTAACCCCACCACTGCAACACCATGAAAAATAATGAAATTTCACCAAGGGACTGCATTGTAGCTATAAGTGGTTTCTTGACCCAATGTATGATAGTGGAAATATATCCTAGAAGTCTCCTCTCAGGTCCCTTCATCAAGCTCTATGAGAAAGAGTGTGGAATTCCCACATGAGAATACCTTGCACTAAACAGTGCAACAAACCCAACTAAACAGCTGAAGTATGCAATAAGTCATAAGAATCAATCATAAAAAATATTCTGAATGCCTTTCATGGCTGCCATCCCTTCCCTTTTATTCTTGGTGAGCTTCCTCATCCCTGGCCCCACTCATTCATGAGGTTACTTCCTTGCAAAGATTCCTCCTCCAAAACTGTGTTGTTCCCACTAGCTCTATCTTCTCTTTTGGCAGCACTGTTGTTTTGGTCAACATGGATCTATTCCACATGCATTGCTCCCTTTCACACGCAAGGTGACTTTATTTTTCCTACCTAAACTGATCCACATTCACATTGGAAGTGTTTTATTCATACTAAAGAGATTTAAGGGTCTCCCTACCCCATTTATTCTTCTAGACTGAAAAATGGAGCAACATATAATATTCCAACTAGCAATAGCTGATTAGGAATATTACAGTCCTCCCCTCCCAAAAGTTGTTGTCCTCAAGCAACAATAAATAAGGATGCTGCAAAATCTTCTCTCCTTCCCAAGTGGCATCCTCATTAGGAAGATTCCTCCATCGAATCAGATATTCTTTGATCACCCTACTCCTTAGTTTCCTCTCTCGAGTATCCAAGATTGCCTCTAGTTGCAAAACTAGATTTCCTTCATCATCAATATGTGGGAGATCCATATTGGCCACCACATGTTGTCCAATGGCCTTCTTGAGGCATGGGACATGAAAAATGTTATGGATTTTTCTCCCCTTAGGAAGCTCCAACTCATATGCTACTTCCCCAACACGACAGATCACCCTGTATGGTCCATATAATTAAGGTTTGAGCTTCTCATCCCCCTTCTCCTTGAGTGTATACTATCTATAAGGCTGAAGAAAAAGATATACCAAGTCATCTATCTCAAACTATCTTTCTATCCGACCATGGTCTGCATATATTTTTTGCTGGTTTTTTGTTGTAGCAATGTTGTCCATGAGGGCCGGAGTATATCCTAACTCTCTTGAATCCATTCTTTTTCTCTAGGAGCCTTGCTTTCCCCAAACATAACATCAACAAATGAAAGTGCATCATACCCATAAAGAGCTCTAAATGGGGTCATGCTAATGGACATATGAAAATTTGTGTTGTAACAATGCTCCTCCAAATGGAGCCAACATAGCCATTCTCTTTGTTAGCCTGAAACATAGTTCCTTAAGTAGTCTTCCAATCACTTGTTCACTATTTCAGTCTGTCCATTGGTTTGTGGGTGCTAGCTGGTACTTGGTTTCAATTCAGTACCCACTAACCGGAAAATTTCTTGCTAAAATCCACACATGAAGTGGCTATCCCGACCACTGACTATGGTCTTTAGAAGACCATGGAGTCTAAACACATCCTTGAAGAAAATTTCAGCTACTTGTGAAGCAGTATAACATGCAAAAATAGCAAATAAATGTGAATACTTTGTTAGTCGATAAAAAACTACAAATATACAATCCTTACCCTAAACTGTAGGTAGACTGGTGATGAATTCCATGGAAATTCTCTCCCATTTCCCATCCGGAATAGGAAGTGGCTACAATAATCCTGCAGGATGGTTGTGTTCTCCTTTGTTTTGTTGGAAAACTACACACTCCTTGATGTGTTGGAGTACATCCTCCTTGAGACCCTTCCATGAGAATCTCTCCTGTATAGCCCGATAAGTCTTGGTGAATCCTTGATGCCCTACAAGTGGGGAATTATGTGATGATTGCTAGAACTTCTCCTTGAGCTTATAATTTCTAGTCAAGAAGACCCGATCTCGGTAATAGATGACCTCATCCATCTCTATACCTCTCATCAGTTACCACTCCATATAGGATCTCACATACAAAGTTTTCCTTGGAATATTCCACCAACAACTGAGCCTTCCAATCTACATCTATGCCCCTTAAGGACAACGATGCTAGCCTCCTGGATAGAGCATCTTCCACCACATTAATTTTCCCTTTGAAATACTCTATGTCAAATTCATATGCTTGGATCTTACTTACCCATTTTTTCTACCTCTCCTGAAGTTGCTTCTGCTCAAGAAAGAACCAAAGACTATTATGATCATTCTTCACTCGAAATTTATTCCTTACCAAATATTTCCAGAATTTGGCCAAAGCATGCGTAATAGCCAGCATCTCTTTATCATATATGGGGTATACCCCCTCATGTGGAAGCAAATTCTGGCTCTCAAAAGCTATAGGGTTTCCCCCTTGCATCAAAACTACCCCAGTGCCTTCCCCTGATGCATCACATTCCAACACAAAGGGTTGAGTAAAATCTGGTAGGACCAATACTGGGTAGCTAATCATCGCCTCCTTGAGCTTATCAAAATCTCTCTCCGCTGTAGGTGTCCAACTGAAGGCTCCATTTTTGGTTAGATCTGTAAGTGGTTCTTCTAGTTGAGAAAACACTTTTACAAACTTTTGGTAATTGGTACATATGCCTACAAACCCCCGAAGTTTTGTGACATGCTATGGTTTAGGCCAATTTATAATAGCATGGATCTTCTCTTCATGGACTCTTACCCCATCCACTCTAATGGCGTGGCCTGAATAAAGCATCTCTATGAGCCCAAACTCACATTTGGAGAGCATAGCATAGAAGTGCTGCTCAAGAATGTGTAATACTACCTCAATATGACGTAAATTTTTCTACCATGTGTGGTTATAAATAAGAATGTCATTAAAGAAGACCAATAAAAACTTCCTCAAATGACCACGGAAGATGTGGTTCATGCAATATTATAATGTTGCTGGAGCATTGGTTAGCCCAAAAGGCATTACCAAGAACTCAAAATTCACATAGTGACACTGGAACGCTGTCTTGGGGATATCTTGATCCCTCAACCTGATTTGATGATATCCCGATATCAAATCAATCTTGGAGAAATATTTGGACCCTCTTAGTTCATCCATCAATCCATTGATCCTGGGAATTGGGTATCTATTCTTCATGGTCTTCTTGTTCAATGTTCTATAATCAATACACATCCTCAATGTGCCATCCTTCTTCTTCCCGAAGACCACTGAAGAGGCAAAAGGAATAGTGCTAGGCTGGATGTGTCCTAAAGCCAAAATCTCTTGAATGGCCTTTTCGATCTCATCCCTATAAGCTTTGGGGTGCCTATAAGGTGTGGTAATCACTTCTTGGATTCCCTGCTCCAACTCAATAATATGTTCAAAACCTTGGTCAGGAGGTCTCCCAGGTGGGATATCTCCAAATATTGTAGAGTATCGGTCCAAGATAGATTGTACATATGGATATATCAATGAATCCTTGCTCCTAGCTTCTAAAAAATGTAGTTCTACTTCCCATTCTATGTCCCCTCTGCATAAATCTGATTCCATCCTATGGGCTAAGATAATTTGAGGTGGATAGGTGTCTATGCCTTTGATTTTATGATGCCTACTATTCCCCTTTTCTGTCCATTCCATCTCTAAGGTTTCCAAATTAGTGGTAACCTTCCCTAAGGTGATTAACCACTGGACACCCAATATAAAATTGGTGTCTGGAATATCAACCACAAAGAAGTGGTCCGTCAATGTGTAAGTTCCCATGGTGATGGTTAATGCTAGAACATATTTGGCACACTACATGGTTCTAGCTCTCGGAACCAAAACTGATAAACCCTCAAAGTATTCTATGTGAATGCCCCTCCTTTGTACCAGTTGTGTATCAATGAAGTTATGAGTAGCTCCATTGTATACCAAAATTGATACTCTTTGTCCCATAATAGTGCCTCTCTCTCTTAATGTTAGATACCTGGGAACTCCTCTTAATGCTGCAAGAACTCCTCCCATTGGAGAAAAGGCCTTTACTGCATCTTCTGTGGGAGGTACAACACTGGTATTCTCCTCCTCATCAGAAAATATCTCCATGCCATGTTCTTTCCCTGTAACACATTGGTGGTTTGGCACCCATGGCTCTTGACAATTGAAACAAAGTTTTTTCTTCCTTAGATCCTTCTGATCATTGTAAAGAGGTGTTCTCCCTTGATTCTCCTTTGGGCATGAAGAAATATCTTGATGAAAGGGTGATTTAGTCTTGGGCAAGGCATGTTGTAAACCCCTAACCTTCTCCATAGCTTCTTGGAGTGTAGTAGGTCTAGTGGATTTCACCAACCCATGCAATGGTTCATCCATCCCATCAATAAACATACATATCCTCTGGTTCATAGTGAGGTCAGATAGTATCACTGAAAGCTTCAAAGACTTAGAAATATAAGTTTCTAGATCTCCCATTTTCTTGAGCTTGGTTAGCTCAACAAAGTGAGCCTCCGGATCCCTAGGATCAAATCTCTCTACTAACCTTCTGGTGAAACCTGAATATGAAGTGATATGAGCATGCCCAAGTGTAGATAACCCATGGAAACACCATTCACGAGCCTCACCTTCTAGGTGCAGCACTACTATTTTGATAGCCTCCATTTCAAAAACTTTGTTGAGTTGGAAATAAGTATCCAACTTCTCTACCCAAGCCTTGGCTGTGCACTTGGGTGATCCATCATAAGAGGGAAAAAAGAACCTTCCGAAGCTGCGATGTAGATCTGAGCTCTGCATAAACCCTCCCCTTTTATGGTGATGAAAATATCTCCTTCCATCCTTGATCCAATAGAACTCTTGAAAGCTCAAATGTTCTTTGAATCTTCGAGATTGAGATTCATATTCCACAAAATAATCACCAAGAGTTTCTTCCCTCAAGGGTATTCCTTCCTCAGCTTCCATATATAGGAATGTGGGAATAGTGAAGCATTTTAAAGAAGTTTTTGCTATTGTTTTTCCCCACAAATGTGATGTGTCGGAGCTTTCTCCATGGTGAAACCCTCTAGGGGATTCCTTCTGCCTCATCTCCTTGATGTCTTTGGAAATGTACTACACATTTTGAAGAAGAAGCTTTCAGATCTATCTCTCCTCCATGGCTGTAGATATATTTTCCCCAAAAGCTGAGCCAAAATCAAAGCTCTGATACCACTGTAATATTCCTTTTCAGGAAAATCAGCAATATTGACACCAAAAACACAATTTTCAAAAAATTACACTATAATAGTGAGAAAAAGAACTTGGATCCATTATTTTATTTACTATATCCATCAAATGTACAAGGGTATAAAAAAAATATCATTTTAGCTATGTTAAACAGATCTCCCTAGCCCAATATAGGCTAAAAACACCCAAACCCCATGACTTTTACAACACATAATTTCTGAAGCATAAGAAAATGTAGTTTCATGAAGGTTTCTGCTACATAAAAATGGAAATCAATGGATCAGATGATATATTACTCAAAGAGCTGAGAAAATGGAGAGCTAGTCTCTTTTATACAATCTTGAGATAACCGGGCAAGGGTTTCTTAAAAGCATGAGGTACAAAAAGTAGATCTACAGATACATGACTGAAAATTACACTGTCTGACTGTAGCTCTACATAAATATGGCTGGAATATACAAGAAATGTCTGAAATCACTCCTTTGTAGCTTACCGAGAGAAATATTGATCCTTTCCCTAGGAAACTAGCTCACAAACAGGGGTTTTAACCCCACCACTGCAACACCATGAAAAATAGTGCAGTTTCACCAAGGGACTATGCTGTAGCTATAGGTGGTTGCTTGAAAAAATGTTTGATAGTGGAAAGATAGCCCATAATACTCCTCTCGGGTCCTTTCACCAAGCTCTCCAAGAAAGAGTGTGGAATTCCCGCATGAGAATACCTTGCACTAAACAGTGCAGCAGACCCAGCTAAACAGCTAAAGTATGCAAGAAGTCATAAGAATCAATCATAAATAATATTATGAATGCCTCTCATGGCTTCCATCCCTTCCCTTTTATTCTTGGCGAGCCTCCTCATCCTTGGCCCCACTCATTCATGAGGTTACTTCCTTGCAAAGATTCCTCCTCCAAAACTGTGTTGTTCCCACTAGCTCTATCTTATCTTTTGGCATCGTTGTTGATTGGTCAACATGGATCTAGTCCACATGCATTGCTCCCTTTCACTCCCAAGGTGAATTTATTTTTCCTACCTAAACTGATCCACATTCACATTGGAAGTGTTTTATTCCTACTAAAGATATTTAAGGGTCTCCCTACCCCATTTATTCTTCTAGACTCAAAAATAGAGCAACATATAATATTCCAACTAGCAATAGCTAATTGGGAATATTACAGTGGCCTGTAGTTGAAGAAGGTAGTATAGGATCTTATTGTTAATGGGGATGGAAAGTCTTTTGCAAAGTGAAAAATTTTGGCAGCACTAAAAACAGCTTTAGGAGAGCCCAAGGTTTGCTCAGAATCCTTACTGCAGCATATGTAAAAGTTACTTTATTTTCAAGTTTCTAGGATATAATTATCTGCAAATACATAAAATGTTAACGCTTATGCTATAGAAAAGTTAAAATTCAATGCCTGAAATGGATCTAACTACATATGTTTACTGAAATGGAATTTGATAAATAGAGATTTGAGCTTGAGCTGCAATATTGTTGTGTTAATCACTAAATACTTGTAATATATGTCTAGTTTTAATTAACATACGACACTTAAACTTCAATCTAAAGGTTGATGTCAGTGAAGATGAGGGAAAAGAGGAAATTTATGATGTTAGATGATGATAGCATGAGGATTGCTTCTCTAATAGGTCAAGTGATGCGATGAGGATGGAAAAACTATTCCAAATCTGCAAACATGTTTTGATCTCCAACAAAGGGGAATTGGAGTAAGTATTTAAATCTTATAAGAGTGTGTGAGATTGTGATTCAAACATAGGGATTGTTCTTATTTTTCCAACAAATCGGTAGGAACTGAAACAGATGCTACATAACACGAAGGAAGGTTTTTTGGAATTGGAGTAAGTATTTAAATCTTATAAGAGTGCGTGAGATTGTGATTCAAACGTAGGGATTGTTTTGATTTTTCCATAAAATCGCTAGGAACTGAAATGGATGCTACATAACACGAAGGAAGGTGTGTTACGCAAATTTTTTTCACCATCCCTACAATCCCCATCCCATACATTGGAAGACCATTTCTGTGACTTATATGTAGTGTCATTCCTTGCAAAAAGTGTCATTGCATCCCTTTCCATGAGAAGAACATTTCCTCTGTTGACTATTCTTGGAGCAGACCAGCAAAAACATATGATTTTGGGTCGGTGTTGTGAGGAAGTTATGGCGTCGCACCCATAAAGAAATTAACACTGGGCCCCATGCTCATTGGCACTCTGTCTCAGTGGAATGCCTGTGCAAAACTGTTTTTGGAATTCTTTTAAAAGTAGAAGCAAATTTTCCATTGCCAACCACTTCGTGAGCAGAGTCAGCATGGGTTGTTTGATCGAATAACATCGAATATCTTCCTTCTAATTCTTGTTTCCTACATCTGAGCAACCTCCCAAAGGATAAGGCCTCCCTTCCACCATTTTAGGGATCCCAACCTCCTCCTCCTCTCCTATAAATACATCTCTCTCACATAGATGCAACTAGCTGAACATTTTGTACAATAATTGAGAAGTCTAATATAGCCAGTGTGAGATAGAGCAGAGAGAGACCCATTGTCAAGAGAGATTCTAGACTTATTGCCTTGCCAAGTTTGATTCCCTAATGAATGCTCAAGATGTGTTTTGACTGGACCCGCTGAAGGAGGCTACAATGTCAAGGATCTTTCAGTTGTAAAATCTTTCCCTCTTCTTATTAATACATGACTGATGTTTTGGTTGACCTCTTGCGTTTGATGTGATTGATCTTGTGCAATACGTTTAATTCTCCTTGACCAATTAGATAGTTATGAATGCCAATATTGTTTCGTATGCTGCTATCATTCTCTAATCCTTGTGCAGGCACCTGAGTACCACTGCTAAAGGAATGCAACGTGTTAGGACAAAGATCAAGAGACTGATGTCACAGCTATGACAACTCTGTTGGAACAAAGGTAGGACATCTATCCCAACTCAGTTTCATTCATTAACTAGGAATCGAAGCATTGACATGTCCTCTTGCTGCTAGACCCACCCTAGGGTTAGAGGGATCACCTCTATCCATATAGGGGATTTTCCTGCACAACAAGTTGGCGACTCCACTGGGGATAGTGTGTGTTTGTTGTCTCGTTATTCGTCAAGTGTTTGGCTTGTCGAGTTGAATTTGTTCGTTTCATTGTTTTTCTACTTTTCTTGACTTGTCTGGCTATTTTCAACCATCTTGTTCAATTCCAAAGTGTCAATTCTGACCTCTGCTCAGTGGTTTTCTTTTTCCTATGTTTTTCTAGCTCGGCGCTACATTTCTTTGAACAATCGCGCCGATTTTCGCATGTTTCTTTTGTCACAGGTGCGCCAACCCCTGTTTAGCATGGATTACAGCTAAAAAATCACGCTGAATCCTGTAGGATTTGATTTGACCTCTTTTCTGAGTTTTTGTCAGTGTTTCTTGGCTCTGGATTACTTTTTTACCTTGAAATTGGTCTACTGGGATTGTTTTTGACTCTGTAGTCTAGGTATTCTCAGCTATTTTTCCATCATCTTATCAATGGATTTTGTAGCCCTAGGGTTTCTAGTTGCCTTGTGTTGTTTGTTCAGTCCTCTCCTCACTGAGCCTTATGAGTTAAGTTCGAGTCATAATTATCTTTTTCGTTTCAATTCGTTGACTGATTATGTTAATCTTTCTTTCGGTTCTTCGTGTCTTTGGTTTTTTGAATGATCACCTTTTTTTTTGTTTAGCTCTCCATTCGTCGCTTCGAGCACAAATTACATTTCTCCTTGAGTCGGTTTGAAAGCCCTTTGTTTTCTTGGAAGAGTGCATCCTTGTTTTGAGTGTGTTTTATGCTTGTGTTCGATTGATATCTTTGTTTTAGATCGTGATATTAGTAGTGCTCAAAACTAGTGTTTATTTTTCTTTTTAGTGTAATAGTGCATAATGTTCCTCATTCATCTAAAAAGACAAAAAATTGCATTATTTCACTTAAATTGAAATTGAAAATGTTATTTTGCATTACTAACTCTTAGCGAACCAGGAAAGATTTTCATTTTCTGATTTGGTTGTATTATATGCATTAGAGAAATTTTTCTTATGATTCAATTGATTGCTACTATGTCATAGATATCTATCCTTCTCTTAGTTAGCAGTCATTGAATGGAAGTGATTTTCTTTTGCATGTAGTGTGCGTTTAGGAATTTGAGATCACATTCAGTAAGGCCTTGAAATCACAACATTAATTCAAGATCAACCTTAAAATGAATTCAATCAACCTAAGGAAGCATTGAAACCTAACTCACATATTTTAGAGCTCTAGGCTAATGATGTGTTATGACATCGTTAAACCTAGTATTTTTTGTATGCCATTTGGCATTAGACAGCACTAGCATGGACTTTTGATCCTCATACCGTCGTGTATATAAAGGGAGACCCTCATAGGTTACAATCCTTTATCCATAGAAAGCCGAGTCTGCCGCCTTGTAACTGTGATACATCGAACACAACATTCGGGGAGATTGCCTGCATGTATGTCAAGTCCTTGGTGATTTCTCTTTCATTTGATCACCAAGGTGTGTATTGCAGTTCACAAAAACTTAGTACACCCTCTTGCTTAGATTATCTGAGTAGTCATTTTGGTCTTTTCGTGACTCTCTAAAAGTGAAAATATCATCGAGCACTTGTCCTTTCACGCTCATTCAATCTAAAAGTCACTAAAGTCATATTTTTCTTGTTTCTTGAATCTTAAAACATGAAACAACAAAGTTTCATTTCAATGTCATAAAATTAACTGACTACAATCACATGCCCATTAAAGATATTTTCTTGGCTTGTTTTTATTAGTTCCTTAGTGTTTGATCTTGAAGCCTTCAATAGGCTATCTCGTTCCCTTTATTTTTTGAAACATTTTCATAGTGGCAGAACCACTAGTTTTTTCATCCTCTTCACTACCTCCTAGTGGTGATCCTTCTCCTGAAGTTTCTTCTGAAGAATCTCAACCCACTAGGACTGCTGATTTCTGGCAATCTCTCCTTTCGAGTATCTTACCTCTCGCTACCCGATCTCCTCTTGAAGAGCCATCTGATATCAATTTGCAACCTCAGGATGCTTGGTCTGGTTTTGGGAATGAGGAACAATTCCCTCCTCTTACTTCGGAATCACCTTTACTAGCTACTGCCTTACTCGAAACTGTTCGTCATATTTTTCACGATCAAATGTCTTCATATGACATGGATTCTTCGAGTCCCATTAGTAGTGAAGGGCTTTATGTTTCTACAAGAGAATATCATCTCCCTCTAGAAAACTTTCCTTATGTCTCAGGTCATCCTTCCTCACAACCAGTGTCTCTCCCACGTGGTTATTGAACTTTGGGTCAGATCATTTCCGGCGTTCAATCATTGTATCAAAATCCGATATGGACCGATACGTCAACTCACTTCGTGAGTTCAGTTGTCTCGGTATCGGGGGCATCTCCCTTGACACATGTGACATTCATGATTGTAACCTATGTTCATGTCTGGCTCACTGTCTATGTAGCTTCATCTGCACCAGTTTTTCGTATGAATCTATCATCATCGGCGCCTTCTGCTCTCCGTAGGTCTATTTTTGTCAATCCCATGATAATTTTAGGCTCACCGTGAGTGGATAATAGCCTCGCACTGTGGAAATCCCATCTACTTTCACTATACCTATGGTTTCTACTTCCATTCCTAGAGGTTATACATTCGATGAGGATTTTTTGGCCATTAAAAAACAATATTCTACCTCTCAGGGTTCTCAACAGCAGAATTATACACCTCAGGGTTCTCAGCAGTTAGAAACTTCTGGCAATCCTCCACATCATTATGACGCATATGGTAATCCCATTTATTTTCCGCCTATTCATCCCAGTCAGTTCACTTACCAACAAGGAAAACCCTCTAGTTTGCAAGGAAAACCCTTCCAGGGACAACCTTCAGCCCAAAAAGGACAACCCTTCAGTCCTGCTGGTCCATCTCATGTTCAACAGGGTGCATCTTATCTCCCTGGGGGGCAAAGCTATCCATCGCAGGGACAAAATTTTGCGCAACAATATCAAACTTACGTTTAGCAACGCCAAGATTTTGTACAAGAAGGACAACCCTATGGTCCTGCGTTGGGTCAACCTGGTCTTCAGGGGCAACCTGGCCTGTCCCAACCATCAGGAAAAACTTTTCAATAAGGGAAACCTAGTGGCTCTCACTATCTAGGCCAACCTGCTCTACAGGGACAACCTACCCAACCTCAGTATCTGGGTCAACCTGCACTGCAAGGACAACCCGTTCAACCGTAATGCGCCACTTATCTTCCTCCAAGTCAATATTAGGTCATATACAGTGCACCCCAAGGCATTACATATGTTCCTCAAGGTCAATCTCAAATGGTATACAACACCCCACAAGGCACTACATATCTTCCGCCAGGTCAAACTCAAGTGTTTTATAATGCACCTTAAGGCACTACTTTCATTCCACAGCAAAATCCATATGTTTCTTAGCAAGGACCTTAGTGGTATGCTCAAAATCATTATCCTGGTGCTCAACCCACATATGGGAAAAAATTTCAAGCTCATAACCCCTATGGACAAAATCCTCCGGGACAAAACATATGGGGGTAGAATGTCTATCAACCTGGGTGGAATCCGAATGATGGTCTCTATCAATGACCTGTAATGCCTTTCAATACTCATTAAGCTTTTCTTGCTACATTGGAACTGCCTGATGTGTCGAAGTTGACGAACAATCCAATCCTTCATAATCCATATTGGCATCCAGTTCCAACCAAAATTCCTGGCAATTGTACCAAGTGTTAGGGTAAGTCTGGAGAAGACCCCCAAGAAAATGTTATGACATGCCACCTCTGGTGTTCCTCTAAATCTTGGGTTGACGATTCTATCCGACTCCATCCTTTCCAACGGACTCTTACTGGTGTCACTACCAAGTGGTACATCGAATTATCTCGTGGTGTCTTCCAATATTTCAATTCTTTAGCCATGGCATTTCTCACACACTTTCAGTTACCAGGTCGGTATGAAACCGGAACGTACCTCCTCACATCCTTGAAGCAAGATCTAGCTACTCATATCTCTGATCATATTCATCAATGGAGGCATCTTCATTGTATAATCAAGTTTGAGATTCCTGATCAGCTTCTAACTGATTGGTTTACTACCTCCTTCGTTGCTTCGATTGCTAAGTACATTACTATGAGGGCATGCATTACTGAGGAACAAGCCATTGCTCGTGCCCAGTACCTTGATCTTGTGTACTCTAAATCTAGCACGTTGTACGAACTCTTGCCTGATGCTCCTAGACTTGGAAATTCAAAAGAATCGATGACGCCATCTGTCGATGGTATCATTGGTTCCATGTCTTATAATTCTTGGAATTCTTATCCTCCGAATCTTGGAAAGAAAAAATATACTCCTTCCAATGATACCGCTTCTTAATCGATCCCAAATTCTGGTAAAACCGCGGAAGTGAATGTCGTTCAGGCCAACCCTGCGGATAAAACTTCCAAGGCTAAAGATAAGGTTAAAGGTAATGCCAAAGCCGATACCCCAAAGTAGGATTCTCAGAAATATCATGTTAATGATGGTTCAAAACATAAACCGAAGTATCCTTGCTTGATTTGTGATAAAGATCACTACTCGAAGGACTGTCCTCGATGAGCCGAAGTGAGTCGATTTCTCAAAGGCACCCAAGAAACTCTGCCTGTTCTCAAAGAACTGTTTCCGTCACAGCAGAATCAGTTGGTAGAGCAACCTCAGTCCTCTGCCCCATTTGGCTCTCGGGTTTTCATGATGAATGGTCCTGCATCCTTTTCTATTGCTACTTGGTCGAAAGATTATACCGAACTGTGTCAGATAGTGGGGAAAGATATCACTAATGGTCTTCCTCCTCCGCTTACTTCTGGCTCTCTTTAGGTTGAAAGGAATAGTACTGAGCCCATTGTACAACCACCTTCCAAAGGTGTACTCTTTAAGTATTCTTACAATCCTAACGCTCGTGATGCTCAACATTACAGTATTGTTGAGGATTTGGCTCAGGCGCCATTTTCTATGTCTGCATTAGAAGTACTTCAGATTTTTCCGTCTCAATGAAAGGATTTTCTATCTGCCATTGGTGGGGTTGATCCTGTTGATTCGAGCCTTATCACTTTCGACTTGGAGAATTTCATTCCACGTCTCCCTCACCAGCTTGCACTAATCATCCAAGTTGGGATTAATGGACTGAATATCCATCGAGCGGTCGTAGATGAGGGTGCATCTACGTGTGCTATGTCATCTACCTGCTCGAAAGCCATTGGTTCTCCAGCTCTTAATTAATCTCCAAATGCTCTAGAAGAATTTTATGGAAGGGAATCTAAACCTCTTGGTGTTCTTGCTAGTTTACCGATCACTCTAGAAGGGAAAACAGTTAATGTCGAGGTTGAAGTAGTTGACTCCAAGCTCAATTACAATCTTCTCCTCGGTCACAGTTGGACTCATGCCATGTTGTGTGTTCCTTCCAATCTCTTTCATTTTTTGTGATTTCCGCATGAAGGAAAGATCATTACTATTTATCAGTTGTCTTTTTTCACTTCTTCATCTTTCGAGAGAAAAGTTTCATACGTCGATAAAATTCCTACGCCTTATGAGAGCATAGGGCTGGGTATCTACAAAGATACTACCCTCATGGGTATTTTTCCTCTTCCTCCACCCAACATTGTTTAGGTTAATATGATCTCCAGGTCTTCTGATCCGTGGATCATCCCTTCACCTAAGAAGATTGATTCATTTGGAGATTCGATGCCAATATCTCCAATCGAGATTGATTCTTGTGAACTTATTTCAGCATCGGATCCTTTGCCTCCTGATCATGCTCCTTTGAGCATGTCTCTTGACACTTATTATCAATCCCCTTAGCTCGGTGATTTGGATTTTCCTGATCCCTTGAGTGAGATATTTCCCTCCGATAAAGCCATTGTGGAAACTGTCTCTTGAGGATCCTCCTTGGGATGATAGTCATCATCATTTCTCATTCATGCCTGGCCTTGGGGCCATGTCTACTTGTCTCGAGAGGTTCGCTTCTCAAGTTCCTTTTCCTCTACTTCAAACACCTATCCTGACGCATGAAGTCTTTGTGGAAGGTAACTTGAGAAACATCATAAAAATGATGTCTATTGACATCTCCATTAAACCAGGGGTTGTCGAGAACATCCATATTGGGGTGACCTATTCTCCCGATGTGATACAGGTCTATGCTATTCTCTTATTCGAGTTTCATGATGTTTTTGCAAGGTCTTACGAAGAAACACCTAGAATCGATCCAAGTATAGTGGTGCATGAGATTGTTACCTATCCTGGTGCGAAGCTTGCTTGCTAGTGCCTTCATCCTGTGAACCCTAGAAAGGCTGCTGCTATTGAGGGAGAAGTTGAAAAACTTCTTAAAGTTGGTTTTATCTATCTGATTCCCTTGATAGAATGGATTTCCAATATTGTTCCTCTATATAAGAAACAAGGTACCATTCATGTCTGTGTTTATTACCATGACATGAACTGTTCTTTCCCTAAGGATAATTATCCCACTTCTTTTATTTATCAAATCATTGATGATTGTGCTGGGAGTGAGCATTTTTCCCTTATGTACGGGTTTTATTGGTATAAAAATATTAACATTCTTCTGGTTGATCAACATAAGACCACCTTTATCTGTCCTTGGGGTACTTTCACCTATAAAAAGCTCCCTTTCGGTATTAAAAATGTTGGGGCTACATTTCAGTGAGAAATTTCATATGCTTTCCATGATATCAAGCGCATTGTTCAGCCTTATCTAGATGACCTTCCGGCTTGTTCCACTAAGCGTAAAGACCATCTTGATCATTTTCTTCAGATTTTTCTTTGCTGTCAACGCTATAACATCTGGCTCAATCTGCATAAGTGTGTCTTCTGTGTTGACTCCGGTAGACTCTTAGGCTTTATCATTTCCAAAGACAGGATTCATCTCAATCCACTCAAAGTTGAAGCTATCGTTAATCTCCCCTCTCCTTCCTCCTTACATCAGTTGCAGAGTATGCAGGGGAAAGCTAACTTCCTACACCGTCTTATACCTAGCTATGCCAAAGTGGCCAAAGGATTTACGCAATTACTGAAACAAGGCATCTCGTTCCTCTAGGATGATATCACCCAAAATTCATTTGATGCATTGAAGAAATTGTTGGTCAATTCTCCTCTGTTGCGTCCTCCAAATTATTTCGCAGTTACTCCCTCTATTTGGTTGTCGCATTTAGCACGATTGTAATGGTTTTGATAAAAGACAATGATGATGGTGATGAGCATGTCATTTATTATCTAAGTCACAATATTCTCGATACTGAGACCTAATATGCACATGTCGAGAAGTTGGCATTGGCTGATGTTCAAGTTGTTCAACGTTTTCGTCACTATATTATGTTGCACACAGTGACTGTGATTTTTTATTGCAACCCTATGAATTACATATTGACTCGTCAATTGTTGGGGTCAAGTTCTCAAAGTGGATTGTCATCCTCCAAGATTTTTATTTGGAGTTCACTACCACCAAGTCGAAGATTTCATTAGTCTTCACCTATTTGATCTGCTCTCTCCCTTCCAATTCCGCTCCATCTAGTTCCGAGGAACGCATTCCGAATGACACATTTTTTCTTATTAGCACCCTTGATCCTTGGTACGGTGAATTCATCGTATATCTTAAGACTTCCACCTTCCGATCTGTTTTGATGAATGATTCTCGCTGACGCATCCACCATCAATCACAACCCTATCGCATAGTCGGAGATACACTCTACCGCATTGGAGTTGATTCCATTCTTCGCTGGTGTCTGACTCTTGAGGAGGCTGAAAAGGTCCTGAATGATTGTCACAGTGCTGCCTGTGGTGCTCACATGTCTGGATATGCTACTGCACAAAAGATTCTTCATGTTGGGTATTTCTGGCCCACCATATTTAAAGACTGCATTGTTGCTGTCCATAAGTGCCATGATTGTCAGATCTATCAGTAAAAAATACACACGCTGCCTTCCCATCAGCACCCTGTCATTACCATTGGTCCCTTTACGAAGTTGGGCATCAATTTTATGACGTGTAACCCTCACTCAATCGGGGGGTATGATTATATCATCGTATTCATAGACTACTTCACCAAAGGGGTCGAAGCGATGCCTACACTTACGGCTGATGGTAAGACAACAACATATTTTCTATTCAACCATGTCATTTATAGGTTTTGTGTCCCTCAATCCATTATTACTGATCATGGTTCCCATTTTCAGCATTACATGGTGGCTAAGTTGAATTCTAAGTTGTTTCTACGTCATGACAACTCAATACCGTACTACCCTCAGGCCAATGGCCAGGTTGAAGCCATGAACAAAATTCTCATTATTATGCTTCAACGTACGATTGGGATGCAAAAATCAAACTAGAATATCATGTTGTTTTCAGCTCTTTAGGATTACCGAACCTCAGTGAAGGATTCAACTAGATTCACTCCATTCTAGCTTGTCTATGGTATGGAAGCTACCCTTCCGATTGAATTTCAAATTCCTTCTCTCAAACTAGTTGTTAAATTGCTACCGAATACTTCATCAGAAGAAGAGCGTCTTCTATATTTAGAGAGGCTTGATGAAACTCGTCGCTTTTCTGCTCTAGTCAAAGAAGCACAGAAAAAGTGGGTCAAAGCTCATTTTGATCAGTAAATTTCCCCTCGTTCCTTTATAGAAGGATACCTCATCTTCCTGTACAACCAAGCTCACGATAAGCTGGGGGAAGCAAAATTTCAACCCATGTGGAATGGGCCCTACATTGTTAAGTGCTTTTTACAAAATGGGGCTTATGAGCTTATTGATTATGAAGGTCATCCTCTAGATCAACCTAGAAATGGGTTGTATCTTAAAAAGTACTATGCATGAGTCATTCGTGCACGTTTCTTTGCACATAGGTGTTTTTTCGTTTTTGTACAATTTTGGCTTGGTGTGCTTTGCGAAAATTTTCCTTCTTATTGGATCGTTGATTATTGTGCAGATGTCTATTACCCCTTATATCAGTTTCCCGGATGGTGCTTCCCGTAGTACCTGGAACCTATATTCAAGAGCCTGGGTGATTTATTATCCTATTGGTGAGTTGATAGACCTTCAAGGTATTTGTTTAGGACGAACCACAAACAATTTCGCTGAATATAGTGTTGTTATTGAAGTATTAATCGAGGCCATTTCTCTCGACATTGATACATTGATTGTTAACCTAGACTCACAGCATATTGTTCTTCAGCTTAACGAGCATTATTCTGTTAGAAATCCTCACATCTTAAGGTTGCATTTGCATGTTTGTTTACTAGAAAGACATTTTGATTACATTACTTATCAACATATTCCTAGACAAATGAATGCGTTAATTGATACAGTAGCTAATATTGTATTAGATAGGAATTTGTGTAATTTTTAAAACATCATCATCACATGATAAGATCCATACAAGAAAATAGATGTATATATATATAGATAGATAGAGAGAGAGAGAGAGAGAGAGAGAGAGAGAGAGAGAGAGAGAGAGAGAGAGAGAGAGAGTGTTTGCATCCACGTGCATCATAAGCTCAAAAAATATGTATGTTTCGGTTACATTTGAAACATCATGTCTCTCAAAAAATATGCGAAAATAAAAGCCTAGGTGTCTAGTCGGTGTGACGCTCATGATAGCACGTCACTGCCCGTACAAGCCACCTCAATAAGTGGTGAACACAGTTTTACACCCCTGTCGTGTGTCTCTGGTACACGCAAGGAACATCATCAAATCGTGCATAGTCCGGGATCCCACAGGAGATTCTTTCCAAGGTGTGTATGATTTCGTCTCCCTCACCATGAGGGGCGGCATCAATGTCACGAGGAATCCTCCGTGCTATTGGAGACATGCCTGCAGGTCTTTCCGAGCCAACATCTGTAATTATATGGATTAATTTCAGAACATGCATAACAAAAAAATCATAATACTCATCAAAATAAAAAATGAGTGTTACCAAATACTTCATCCTAATCCTCTCCTACTGGGAGTGGGAGATCTGCATCACCAGTGAAATTCGTGCCAGTGTAGGGCCAGTCCTCCACGACAATCAGTTGTTGGCAGAGCCACTTAAAGAACTCTAGTCTTTAGGACATCTGTTTACCGCCCCCTGACCTTGGCATTAAATCCACCCAACGAACCATTCGTGGCTCCTGGGCTGGTGGTGTCAGAAATATCACTTCCTAGCTTTGGAAAATTGGTAACTGTTCCAAGATGAAAGGTACCAATATGGACCCATAGCCAAACTTCTTCAGCTTACCATTCTTGCATTTTTTCTGTTGATCAGTGTTTGTCATTGATGTCAACCCAAGCAGCACCAGGGGCTACCTCAATATTTCATGGGAATTTTGACCTACCAAATTACTATATTCTGGGTCAAGAATGATTTTTTTGGTTTCTTCTTGTCGAGATGTTTCCATTGATATATGGTATGCCATGTAATTCTTCATGGTTTGAGAGATATTCATGTCTGAAGTTTGTAACCCCAGTTAGTGGGCTAAAACCCCATGGGGTTGTGGCATGGGTCTTTGAAAAGTCATAATTAATTTTTTTTAAGCTCCTAAAATCTCTTCCACGTTCACTTGTTGAAGCCCCTCTCAGCCTAAGCATTTATATAAATTTTGATCCTCATATTCTCTTTATGCAAGGGATTTCGCCATCTGAAATAGGTCATCGTGGAATTTTCACTCTAACGTTTTTTCTACAAAGTTTCAAAAGCTGAAATTTTTA
Organism: Pinus albicaulis; assembly: GCA_034641835.2. Taxonomy (NCBI): domain Eukaryota; kingdom Viridiplantae; phylum Streptophyta; class Pinopsida; order Pinales; family Pinaceae; genus Pinus; species Pinus albicaulis. The sequence continues at coordinate 15,463,541 of CM076573.1, forward strand.
TGAGGAGAAGCCAAAATCCTAAGGAATATCTTGTGAAAATTTCAGATCAAGGTGTACAATATTTTTGGAGATATGATCTGTCAAAGTCAGTGTTTTGGCAGGCTACTGAAATTCATCTCAAAGAAGTGACCTTGGGAAAATCGTCATAACTCTCTCTCTCTGAGTATCAAATTGGAATTTTGTAAAATGTGGTAGATAGTGCATGGAATTTAGTTTTTTCTCTATCAATTTCAGAGCTGAATGTGAAAACAATGACATGTGGCACGCCATAAAAGTTTTCTCTACTGAAACAATCCATAATTAGGGCATTGTGAGAGATTGGGCATAACTCTCTATTGAAGAATCCAAATTGGGTCAGACCTATGGAATTAGAAATATGACTCAAAGGAATAATACAAGACTAAAAATTAGCTATTGGGGATTTGAAATAGCAGAGATACACCAGATTCAATATTAAGCTCCTAGAAGGCAAGAAAAAGCTAGATCATGTGTTATCAAGGGCTGCAAAGGACCAGACTTTCTAGGGCAGCAAAGAAAAGCAAGGTGTAGTAGAGGGTAGCATGACAAGAGTAGAAACCAAGGTGTATAATAGTAGCAATAAGTTCATCACATGAAGTCTTCAAGTGGGCAGCACTACATACAGTCACTGCAAAGGTATCATTGTACTAAGTCATTGTAAATACTTATTGTAAAAATTGTTCTAGTGTCTATCTGCCAAGAGTTGAAGAGGAAGTTTTGGGAGGTCTAAGATCATAATTAGGTGGTTGTGTCATAGTTTGGGTTATGGTCTAGTGTGCCTTCTTCTTCTACATCATTCTATATCATTGTAAAGTGGACCATTTTCCTTGGTACGGGAGTCCATTCTTCTTTTATTCTTCTATAGGGTGTTAGGGTGGTGCTAGGGTGAGTTGTAGCTCATTGGGTGTTGGGGCATCCGTTCAGTTGACTACTAAAGAATCTTAAGTGTTGCAGCATCCATCGAGTGGGAGCTGGAGAAGAATGCTTTTCTAGATTCTAGGAAGTTGGAGCTTTATTTTCCATTGGAATTGAATATTAAGGAATTATTAGAAAATCATTAGGTGGTTTTTTTCTTGGAGTGGGTTTCCACCTTAAAAAATGTCTGCATTTGTGCTCCTTTTGTTTGCTGCTATCATTGTACAAACACTGATAATAATTGAAGATTAACTAATACTCTAATTGAAAGGAATATTGATTCATCCCCCCTCTCAATATTTCCAACAATTGGAATCAGAGTTTGGTTCCTTCAATAGCAGTTTAACAACTAGAAGGAGGTCTTGGAGCATACTAATAATGGTGTACCTATGTTCAATGAAAATAATTATGCACTCTGGAAAGGAAGAATGGAGGTCTATCTCTTGGTGCAAGGTTATGAAGTATGGGACACTGTTCAAAATGGATGTACATCAACCATGGATTATAAAGGTAAGAAGAATTTGGTAAATCATGCAAAAGCAAAGAATATTATTATCAGTGGACTTATTGAATCTTCTTATCATAAAGTGTGGGTTGTAAAACCACCAAAAATGTATGGGACAAGCTTCAAAATATATATGCAGGTAACTCAAATGTAAAAGAAGCAAAGCTTCAAATCTATAGAGAAAAATTTGAGCAACTTAGAATGAAAGAATATTGCAACATTGTTGCATACTTCCAATACGTTGATGAAATAACCAATACTCTGGAAGGATTGGGAGAGCCAATTGATGAGAAGACTATTACATGAAATATTATTAGAATGTTACCAGGGAGATTCAATCCAAAGGTATCGGTCTTAGAATGCAGTGTAAATCTAGAAAAAATCAGCAAAGAGGAATTACATGGAGTTCTCATAACATATGAAATGAGACTTGATGAATAAGAGGGTACTTCACATCTAGAAACTACATTCGTTGCATCTAAGAAAACAAATAAGGACAAACAACCTTCAATTGAAAAGACATGCACCTGCAAGTGTGAAGAAAAGGGAGATGATGGAGAAGGTATTTCAAATGAAGAATATGCTTACTTTACGAGAAAAATAAAAATTGGTAAGGGAAAATTCAAAGGTAAACTTCCATTGATATGTTTCAGTTATAGTGAGGTCGGGCATTTCGCAGCAAAATTTCCAAACAAAAGTGATGACAACTCAAAAGGAAAGAAAGGCTTTAAGAAATTCAACAAGCAAAGATCCAAAAGGAACTTTCTCTCTAAAGAATATAGCTCAGCATCTGATAAAGACAATGACAGCGAAGAAGAAGACAATGAGAGAGTATTTTTTATGGCCAAGCACAATAAACAAGAGGTATCAAACAACGAAGAAGAAGGATTGACCATAGAATAATTTTCTAAGGAAGCAGTCAAGCTTATAAAAGAGCTCAAGGTAGAGAAGATCCGTTCCAATACTCTTGAAGAAAAATTTCAAGGTCTCAAAATTGAAGTTGAAGAACAAAAATGTATTGACGAGTCACTTAAAAATAAGTTGGAAGAAAGCAACCAAGAAAGGGAAGCATTAGAAGCCGAAGTAGTCTCGCTACGTAAGGAAGTGAAGAAGGGAAAAAATTTCCAAAACTATGCTAACAGCTCAAGGGAATTGGAAGAAATAATCAACAATCAACGATCTTACAATGACAGAACCGGCCTCAGCTACAAAGAAGAAGAAGCGGGACCTTCTACAACAAAATAATATGAACCTATGAGATCTGACATGCATGTAGACTTCATTGGACAAGATTTGCAAGCACATCCTTGGAAGACGATTCCTCGATGAATATTTCCATCTAGGTACCAACATATTTTTCATGGCTATTGCTATTCATGTGGAAAATTTGGTCATAAAACTGTAGAATGTTGCACGTACCCTAGGAACCAATATAATTACAGGAGATCCTTCAAATATGAACCTCCCAAGGCTCAACAAAAAATCAATAGATTTTAACATTTAATAAATAATATGGAATGTTACAAATGTCAGAACTTTGGACACATAGCCAGAGACTGCATACCTGAAAATCCTCCAGAAGAATCTTCGAAGCCATAGAATGAGCAAACATGGAAGAAGAAGACTGATAATTGTGCTCTCGCTCTGAAGGCTCAAAAAAACAAAGATGTGTGGTATGTTGACAGCGGTTGCTCAATGCATATGACTAGAGATAGAATGAAATTTGTATCTCTAAAAGAGAATAAGGATGGAACTGTATCCTTTGGAAATGATGGATCTTCAAATGTTATAGGATCATGTACCGTCACTCTTGGAAGCAAAGATGTTATAGCCAAGAATTTTCTATTGGTTAAAAACATGAATCACAATCTTCTCGGTGTTGGACAAATGTGTGATCAAGGACACACAATGCTATTCAACTCCACAAAAATTTAAATCAAGAAAGGCAGGTATGGTAAAATTGTGGCTATAGTAAGTCAAGCTCCAAACGACATATATGTTCTGGATGAAGCAACTAAAGCATGTCTACTAGCTAAAGAAGATGAAAGTTGGTTATGGCACAAACTAATGGGTCACATAAAATTTGACAATCTTGTCAGGATAAGTAAAAAGGAAGCAGTACGATAAATTCTGAAAATATCAAAAGCTTCCAACACACTATGTGAGGCATGTCAGCAGGGCAAGTAGACAAAATTCCAATTTAAAAAAAAAGAACACTTTGCATCACATCCATTGGAATTGATACATACTTATCTATGTGGTCCTATGAGAACAAAAGGCTTAGATGGAGAATTATATTTCATGTTAATTATAGATGAATATACTAGGATGATAGCCATCAGTTTCCTAAAGAAAAAATCTGAAGAATTTGAGTGCTTTAAGATCTACAAGGAGTTGGTTGAAAATGAAACTGATTTGAAAATAAAGTGTCTAAGATCGGATAATGGCAGAGAATTCGCTTCCAAATTATTTCAGCAATACTGTGATGAAAATGGAATAAAAAGACAATTTTCAATAGCATGAACACCTCAGCAAAATGGAGTTGCTGAAAGAAAGAACATAATCGTATAGGAAATGGGTAGAACAATGTTGAAGGACTCAAAATTGGATGAAAAATTCTGGGTTCAAGCAATTGATACGACAATCTTCATTGTCAACTAAATTCTTCTCATAAATAATTGCAACAAGACCCCATATGAATTATGGAAAGTAAAACCAGCTAATGTAAAATATTTTAGAATCTTTGGAAGCAAATGTTATATCAAAAGAGAAGATCAAAATTTGGGTAAGTTTGAATCACGTGTTGATGAAGGTATCTTTGTTGGTTACTCACGCAAAATAAAGGCCTATAAATGTTATAATATAAGACGAAAACATATAGTGGAGAGAATAAATGTTACATTTGACGAAGATGGTGTTCTAGTGAATAATGATGAGGATCTAGAATCTTTGAAACTTGAGATAGAGGCTGAAAAAGACACAAAGAAAATTCTAGAAGAAGAAGCAACTATCAACCAGGCATAAGTAAATAATGATCATGAGGATGTACCAGAACAAAAACAAGAAGCTCCTCCAAGGAGAAAAAAAGAATGGATTCAAAAGAACCATCCATCAAATCAAATCATTGGTGACATAAATGAAGGTCGATAGCTTCGTTCATCACAAAAAGCTCACATTGCTTTTCTAGCAACCTTTGAGCCTAGTAGTTTTGAGGAAGCCAGCCAGAATGAACATTGGGTAGTAGTTAAAAATGAATAATTGGATCAAATCGAGAAGAATAACACCAGGGAATTAGTTCTACGACCAAAAGATAAAAATGTCATTGGGACTAAATGGGTGTTCAGGAACAAATTGAATGAAGATGGACATGTTACCAGAAAAAAAAGCAATATTGGTTTGCAAAGGCTATGCACAACTAGAAGGAATTGATTTCGATGAAACATTTGCACCAGTTTCCAGAATGGAAGCCATCCAAATGTTTCTCACCTATGAATGTTCAAGAAAAATCAAAGTCTACCAAATGGATGTTAAGTCATAATTTCTAAATGGATAACTAGAAGAAGAAGTTTACATCGAACAACCTGAAGGTTTCCTACTATCAGAAAAAGAAGACTATGTTTGCAAGTTGAAGAAGGCTCTATATAGTCTCAAGCAAGCTCCCAGAGCATGGTATGCTCATCTTGATGGATATATACATCAACAAGGGTTCAAGAAAGGTACTGTTGATAGCAATCTTTATGTACAAATAGATAAAGATAATTTAACAATCGTTGAGGTATATGTGGATGATATAATATTTGGTAGCAATGATGATCGAATAAGTAAGAAATTTTCTAAAAATATGCAAAGTGAGTTCGAGATGTCTTTACTTGGTGAGCTGACATACTTCTTATGGCTTCAAATATCTCAGCAAGAGAAAGGAATATTTATATGTCAAGCCAGATACATCAAGAAAATTCTCAAGAAATTCAAAATGGAATATTGCAAACCCGTCCTTAGTTCGATGGTAACAGGTTCCAAATTGATCATAGACAACTTATCTAAGGATGTGGATCAGAGGTTGTATAGATCTATGATTGGTAGTCTTCTATATGTAACAGCCTCTCGGCCAGATGTTATGTAAGCAGTTGGACAAGTATAAAGATTCCAAGCAACACCAAAAGAATCACATATTATTGCCATCATAAGCATTCTTCGATATCTAAAGGGCACAAAAGAATATGGCTTGTGGTATCCCAAGGGTAACAATCTCATTATTCAAGACTTTACAGATGCAGATTGGGCAGGAAGCGTTGATGATTGTAAAAGTACTAATGGAGCATCATTCTATCTAGGTGGTTGTCTTGTATCATGGTCGAGAAAAAAGCAAACCTCAATCTCATTATCTACAGTGGAAGCAAAATACATTGCAGCAGCATCATGTTGTACTCAAGTCCTTTGGATGAAACAAACTTTGCAAGATCTTCAAGTACAATTCAGTGAGCCTATTCCCATATTCTATGACAACACTAGTGCCATCAACTTCTCCAAGAATCTTGTCATGCATTAAAAAAAAACACATTCCAATCAAATATCATTTTGTTAAAGAACAAGTCGCTGAAAAGAATATAAAACTTGAGTATGTTGGTAAAAAAGAACAAATCACTAATATCTTCACTAAACCTTTACCTCATGAAGCATTTGAATATCTTTTCTAGAAGCTTGGGATTCTCTCAAGTTCTCATTATATTTTCCTTTTTCATAATATAAAGGTGGAGTGGAAGTGTGTACAGGTCCACAGGATGGTTGTGTGTCAGGGGGAGTTACCCTTTGCCATTGATGTCAAAGGGGGAGAGAATGTTATAGGAAGAGGTGTCATGATCACAGGGGGAGTATTTGTGTTGCCATCAATGCCAAAGGGAGAGATTTTTTATCAGTGGTTGTCATTGATGTCAACCCAAACAGCACCAGAGACTACCCCAATACTGCATGGGAATTTTGACCTACCAAATTACTATATTATGGGTCAAGAATGCTTTTGATGGTTTCTTCTTGTCGAGATTTTTCTGTTAATATATGGCACACCACGTAATTCTTCACGGTTTGAGAGATATTCGTGTTTGAAGTTTGTAACCCAAGTTAGTTGGCTAAAACCCCATGGGGTTGTGGCATGGGTCATTGAAAATTCATAATTAATATTTTTTAAGCTCCTAAAATCCCTCCCACTTTCACTTATTGAAGCCCCTCTCAAGCTAATCATTTATATAAATTGTGATCCTTATATCCTCCTTATGTAAGGGATTTCGCCATCTGAAATAGGTCATCATGGAATTTTTGCTCTAACTTTTTTTATACGAAGGTTCAGAAGCTGGACGTTTTATGAGTCGAAGATGAAATCCTAAGGAGGCTCCTGTGAAAATTTCAGATCAAGGTGCATAAAATTTTTGGAGATATGATTTGTGGAATTCAGTGTTTTTATAGGATCCTTAAATTCATTGCAAAGAAATGACCTTGGGAAAATCATCATAACTCTCTCTCTGAGTATCGGATTGGAATTCTGTAAAAAGTGGCAGAAATGCATGAACTGTAGTTGTCGCTCTATCAATTTCAAAGCCGAATTCAAAAACAGTGATATGTGGCATGCCATGCAAGTTTTCTCTACTGAAATAGTCCATAATTAGGGAATTATCAGAGATTAGGCATAACTCTCCCTTGAAGAATCCAAATTGGGTTAGACCTATGGCATTGGAATGAAAACTCGGAGGAATACTACAAGACCTAAAATTAGATATTGGGGATATGAAATAACAGAGATACACCAGATTCAATATCAATCTTCTAGAAGGCAAGAAAAATCTAGATCATGTGTTGTCAAGAGTTACAAAGGATCAAACTTTCTAGGGCAACAAAGAAAAGCAAGGTGTAGCAGAGGGTAGCATGACAAGAGCAGTAACCAAGGTGTAGAACAACATCAAGAAGTTCATCACATGAAGTCTTCAAGTGGGAAACACTACATACAGTCATTGTAAAGTTATCATTGTACTAAGTCATTGTAAATGCTTATTGTAAAAGTTGTTCTAGTGTCTATCTGGAAAGAGTTGAAGAGGCAGTTTCAGGAGGTCTAGGAACATCGCAAGGTGGTTATGTCATAGTTGGAGTTATGGTCTAGTGTGTCTTCTTCTTCTAAATCGTTCTATATCATTGTAAAGTGGACCATTTTCCCTGGTACGTGAGTCCATTCTTATTTTATTATTCTATAGGGTGGTAGGGTGGTGCTAGGGTGAGTTGTAGCTCATTGGGTGTTGGGGCATCCGTTCAATTGACTACTAAAGATTCTTGAGCATTGGAGCATCCATCCAGTGGGATCTCGAGAAGAATGCTTTTCTAAATTCTAGGAAGTTGGAGCTTTATTTTTAATTGGAGTTTAATATTAAAGAATTATTAGAAAAGAATTAGGTGGTTTTTGTGCTGGAGTAAGTTTCCACCTTAAAAAATGTGTGCATTTGTGTTCCTTTTGTTTGTTGCTATCATTGTACAAACACTGATAATAATTGAAGATTAAATAATGCTCTAATTGAAAGGAATACTGATTCACCCCCCTCTCAGTATTTCCAACATTGTCAACTGGCATTTTATGTAGATTTTTACTACCTCTGCCTAATTTTAGAGTGTTGGTGCCATGTAATCCAGTGCAAGAAGTAATTGTGTTTTGTGGCCTCATGTGGAGCCTAAACTCCTACAGCTCGCATGATGGTGTGTAGAACTACTCTGAGTGCCAGATCGGTAATGGTTTGGATATCTACCTTCTCGCTTTTGGATCCTTTCTGTGCTCCTCAGAACACTCTATCAATAACCATACTCATTTTTTCCATTGTGGGACAAGTACCAGTCAGGATTGGTACTTCCCCCCTCTGTGACAATCCGATTATGAAGTAAATATCTATGACCTCAATCTTAAGTTCCTGATCGTGAATAATGAATATTTCTTGATCAATGTCCCAGACATTGATCAAGTACTGCAATAGCTCCAGTTGAGCTTTGAGACATGGTGCCATAAATAATTTCTTAAGCTCGTAGTCCCTGAGAAATTCCATGCATCTCACATTGCTCATGGCTTCCTCATCTTTTTTGCTATGTTCTCATTCTTTCCATTCGATCACCATTTTGTTCTTTCACACCTGTAAAAACATCCATATGCTGTCATTAGCCAAATACAATGCTTTTGAAAAAGTTAAATTGGGCTTGTTTGAATTTTCAAGCTAGAAATGGTTGTCACGGTTGGTGTGACTATTTTAAAAACAATCGCGCCAATTGGTGCACTCCCATTTGATTTATAGGCTAATTGGCGTGAGTTCGTGCCTGATTCCCACACCGACCACCACACCCTAAATTTTACAAAATCCCCCCATAGATCTACAAAAATGGGTTGCAGGTAATGAAAGTGCTAACAAAATGCAGGGAAGGATATGATTTCTTACCTGGAACAGATGGATTCGTGATTGGCCTTCTGGATTGCCTGCTGTCACCTCCACAAAATCATAGTGAAAAAGGGTAACAAATTGCTCACAAGAGGTAAAAGTGAAAAGTAATTTATTTTTACCATTTCTGACATTTTATAAACTTTTTAGAACCCTAATTAAGTTTTATAGCATATTTTTCAGTTATTGTGCTATATTATTTGGAAAATTGGTTTTACGTGCATCTCTTGTGTAGCGAGAGGTCCTCGATGTGACGATGATGAAGTGACGAGTTGTATTTTATACTTTTTTCGGACTCGATAAAAACATGAAAAAGTCACTCTTGGAGTCATCTTTTAGCCGTTTTCTAACTCTCAAAAATTGAAAATATTGTTGAGACTCTTATCATTTTGAACTCATTAAATGGCTGCGAAAAAATACCTACCCAGTATACATTTACCCCTTTTTCGGGCTGGGATAGATTATTTACGAAAAGGAATATCACGACTAAGAGGTTCTCTCAGACATAGTTTTCTACCTTTTCGGATCTGTGAGACTATCTATGAAAAGGGAATTTCCACTTATTTTAAAACTCTCTAAATATGAAAATATGTGGAGTTCTTCCTTTGTCAGACTCATTAAAGCTTAAATGACATTGGAAACCGTCACCATGACGTAACCAAGTTCCTCCTTCTTAGGGCTCGTAAAATGTACTAGGATGGATTTTTTCGAAGGAGAATCTTATAGGACAAGAATATGATATCCCCTTCGAGCTTGTTTCCAAAAAATAATTGTGGTACTCACCAAATATGGTGGGGGAAAATGGAACCAGTTCTTAGTAGTGTCGACAGTATGTCACTCTTGAAAATGACACTCATCTGCATTTGTGTCAGGTTAGGGACATATCATTTCGTCATTTTTTCCTCCATGGGTTTGTGTATTCTACTTTGACCTCTCATCTTCTCTTTGCCACGTCATCATGACCTCAGATCCCTTGATGTCAAATACTACCAAATTTCGAGTCGTGTTGCTGGTATGTTCAAGAGAAGTTTCTGTTCGCAGTTTTCAACTTCCCTCTGATCCTCTTTTGGTCTTGATTCACTATCTTCATATTCCTCTATCTCGTTTCGATGATGTGGGAAAAATTATGGCCCTCCTTCGACCAGGTCACTTCCTGTCGACTTCAGCTCATTATCTAGGAAGTTGATCTAAAGAATCCCTTCTGGTACCTTGGAGCTTGCATGCCTCAATGGCAAGTTCTACGCATTCGATGACAAGTCCTCATCATTGGCCTTCGATCAAGTGATTCTGTGGGTGTTTGACACCAGATCACTGTTCACATTCTGTGGATTGTATTTGTTGTACTTTGAGAGCCATTGTCATTATTGGTGGTTTCTCTCATACATGTCAACAACTTACATCATTGGCTGGTAATCAGGTGAATTTATTGCATGTTCGACTTCACCTCACATATTCCCATGCTTGAATGTGTAATTTTTCGGGTCGAGATGGAGCACAAGACCCTGGGTGTTATCTGACAAAATCTAGGCTATGGATATTTTGGTTTATCATGCCTATCTGCATGACTCTTTTGATTGGATGGCTGCGACCATACCTGATTCTATTTATTGATCTTGTTTGCTGGATGGTTGCATCCATACCTTAGATCTTGTTTATATATGTACTCTATTATGGATGGTTGCACCCATGCCACATGTTCATGTATTAGAGAAATCCGTTGTATTTGTACTTACAGGTCTTCTAACAATGGTGTTTGTTTTTAACGCGTTCTCGTAAAGCATTTCACTCCTCCCTCTCTATTAGACCTCATGCTTTAGGGGGGATTTGTTATGCAACATTTTGTCACCATCCCTGAAATCCCCATCCCATACATTGGAGGACCATTTCTGTGACTTATATCTAGTGCCATGCCTTGCAAAAAGTGTCATTGTATCCCTTGCTATGAGAAGAACATTTCCTCTGTTGACTATTCCTGGAGCAGACCAGAAAAAACACATGATTTTGGGTCGGCGCTGGTAGGTAGTTATGGCCTCACACCCATAGAGAAATTAACACTAGGCCCCACACCCATTGGTGATCTGTCTTAGTGGACTGCCCGCGCCAAGCTGTTTTTGGAAAGTTTTTTAAAATAGGAGCGAAGTTTCCATTTCCAACCACTTCGTGAGTGGAGTCAGCATGGGTTTTTCAACCAAATAACATCGAACATATTCCTTTGGCTTCTTGTTTCCTACATTTTAGAAACCTTCCAAAGGATAAGGCCTCCTTTCCACCATTTGCAGGATCCCAACCTCATCCTCCTCTCCTATAAATAAATCTCTCTCACATAGATGCAACTATCTGAACATTTTGTACAATAACTAAGCAATCTGATATAGCTAGTGTGAGATAGAGCAGAGAGAGATCCATTGTCGAGAGAGAGTCTAGGCTTATTTCCTCGCCAAGTCCAATTCCCCAACAAATGCTCGAGACGCATTTTGACTGGACCCACTGAAGGAGGTTGCAATGTCAAGGCTCTTTCAGTTGTAAACTCTTTCTCTCTTATTATTAATACATGACTGATGATTTGGTTCTCGTCTTGCATTTGATGTGATTGATCTTGTGCAATACGTTTAATTCTCCTTCACCAATTAGATAGTTATGAATGAAAATATTGTTTCATATGCTGCTATCGTTCTCTAATCCTTGTGCAGGCACCTGAGTACCACTACTGAAGGACTGCGACGTGTTGGGATGAAGATCAGGAGATCTATCTCGACTTAGTTTCATTCATTAACTAGGAATCGACACATTAGCATGTCCTCTTGCTGCTAGACCCACCCTAAGGATAGAGGGATCACCTTTGTCGATGAAAATGGAATGGAATAAACAATTGTACAATATTGGTGAGCTTTGCAAAAACAATTGTTATTATTTGAACCACGTTTTTCTGTATTCTTCAATTTTGACTGCATTTCTTTTCTGCATAGGAAAACATATGCGTGGACTATTGCAGGTTGCAATAGACTACCACAAAGTTCTAGAGGAAAATCGACAACTATTCAATCAAGTTCAGATCTGAAAGGTGTGCTTCTTGTTCGTCTGTCATAGTGTTATAGTTTAACTGGAATGTGTCAAAAATATTATAATGGAGTAGGAATTAGGATTCTCTTTAAATTGTATATATCAAATCGGTTGCATATTTATTCCCAATTCAGTGCAAATGAATAGTTTTAGGATTTTTCCTAAGAAATCGAGACAAGAACAAAAACAATTCAATGCAACAACCTCTAGTGAACTATTATATTGCACCAAGAAAAACTACTAGAGTAGCATACATTGTGCATGAAACCCAATTATTTGATGGGGGAGAAAAAAAACTGAAGCTCAAGCTCAGGATAGGAATCAGAATAGATGATACAGAGAAATTCAATTGATTTGGACATGCATGGAAATTTTGATCCAAGAAACAACTCCATTAAAGCCTAGATTTTTTTTACCAAACCTAGTAAATTTTTTCAAAAGTAATTATAAAAAGAAGAAAAGAAATGTAATTAAAAAAAAAAGAAAAAAAAAAACCAAACTCAGCTCAACTCTTCATAAATATTACTCAAAAACAATAAACATATTTATTAATACATATTTTATGGACTGACACCCATGTAGCTTAAAATTATTAGTCCAAATGATACAAATTCAATTGGTCAGGGGGAAATGCATATCACCCTCGGTGATATTTTGAAATGCCATGGAGATCAAGTTCAAAACAAACCCCATAGCCAATTTTTTTATTTAAAACTATTCAACACACAACATCAGATGGATAAGACATGCACCTCTGATGCCACATAAATAATATCATATTTTGTTGGCCAATACCATGTTGGATGAAGGCCATTGCAATTCAAACAACCTCCAATAGTTTTTCCATCACTTCAACGATGTAAACACATTTGTATGAGAATCATTCATGTACCATATTCCTAAAATGACAACAAAAAATGACTGTCGTGTAGCCTCTTTCCCTTATCCTAAACTAAAATTAACATACATATCATAAAGCTAATTCCATGCTTTGAAATAATATACCTGCACATAAAAATCATTGCTACAAGAGTCAAAAATCCAATCAATGCAGAAAGATTTGAATTTATATATATGCATGAAATTTGATCATAAGATGGCTTGTTCATTTTCCCATCTGTAATAAATTTATCTAATTCAATATGGGGGGAACATATCCACGACTTGTAATAGGAACATAAAATTCCAAAAAATGCTAGAAAAGGGAAGTTTATTGTGAATTTAAAGAATCTTGTGCTTCCACTAATTGGGTAGTTGGAAACGAGGTTGGTTCAATAGAGTAGGAGATGGATGAATGAACTGGGTAATATTGCTTCCAGATAGGTGCATATGTATAAACAACTTATCTATGCTGCATTTTCCTGTGACTGTGAGCTCTGTGTTTGAATTGAGTGTTTGACCTTGCCTCGGGCCTGGAAGATGATCATTAATAATTCTGGGAGAGAATATTGAATTATGTAATCTGATTTCACTCTTGCCTCTTCTTGCATGGTGTTCTGTTATCTTATTTTTCTTATAAAACATAAACTTAGAAGCTGAGGTAGGGCATACTTTCCTGACCAAGCTGGTAGTGAAATCACAACAAATTCCATTTGATAGGATAAAAAAATTATGTTGTTTTGTATATTGAACATCATGCTGAGTTTGTGTTTCTTTTTCTTCTTAGGAAGCATAAGGGTGTATTTCCGAGTCAGATCATTCTTGCCTTGTCAATCCAACTGTCAGAGTACAATGGATTATATTGGGGAGGATGGTCAAATTATGAATGTAAATCCTGCGAATCAAGGAAAGTATATACGTAAATCATTCACATTCAACAAATTATTTGGAGCATATTCTACTCAAGGTTGACTCTCTTTTTAGAGTGTTGAAATTTCATACTAGCGAACTGACCACCCTAGTGCTAGAAGGCAGCGCCTTCTTGTTGAAGAAGTAGGTTTCAGAATTAAAATTCATTCAAATTTTCATGCATCATCTGTAACCATGGTTTTACTATACATCCAACCTATTTTATGGGGATTAATTACACTTCATGATCTTCTTTGTGTATAGCTTGAATTACATAAGTTCTTTTTGGTTTTGTATTTTTTTTTTAATATAGAATGTTAAATTTTGATGCCTACTTCTTTGTTATAAAATGACTTCATCTTTGGGACATTGATAGCATGGACATTAACCCTGTCTACTTTTTCCTTAGCAGATGTGCCTTTAAAATTGAATGGAATCTTAATATCTTTTTGTTTCTATTCATTTATTTTTTTGATGTTGCAAGTTACAAAGAAGCTCCTTATTGTCATCGTTGCAGATGCAACTGTTGGTGTGCGGAAGTCATTTTTTCTGTCTTTGCATGCTAATGGAGGTTTTGATGAATTTTTAGCGCAAGATGACAATTTTTGTGTAATATTTGTTGCACTCAATGATGATTTAATTATTTATGTACTAATTGATTTGACTAAACATTAAAGTTGTTTAACTTTGTTTTAAATTGTAGAGAAAAACACATCGGAAACTTAAATAAAACACATAGACACACAGTAGAAAAACATAAAGAGACAGAGATTTAACATGGTTCACCCAGCCAATCTAGGCTACGCCCACCAAATAGAGGCATCGACAATCTCATTCAGCAAAAGGAGAATTACAACAGTATATTTTTTCATCTGCACATCTCTTCCACTCACCTCACATTCCTCATGCATATTTGCCTCTACGGGCTTACATTTTATATCTGGAAGTAGAAACTGAATCATAAATTCAATCACAAAAAACAGGATGCAATAACTCCACAATAGGATTAGATGGAGTCAATTTAGCAACAAATCCTATTGTTGTCACATTCATGAGATTTTCTCCAAAATTAATTTAAGAAATCTCAAAAATCTCCACCTTGACAACAATTAGCCTGATACCCTGTTCCATTATTATTTTTATCTTTTATGCAAGCCAAGAGAAGCCAAACACCATCATAGCTTCTCTAATAAAACTGGTTTCGTGAACATGTCTGCACAGTTTTCCTTTGTATGCACTTTTTCAAGAGAAAATCCTCGTTCAGTGATAACCTGTCTTACAAAATGGTACTTGATAGGTATATTTCTTGATTTACTATGATAGGCTGGATTTTTAGCCAAGTGAAATGCACTTTGACTATCACAAAATAATTTAATGCTGTCCTACAACCTATCAAACTCACCAAACCGCTTCTTTGCAAGCATGTGAAGTAGCTATGTATTCTGCTTCAGTAGTGGATAAAGCAACAATGTTTTGTAGCTTTGACATCCATATTATAGCTCCACCTGCAAGAGTAAAGAAATATCCTGAAGTTGACCATCTCTTATCCAAATCACCTGCAAAATCAGAATCAACATATCTGCAAACAAATTCACTACTCTTTTTATAAGTGATACAGTAATCACTTGTGCCTCTCAGATACCGAAGCACCCATTTCACTGTTGACCAGTGTTCTTTTCCTGGACTTGACATATACCTGCTGACAACTCCAACTGCATGTGAAATATCTGGTCGTGTACAAACCATCGCATACATCAAACAACCTACTACATTGGCATATGGAATTTGAGACATATATTCCTTTTATTCATTTGTGTTAGGACATAAACTTGAATAAAGCTTAAAATGGGAAGCTAAAGGGACTGAAACAGGCTTCACATTGTTCATACCAAACCTCAAGAGTATTTTCTCAATATACTTCTTTTTTGATAGCCACTGCTTACCATTTCTCCTGTCTCTGAAAATCTCCATGCCCAAAATCTGTCTTGCTACTCCTAGATCTTTCATATCAAATGTCCTAGCCATCTGAGCCTTTAACCTGTTGATCTCTGTTATGCTTTTTCTTGCTAAAAGCATATCTTCAACATACAACACAAAGATAATGAACATGCCATTACTCAATTCTTAAAGTAAACACAATGATCATATTCACTTCTTATATAATTTAGACTCATCATGAAAGAATCAAATTTCTTGTACCATTGTCGAGGCGACTGCTTCAGACCATACAATGATTTCTTGAGCTTGCAGACAAATTTCTTGTTGCGATTTTGAAAAAACCCTTCTGGTTGTTCCATATAAATCTCCTCATCTAAATATCCATGTAAAAATGCAGTTTTAACATATAATTGTTGTAATTCTAAATCAAGTAAAGAAGCTAATGCTAACACAATCCGAATTGAAACAATTTTAACAACTGGTGAAAATATCTCATGAAAGTCAATCCCTGCTTTCTGAGAAAAACCTTTCACGACCAGCCTCACTTTAAACCTATCTTCTGTATCATCAACAACCCTTTTCAATTTTTAAATCCATTTACATCCCACAGTTTTTATGTCTTTAGGAATTTCCACTAGATCCCATGTGGCATTCTTGTCTAATGCCTTCATCTCATCCTTCATAGGCTCTTTCCACTTATCACTGTTAGAACCTTCTACAGCTTCCTGATAGCACAAAGGTTCATCATTATTAGCGGTTAAAGCAACTGAAGTAACATAATCATCATACCTTTTAGGATGACATCTGATTGTCGTGGACCTACTTAAAGATGTTTCTGGTACTTCCACAATTTGTTGATTATTATCTATAGGAAATTCTTCATGATATGCATCTGAAACAAGTTCATCTGGACTATCACCAGTATTTGAACTGGTTTCAACCTGAATGTGTTGAAGCTTAGGTACATTATCCTGTTTCAATTTATCATCTACATATGGATTTTCAAGTGAAGATTCATTAAATTTAACATCTCTGTTAATGATGATCTTGTGAGTAGTAGGATCCCACAACCTGTATCCCTTAGTCCCATCACCATATCCAACAGAAATATATCTTTTTGATTTAGGATCTAATTTAGAATGCTGATGTTTTGGAATTAGAGCATATGCATCACAACCAAAAAATTTCAGCTTAGAATAATCACAAGGATTACCTTTCCATACCTCTTGAGGAATTTTGCATCCTATTGCAGTTGATGTTGATCGATTTATCAAGTAACAAGCTGTAGAAACCACTTATGTCCATCATAAGATCAGATGAGCTTATGATGGTTTGTGCAATTGAATACAAGTTCCTTTGGCATCCTTCACATTACAGCACATAGTTCATTAATTCCTTTTGGCTAATAGTTGTTATTATGCTAGAAATGGAAAAAGTTCTCTCATGAAGGATTTTGTGTGCCTTTTCCTTTTGTGAGCACCATATGTTATCATTATTGGTGATGTGTTTCTTTTGAAATCTGTGTTTAGAGAATTCATTATCGCTTAATCCTAGAAATATCTTTCTTCTTGCTCATCATAATAATGTATTAGTTTTATAAATAAATTAGATATAGTAATATTCTTAGAAATACCAGATAAGTTCATAAGAATAGTCTAAAATGTTGGGTATACAAGAACACTTTTACCTCTTTGAAATCTATTTTCTCGTTGCTAGATGGACCACTCTTCTTATGAAAAAGTGGATACTATTTTCCTTTTACTTTAGACAGTTGTACATGAGTCTTCTTTCAGAGAAATTTTTTCCATTTTTTTATTCAGAAGCCCATCTCTCGATGTTGCTTCTTAATATCACTCTCTTCACTTATGTTGATATCAAGCCTATGCGACTAATGTACTTATGATATCAATTAATAAATTTCTGAATTTAAACTTGAAAACCTTTACATGATTTTAAGGATCAATCTCTTAAATCATAACATTATTCATGTGGAATTGCAGAAGTGTTTTTGGATACCAGGCCATTGATCAGATCTGTTATCGATGGTTACAATGTTTGCATTTTTACATATGGGAAAAAATGTCCTGGAAATACATACACAATGGTAATAACAACCATCTTCTAGTTATTCAATTGTAGTTTGAAGCAATGTCTTGCAAAAATAATAAGGGAATGAGTTCACCACCGAAGAAATTCTTGCCTAGAAATACTTTTCTCTAATTTTTGTGTCTTGTTTGTCTATACTGGTCCTAAGGTGATTATAGAGGAGAGTTGAGGTGTGAAATATCAAGCCTTGCATGACTTATTCCAGATATCAAAACAAAGAAAGGATACCTTTATATATGAGGTTGTTGTTCAAATGATTGAAATATACAATGAACAAGTCAGGGATCTTCTTGTTTCAGACAGTTCTAATAAAAGATATCCTTCTTGATCATATGGAGTTGTATTTCTTGTTTTTAAATATTTGGATTTCAGTTTCTCAGAATAAAATAATCCTTGAGTCATAGCATATTGTAAATCCACAACAATTCACAAAAAAATGGACTCAGTGTGCCAGATGCAAATGTAATACCCATTGCATGGAGTTAATGAACCTTGGACATAAGAAATATGTTGTGGGAGAAACTACTCTAAATGATCAGAGCAGTCATTCAAATAGGTTTGAAACACAATCTTCAGATAATTTCAATAATATTGGTCTCTCTTGAAACCTTTCTTCAAAAAATAAAAACATTTTTTTGTTTGCACTGTTTTTAGAGTGCATGTTCAAGGCAGAGATCTTACTTCTGGAACAATTCTTCGAGCTTGGTGTCTTCATCTTGTTGACGTTGGAGAGATGACAAATCCGAGGCCACCAAGATAGGTTAAAGGAGAGACAACATATTAACATATCACTTTTAGCTTTAGGAGACGTGATTGCTGCTCTTGCAAAAAGGAGTTCCCATGTTCCTTACCAAAACAGCAAGCTCGCACAATTGCTTCAGGATTATTTAGGTAACAAATTCAATCTTTTCCTTAATGAATAGTTATGGAAGGAAATTACTGGTTTTCTCTAGTTTGGGGTGGTAATGATGTTGGAATTTGTTCTTAAGGTGGACAAGCAAAAACTCTCATGTTTGTGAACATAAGCCCTGAATTAGATGCACATGGGGAGACAATCAACACTCTAAAATTTGCAGAGAGGGTTGCAACTGTTGAACTTGGTGCTGCATGTTCCAATAAGGAAAGTGGTGAGGTTAGGGAGCTAAAATAACATGATTGTGTTAGAATGATTCTTGAAAAATATGTTTCTTTCTGAATGATAGTCTTATTTGTTTTCCGTGGATCAAAAGAACTAAAAACAAGGGATATTTTGGTCTGTTTTCTTGAGGACCTATGGGTAGTTGAAGAATCTTGATAATGAATGCTATCCTCTAGAACACTCAAAGGTTTCCTGATGTTTGATGTTTCAAATCTAGCTTGAAGAATACACTGGAAAAGAAGGAAGCAGAAGTTGAGCAGAGAATGAGGATTGGTGTCTCACCAATAACTAGGGATTCGAGGAACAGTTATGAAATACAGAGAATGAGGATTGGTTTCTCACCAATGCATCAAAAAATGCAGATTATTTTGTGGTTATATATGTAAACAATCCAATGATATTATCTGAAAAGTGATAGAGATTTCTTTAGGCTTTTAAAAGCTCGCACAATATATAATTGGAACAAAATTTTATTACTATAAATCAATTAATTACTTCTACATACCACTAAAAGTGGCAAAAGATCTATAACCTTTGATCACCTTGAACATCAAGCACACTAAGAACCTTGACAATGGGGTTCTAATAACATTGCCAAAGATCCAAAATTGACAAAGCACAATTTAATGAGTATTGATTAGTCAAAATTACCATGTGGATCAACTACTGATATCGAAATGATGGTATATTGGATTAGGTGTGGGTTGCACTTGCATTTGAAAAATTGAACACAACGTGGATAAAGAACATTGAATACACTAGGAACCTCAACAATTGGGTTCTAATAACATGGCCAAAAATCCAAAATTGACAAAGTATAATTTAATGAGCATTGATTAGTCAAAAGTACAATGTGGATCAACAACTCATGTTAAAATGATGGTATATTGGACTAGGCGAGGGTTGCAATTCGATTGGAAAGATGAATACAACATACATAAAGAGTCACTTGGAGAAGGAATACAAAGAATCGCAGTCTTGGTTGTGCGTATAGGGATGATCAAACAAGCAAGTAGAAGCATTTGGGACATCATAAAAATTGGCAACTCATTTTTTCTAAGAGACATCCAAAAGCGCATTTTTTTATAGGGAAAATATTAAAATCCTCCTTTTGGAAAATGCATCCTTCACATTAGGGAAAAGTTTCCATCTACGTTTCCCATAGAGATATGTAGAGAAATGTTTCTTCAATTGTCCCAAAAAGGGAAAAATAAAAAACCCTTTTGGGAAAATGCATTTCCCTCTATGTTTCACCACATTTCCCACAAGAGATATGTGGAAAAATGTTTCTTGGAGCATCCTAAAAGAAAAATACACCTTGGGAACATGGGAAACATCGAGGTTCCCCCTCCCACCCTAAGGGATACATCCCTATCAAAAAGTGGTTTTTTCATTCATTTAGTGGCATTTATGAGTCATCATTGCTCATTTGTTTATGAATACAAAGTTTATCATATACTGCTATGTTGAATGGTAAGCATGTGCCAAAGCCCTGTAACAAGAGGAGATGCTTCGGATAGAATCAAGCCCAAGGCCTGAAAATTGGGACTAAACTTTCATAGTTGCAATATAATCATGTGGACAGCAGCATAGTGGGAATTTGTTATAATATAGAGACCTTACAAAACCATATTTTCTTGATGATCGGAGAGGCTTTGGTATTTCACTTGCACTGAGCATAGCATATAATTTCATCTATCGGTAAGATACATCTATAAGACCTCATTTACAGATACTTCCAAAAGTCTGCCTTGGAAATATTACTTTTATTTTAATGATCAATGAACTTCTATAACAATTATTGTTCACTAGTGTAAAAGCATAGCTCTGAAAGAATGGAAAGGTGTTGTGGGATATATCTAATATGAAGAAATCAAGAACTGAATAAGTAGGAAGTGATGTTAGCCCAAATCATGGTGTAAACTGACTAGTATTAAACTTTTTCCACTTCATACTATCACACTAGTGTGTTTGTAGCAAAAAATTGGTACTGCTCAAGGTATAACTATGGCAATCTAAAAGAAAATATCCACAGTGAAAAATTTTCAGTTTGAACCATAGATATGAACTTAAAACACATTTTGGATAAGAAAGTACATACTTGTTCAAACGTTGAGAAAAATTCCAAAAACTACAATGTTGATCCAACAACATTTGATGAAAATTCTATGCCTGCAATCAACTGCATTGGCTTCCCTTGAGGAAAAATGATTTCATCCATCTCTTTCTTGTCTTTGGATTTCTTATTCTTCAAATTTACCTTTTCTTTAGCAACCTCTAACTTAAAATCAGATACAGAAATAGACTGATCATTGATCCCCTTGATAACATCTTTCCTTCCAGGTTTGTCTATGTTGGCTCGAGGGGTCCTGACCCAGGTTCGGAGGTTTTGGTTTGCCAACAAACCCCTATAATACTAGCCCTTTCGGCAGTGACCTACTTGCACAGGCCAAAGTATCACCCGAAGCAGTATGGGAGGGTGCTGGAACCAGGTTTCTGCAACCTGGGAGAGAGAAGGTAAGTCAAGCCAGTCCGAAATTATCAGATCTACTTAGCAAGAGGCTGTTCGTAGGGTTTTCAATATATAACCAGAATGCAGCTTATCAGATCTACTTAATAGGTTCGCATCCACGTGCGTACTACCCGCTATGATCATAGAACAATATAATCACAACAATTTAATAGATCACAGATACATACACTAGAAACATAGACAGTTCACAGCTATTAACAGATACTTTTCATGCTTAATCATATAACCCAAGTTCACATCAATCATAATAGAATAGATCCAGATAACATCAGATGTCCACAATACTTTCACATATATATTACTACCAAAATCCTCTTACATTCCCAAAATACCGCATGTGCACACAGTCAACAGGGTCCGCACACAGCAAGACAAAGGATCTCTGCACACATAGCCAGCAGGATTCCTAACCCAAACAACCCTACCACAGTTCTAACAATTCATACTTTGCATCAATATTTATTCTCTTTTTACCTAAGACTCAAAAAGGTTCATCTATTTATACCAATTTAGCCTATACATCCAATGGTTCGCAAACCATGGTTTGCGGACTCTTAGTCTACCCTTGACACATTTACAATGCGTTAGGGGCTTTGACCCACCCCAAAGTCCCTGCATTAAACTAAAAAATACAAAAATGGGAAAAATTCACAGCCTTTGGGAGACCCTGCTCCAATAATCCCCCAACACAATCTTGTGACTCATCCCAAGTCACTATGCTAGTGGGGCCTTGACCTGCGCCTGCAAAAATCTGATCACCTCGGCTAATGGGGGAAGCACACCTTCACTTTGGACAGCAGAATTTTGTGCAAAGTCGACTAATTTTTCTGAAATCGGACCTTCCGTCATGGTGGTGATACTTTCCAGAGTTTGGTTTAGCTGCTTAATAGTAACATCAGCATCCAACGAAATTTTGAGGGCTTCGGCAGCCCAAGGCTTCAAATAGTCACCGAGGATCTTTTTCTTTTGTTGGAGGTCATCAATATCAACTTGGAGTGCTTGGCTGGTGTGCAGCCGTTGTAAGCACTGAGTAGGCACCAAAGTGGGCAATGTTCCACAGGTCCTGGTTTATTCCTCGCATGATTGGGTCACGTTAGACCTTGGTCCATAGCTGCATTGCGGTCTCCAGTAATTGGGCACCCTGAATGATCTTACCGGTGATGACATTCGTAGCCATGGTGACCAGCACATTTTGTTGGGCCCATACCTCCGGAGGTGTTTCGGGTTCCTGACGGGTGGTTGTGGCCGGGATCTCTGCGGTAACATCTGCGCAAAGTAGGTGAATCATGTTTTCGAGCTCCGTGTGCTTCACAGTGGCGAGGCACACTTCAACATTCTTTGCATCAATTTTTTGTTTAGCCACACCAAGCTGTTGGTGCACTTGTTGGTCTCGATGGTGAATTTCCTGAAATACAGAGACCCTGAAAGGCCTCATGAGGTAGCCTAGCTAAATTTAACTGGACTTTTGTACTGGCCTGGACTTGGATTCCCAGGTCAGGTGGACTAATCACAAGGGTTGCACCAAGTAGAGAGCAGAAACGACTTTCGTCTGTAGCTAATGCTGCACTACTAGTGGCTGAGGGCGGGCGTACCTGAGTCACACTGGTTTGCAATGTGTCTGTCTTCAGCTATAGCACACATAGCTCAGCCTGAATTGTGTCGACCACAACCTTCTGCTGCTCTTCTAAGGCTACTCATCTGTCCATCGTGGCAAGAGTCACCGCATCAACAATTTGTTCAAGGTCTCCCACAGTCAACGCGATTGTATCGTCTCATTCTGTCCACTGAGAGCGATGCTTTCTGCGAGGCGTTTTGACAGGCTCGCTTGTTCTCTTCATGTCGCGGGGGGAGGCAGGTCCTCTTGCATCCAAACCTTCTATACCCAGGTCTAGCTACGAATCCACCTGAGTCTCTGCCTCAACATCCTTCTCAAGGGTTTGCTTCTGCTGCACATCCTTTTGTGTGGTCGCACCTAT
This sequence comes from Pinus albicaulis, assembly GCA_034641835.2. Taxonomy (NCBI): domain Eukaryota; kingdom Viridiplantae; phylum Streptophyta; class Pinopsida; order Pinales; family Pinaceae; genus Pinus; species Pinus albicaulis. Next base: position 15,486,975 of record CM076573.1, read on the forward strand.
GTCCTATTTGGTATTCTTGGTCGCACCTCTGATATTCGGGATGAAAACAGGGGGGTGACCTTTTATGTGTTGTTTCCTTCGGCGCCCTTTGCACCAGTTTGGAAGCTGGTCTTCACGTTAGGAGGCTAGAGCATAATGACGTTGTCAATTTCTTCATCTGCCACCATATAAGGGAGCAAAGCCCAAGCTTTATCCTTGTGTTCTTTGATCTGAACGTTGTGCATAGTGATTTGAAATGCCACAGTTCCTTTGTATCTGTCATATATGGCAAGGGACAATCATGGTCGAGAGTTAATGGCTGCGGCCAAGCTACTCTGAAAGAGGACCCAGAAAAATTGTTTGTCCTTGAGACGTTTTGGATCCTTCGAATCCCATAAGTGTGCATAGCGAGCCCCTTCGCACATGTCCAGGGTAAGCTTAGGGAGGAATGACTCTGCAGGGGCTTCCCAGGAAACCAATGCTATGAGGAACAGTAACCAGGAATAAAAAAAGGTGCGGCCCTGCTCCTCGGACTCACGGACAATAGTCAGAAACTCATCACACAAATACTGTGCCCAGTTAAAACATACCCCTTTCCTGCATTGTGTTGCTAGCTGAATTATGTAGGCTGGGATAGAGGTGACCTGACATTTCCTCATCATTTTACATGCCAACAGCATGGTACCCAACTGCGTACCTCGGTCACTGATGGACTTGATTACGAAACCCTGAGTATTTCGCTCCACACGATATTTTTGGAACATGTATTCAGAAGTCTCCCATTCATATTTCTTACCCATGCGCTCCAGGGGGTTCGGTCCATTCATGGGGAGACCAGTAATCCGATGGACTAGCGCAGCGTCAATGGGGATCCTGTCCTGGATCCATAGGAATTCGTCATGAATTAGGGTGAGCAACTGACATGCGAGCTAGTCCGTAACATTGTAGTGACCAAAGTGTGGCATCCTAAGCAGGCTAAGGAGCCCGAACCCAGCCAAACCACGCACCCAGTGTTGGGGGACAAATTTGAACCCATCAACTCCGTAAAATATGTCAAGGTATAACTCAGGTGCCAGCTCAAGGAAGGCCTCGACATTAGCCAAATCATGATCGTCAAACTTGATTTCATGAAGCCTTCCAAAAGGTTCACCAATGACGAGGACCTCCCGCGGGGTCAACGACGTCTACAGGTAGGTGATTAAGCCATCGAGGTTCCTCAGTGTGCGTGTCGAGGTCCTGCGCGGTCGAACAAAAGGAGGTAACCAGTTGATCAGCTCAACGGTCTGGGCCTCCTCCTTAGTAGCTCGTGAGGATTTTATGTTTCATGGGGAAGTACGAGGCTTCCCTGCAACCCATTTCATGGGTTTCGGGGGCTTGCCTGAGCCCTATGATTTTTCTTTTCCTTTCCTCGTAGTTGGGCTAGGCGTGAAGAGGACCTCTTCTACTTCGAACTTGACCTCCACCACTTCCTCAATTTCTTGTTCCACCAAGGTCACTAGCTCCAAAGGTTCGTCAAGATTCGTGGCTGTCATCCTGGTGCGAAAGAAAAACTCGGGATTGCTACTGTCATAGGGAACATGTTGCTCAGACATGAAATAGATGCTATAGGCACCAAAACGTTTACAACATAAATTCATCCATGACAAACATGCCAAGTATAAGCTATTCAAGCTATACATAACCCTTGTCTGATCTAGCTCACCTGTTTTATAGCCTTGGCGATCACCCAATGGTAGGGTAGACTTCACGTGGAACTTACCATCAAGTAAATGGTAAAAAATCTAGAAATCACCACATTAATTTCCAGCTGCCCACCCCATCCAACGGTAATTTATTCTTTTTACCCGATTTGACTATTCTAGCGGCTACTTTTCACACCCGAGGTGTGCTCAGTGTACCCCTGCATTCCCAGCGCACCCCTGTGCTCTAATCATACCTCCTGTGCTCCCAGTGCACTAGCTATAGTTTGAGGGTATTTCTTCCAAATGAAATTCTACGTTGCCCTAGCCCCGCCCACAAGATATTTTGTGACATTGCCTTGCCTGCGTAGTGACCTACTATTCCTACATGAGCTTCGGCCAAGATAGCATGGCTTTCATGCTCTAGACCGTCTCTGTGAAGGACTTCATCAGTGCCTATTTTATATAAATTACTGCGATAATAGTAAAATCTGCCGCCTGGCTAACCAACTCCTTATTTTTTTGAACCAAATGTTCTGCAGGTTCCATGCCTATAGTCAAGAACGGAGTGAGAGTTAGCGAAGTGCGCATCAACAACCCTAATGGTGAACAACTACACATTAGGTAATCCTTCCTTCAAGTTAGTGGGTTCTCCACCTATCTCAATTCAGGACAAGTGATTCAGCCCAACACTCAACTTTCCTAGCTTGACTATGATTTCAAAATCGTATTTATGAAACAGCAACAGCCACCTGCAGATTCCCCCCCCCCCCAACACAGGCTTAATCACCAGGTACTCTAAAGCCGAATGATATGTAATCATCTTAATGTGTCCTCCTAATAGGTAGTGTTGATACTTTTGTAGTGCATAGACCATGGTCGGCCCTTCCATCTTCGAGGTGTCATTATTGCGCTCCACACTCAAGAGTTTTTGACCAACGACTACGATTGGGTGATCAATGTCTCTGGTGCTGGGCTACGTAAGAACCATTCCCAAGGCAAGCCCTGAAGAATCAACATGACCATGAGATACCTTCGCCCAATCAGGAAAAATAGGAACATGTGCGGATACCATCTTTTCCTTGAGTAGCTCAAAGCTCCTCTAGCGCTCAGCATCCCAAAAGAATGAAACATTTTTCGTAAGCAGCTTTTCCAGAGGTGCAGTGATCAGTGCGTATCCCTGAATTAATTTTTTGTAGTATCCCGTATGTCCAAGGATCAAACTCGGATGTTTCTCAGTCATAGGACTCACCCAGTTCAACTATTCAATCGGTTTGATGAAAATTTTATTGATCTCCTCCCTAACCTTCTGCGTATGATAAGGGCATTGTTTTACCGACCGCGCTTCTAGTTTCAGAGTGATGTGCATAATGCCTAAGTCCCCCGCAATCTCCTTAAGCTCTGGAAACGTTTTTGGAAATAAGTCTTGATATTCCATGAGCAGTTTCACAATATTTCCTATTGTCTCATCATCCCAGTAGTCCCCAATTCTAGCCCACTTGAGTTTCTCTTCTGTACCAATGTTAACTTCTCACAGCTTCAAGGGTTTCGTAACATCCACAATGTGTAACAGAGGTCCTGCAACTGTGTGTTCTTCTGATTCTGGGATCAAGATATTGTGTGGATCCTCGTCGCACTCTCCTATGGTGATATTATGGCAGTTGACACTATCCTACATCTGTGTCTCCCATGTGGGTATTTCGCCCGCTGCGTAGGGGTTGGATTCACCAACTACAAAGGTATTGATATTCTGCAGAGCTTCATCAAGCACCTCCAATCCTCCCATTAACCCGAATGTCCCCAATAATTCATCCTTAAGGTTTCCCACTAGCGGGTGCGTTGATGTAGCTCCACATCTAGGTACCATGCAGTGGGAATTGGTCCCAAGGCATGAATAAACATGTGAACCCATTCTTCTTCAGCATGATCACACCATTGCTCCATCCAGGCGAACAAATGTTCGCACGGATCCCCTGGGCCACAGAATATCTTGATGCACATGCCAACCGAAGGTTCAAATTGTAGGAAGATCATATCCCGACATTCCTCCCATTCCTGGAATGCCCCCTTATGCGTGTCCCACAATCTTGCATGAATTGCATGCATAGCTAGATTATGGGCCCGTAGCCTTCGTTCTCTGGGAACCTCAGCCTCGAATGTTCGCAAAAATTCCTTTATACTACTGGAATTGCCAAAGTAGGGTATTTATCTTAGCTCAGAGGATATACATGAGAATTGCCTAGTAATTTTCAGGCAGCGTAGCGCAGAGACATCATGCAGTCGTTTTTTCCAATTCTCTATTCCTTCGTTGAAGTCAGAAAAGCATTTGTTATCCTTTTCCCAACAAAGCACACCATCGACCGTAGGATTTATCCAGTCTTCGTCCCTCGAAGTTAACTTATAGATGTGGTCCACCTCTTCTTCCTCCCACGCTGGCTCAATATACCTTTCTCCTTCTACAGGGTCCAGTGGTATGATTACCCGTCTTCGTTCACTTTCAAAAACCATGTTGCATTTCTTCAAACTGATAATACTGCCCATATCAATGGCCCAATCTAATCATATGAGTGCCAAGTAGGGGTCCGCATCTTCTACAATCTGAGTGACTTCAAAGTCAGCCAGTACCTTAACTCCAGTGATATTTACTACAATCTTTGATAATCTTCCCAACGATATGATATTTTTTTGATTAGCCATGCACAACTAGATAGTGGACCATTCCAATTTAGATTCTCCCATTCGCTGCCAAGTCTGTTTAGGTAGTAAATTCGCATCTGATCCTAGGTCTAGAATAACCTGGTCCATTTTTTAATCACCAATTTGTGTGGTTAATCGCATCTCTCGACCAGTGCGTCTCTTCTGCTCATATAGTTTGTGCACATCCTTAACTATCATGACTGGGTCTACTTTTCCTACGCAACCATCGAGTAGGGCTTGGAGGTTTTCTATGACCCGCTGATTACGCAGCAGCTTCATGCATGTTTGCAAGAATGGTTTGACCTCATATTCAACTCTACTGTCTAGAGCTGATGTTTCATCCTGAGCAAAGTCTTGCTGAGCTGCGACAGAGGTGTGATCGCTTAAAAAATTCAAAACATCATTATGAAAAGATTACTTATGATCATGGGTCAAAATAGGGTCTTAGGAGTCATTTCTTGAGTTTGACCAAGGGAACTGTTAATTTTTTTTTTAAAGTTTAAGCCTACCCTAGTGTTTAAATAAACTCATCTTAAAGGTCTTTCATGTCAATTATTTCATCATTTTAGGATTCATTTCAATGCCCAAATTTTTTGTATCAAAACTGCCCAATTAGCCAAGAAACCACAATTTCGTAGCGCCTCATGTTAAAAAAATTCACTTTGCGCTACGAAAGCGCTGATAGTTTCGTAGTGCAAACAACAAATATTACACTACAGGTGCTACGAAAGCGTGGTTTTGTAACTCTCTTGTTAGTTGAGTTGTCACATGTCAGAAACCATTGGGAAAGGGTAGGATAGAGGCTTATTGAGTCATGTAATGATGAAATCGAAGTACACACCCACGTTTGCAGTCATCATGGTCAGTTTAGGTTATGAATGAGTCATCATTTTTAGTTATGAAAGGACATTTGAAATTCAAATTCTTTCCTCATTAGTCATTCTCATTCCTTTTGGATTTCATTTGTAATATCTGAGCTTTGAGTATCGAGCCAAACTTGTGGCTGGTTCTTACAAAGGCTTATTATATCCATTTCAAGTGAGGTTGCTCACAAATTTATTCAAGCGAGGCTGATACATCTATATCAAGCGAGGCTAAAAGATTTACATCAAGCGAGGCTGAGAGTTTCTCTGAAGAATATGGTAGAGAAAATAAAAATACATAGAGGAGGAAAGTGCTTAAGGCATGAACCTGAAGATATGAAGGCAATACCTGAAGACCCAGCAGTGATGGAAGCATTCAAAAGAGTAGGTTACCTATTGTTTTTGTGAGAAATTACAGGGGTGTAATACACAGGTATCCAAGGAATTTTCTATTAATTTCAATGGAAAAGCCACTAAAGTGGGGATGCTAATTTTTTCTATCACACCAGAGGTCATTGTTGTCGTTAAAGAGATTCCAAGAGGTCAAGAAACCTGGTTCAAAGGATTCAAATTTAATATAGAGTAGTGTAAAGAGTTCATGAAACCTGAGCACATTGAGATGGATCTCAACAATGCTATCCCGAGAAGCTGCATCAAAGATAATTATTCAAAATTGCTGCTCAACATTCAGAAACATTTTACCTATGAAGGCAAATATCACAAGTTTTATTCATACCATTTAAAATTGCTTCTACACTTCATTAGTAATATTTCACTTGACTTACCATTTTATTTGCATAGAAGTCTTGCAAAGATGGCTGATAAGGTGCAAGAAAAATCTGAGGGGAGTGAGACATCATTATTTCATCATGGCTTAATGAGATTATTAATTTTAGATGAAATTTAAAAGATAGGTAGAGATTGGCCATCATTCTTGTTTGTAAATGGTTTTGAGTTGGAAACCCTAACTCCTGCAAGAAATCCTAAAGCTAAAGGGGTTCCATCGCCACTAGTAGTAGAACCAAGCCATCCTATGGTTGCAAAACCAAAAGAACCTGCAAAAGTAAAACCAAGAAAACAAACTAAGAAAAGGCCAGAGAAAATGCAAATGCTTGGTACACCAACTCTCCCATCTGCAAAACAGAAATCAAAGGTTGTCAAATATGCAAAACAAGAACAAGCTGTCAGCAAACAAGGGACCAAAAGAATAACTAGAATCCAAGTAGTGGTTTTGAAAGGAAAGACAGTTGCTATAGAAGATAGCCCAATAACAAAGGGGAGTCTAGAGGATATTCTTCATGCCATTGACATAGAAGAAACACCTATTTTCCAAGCTGAATTTATTGGAAGAGATGAGCAGAAGTTGAAAAAGGCTAAGTCTGTGAAGAGATTAGAATTTGAAAGGGAAGATGCAGGTTTCATTTTTCAAGCAAGAAAGCCTATGACAAGGCATGCTAGGAAATTAATGGAAGGCATCAAAGAAGTTCAAAAGCCCACTGAGACAACTAAATCACCTAAAGAGATTATTGATCTCTCTTCACCCACAGTGAAGCATACAATCAACAAATTAAAAAGGGGAAAAGAGAAAGTGACAGAGAAAACAGAGTTTCAACGCCTTGAGGAAAAGTTGAAGTTGACAAACCAGGAAATTGTTGTCATGAAAAATAGAGCTAGAAAACACAGTGCCGAGAAAGTACAGTTTAAAAGGATGAAGGAAATGTAGGAAGACAAGTTGATTCTGTTTCTAAAACTTTAGACAATGCAGAGCAACTTTTCAAGTGGACAAGTCCAGCAATAAAGGAAGCTAAGTTTTTCAGAATAATAAACACCCATCTGAGAGCTAGTAACAAAAGACTTAAAGACTAGGTGAAGGATTTACAAGAGAAATTGGAGTTAATTCATGATGAGCTACAGAGCAAAGGCATTAAAATGACAGTCATAGAAGAACCAATATGTCAACCAATTGCAAATGAAGAATAAATGCCTCAAGGAAGCTGAAATGAAGTTGTTTTATAGTTTGAATGGTTTGAAGATTATGAGGATAGGTTTTATTTTGAATTTTTGGACAACAACAGTTTTCATTTAACAAATTTATGAAAAATCTGCATACTCAGCAGTTTTGTAGTGCCTCTAGGCTTGAAAAGCAGAAAAGCGCTACGAAACTGCTGTAGCTCCCTTTTTGCTTCTTTTGGTCAATATTTAAGGTTTTAAAAGATGAGTTAAGAGCTAAAATTGATATGAAGGCTATGTTAAAAGGTGATTAAAATGATGCAAGAGGAAAGAGTCAAGTTTTTGGAGAATAAAGGCTTGAAATGGCAGCGCTACAGAAAGCGCTACGAAACTGTTGTATTTTTGTAGTGCAACATATTACAGCCTTTTGAACAATTTTTGAAGCGGTTTTGGACAGCTGGAGGCTAGGAAAGAGTGATGGGATATTTTAAGCTAACTTCCAACAGCCAAGGACCACGAAATGAAGATTAAATGATGGTCAGAATGTTCAAAGAAGGAAAAAGATGCTATGCCTAAAAAACAGGGCATTATTTCCTATTTTTGTGGAGGTCAGCAATGTGGTCATGAAGAACTGAATATCATTATCCAAATTTGACTATGTGATGTTACACTTGTCAATGATGTAATTTCAAATGGATAAGGTTGTTATAGATAGTAAGGAGTTTGAGTCCTTTTTGAAATAGGACTGTCAAGTAGGATAGGTGTCTTTTTGTAATAAATTTCATGTTTTATGGTTATGCAAGGTGTCAATGGATAGAAATTCAATGTATCTAGCCTAGAGGAAAATCATCTGATGATGTAAGAGGTCTATTAAAGTTCATTGGGTCGAATTTGTCAAGGGTTGGACATTTTTGGCAAAACTGTGCTTGTTGTGAATTGACTGTTTTCAGCTAATACAAAGATCTTCTACTTGACCAACTTGAGATTCTGAAGGAGTTTTAGTGTTTTCCTATTCTATAGGTATCTATTATATATCTCATTTGTAGTGGTTTTCATCTATATTACTCATAATTCATCTATTATATGCTTTGACTTCCTTTATAAGTGAACTGACTGTGTTTTTACATGTTTCATGTGTGTGTGCTTTATTACTAAAAACTCTTATATGCCTCAACTTCCATGTCAAGTAGAATCATTGAATTTCTGAACTATTTTGACTACATAAGCCCAATGTATACATTCTAATGTTATTTTTAACCTACATCTATAATTATCAGTTTATTTCCTAAATAAAGTTAGCCATCTATATTTTTATTCATATCATTAACCCTTGAGAGAGCCCTCTCAGGTTGAGGAGGCTAAGCCTCAGTCACAAGATTAGGTTTGAGATAGTTACATGAGATTGTCTGATCAAGCTGCCTATGAGGTCCAATTTTGTGATAACAAGAGCTATCCTTCTCCTGCTGTAAGTCCACGCCTTCCTGTTTAGCGACTGATTTATGGATAAGAGGCTCCATCTCATATTTCTCCATAGACCCTCTGGTGGCCATACCACTATGCATTATCATATTAATGCTCAGCTCCTCCTCACGAGGTTCCACATTAACCTGTTGTATATTATGTGTGGGTGTCTATTGCTTTTCCTGCACATTGGCCATTAGAATAGGACAGTCCTCGATCACATGGTCCAAATATTTGCAATATCTATAGGATTGTCGTGTTGGGATCGTGCTTCCCCTTGCAAAGTGACCTACTTCCCCATAGTTATATCAGATTATTTGGCCTCTACACCTACCTACTCTTCTACCCCGTCCCCCTCCCCTGCCCCTAGTTGGGGAGCTTCCTATACCCGCAGGGGATCTAGGTGATGAGGGGTCCGACTGTACCCTATATAGGTTTCCTTGGTATATCATCAGATCATACGTTTAGCAGTTATGTTCATCATGTCCTACAGACCTACAAAACCTACACCATTGTTGCTTTACTTCTGGGATATATACAACAAGGCGGGGGAAGTGGTTGGTATCATGCATCCCAGCAATGCGACAGTCATCACACCATAGCGCTGAACCACTTGGTCCTGCAACTTCCCTAGGACGCAACAGAATGGGTCCCTCGACCTGTATGTAATCTTCTAGTAGAGGAAAATTATCCTTGGTGTGTCCATTCACCCTGCATCGTATGCACCATCTCTCAGGGCTGGCCTCCACTCCTCGCTCCTTTCACAGATTCTGGATCTCCATGTGCATTGCCTCTAGCTGGCCTTGTATCTATTGTACTCCTAACTGGGTATCATCTCTTAGCACAACCTCCAAGGCCTTCTCATACATTTCAATGGCTTGATGACCCATCGGAACGCGTAGATGGGGCAACAAAATAGCAATGAACCACTCCGCGTGCTGCTTGTCATCATACTAGAATCCTCCTTCTCAGATTACTTTCTTTAATCATTGATCCGCTTCCCATACGGACTCAAATGGTCCTTGCTGGGAATCTTCAAGTCGTTCAATATCTAAGAGTAGGACTTAGGCTTCCTGAACTGTCGTTTCAATGCATTCTTGATTTCCTCAATAGTCGCATTCGCATGTTGGTCAATATATCCCACGTACCAGTCCAAGGCTCTTTCTTCAAAGGCAAGTGATAGCTGTGCCCTTTTCAGTGCATCACTAGCCACGTTATATGCAGACTGATCCTACTACAAACCAGAACCGATCCATGTCTTCATCCCCTATGCCCTTGAAGGTAGGTAGCTTCATGTGAAAGGCCATATCATCTTCTAGTGGGGGTGGAGGTGAGTTCTTACCCCTACGAAGGTTCGAAGGCAGCGTAGATGGAGAGCTATGCGCAACAAAATTTCTTACTGGACTGTAGATAGATCGATCCCCTTCTTGATTAGTTATGTAGTAATTACCACTACACATTGTACCCTCACTTTGATCGGAGCTCATTCACTCTATATGGCTACACAAAATGCTTTTTCGCACAACAAGATCTTAATCAGTAATGGAAATTTTTTTCAGAAACTTACCCCGAAAACCATTGAAGAACTTCCCCTCTACTTCTAAGACACAAATTGGTTGACCGAAAATTATGTCACAAATCCTCCTATCACACTGTCCACCCAGTGATCTACCATGAGAGTGATGGTGTTATCAGTCTTTTCTAACTTATGGATCCGCTCTGGGGTCTACTGTGTGACATGTTCGTCTTTCCAACACTTCTGAAAATCGACAAGCCTTGCGAGCCACTCTTGGAGTTCGATCGCAATCATCACAAATAAAATCTCATAGATCTCTGTGAAAATGTACTTATTCTTCCACTCCTCTGAAGTCAACCTCGCACTGTGATTTTCTTTTACTGCGAATTCTTGAACTTTATTTTCAAACCACTCATCTTTTTATTTCCTCTCGGGTTTCCAATACGGTCTTGGCATTACTTGATCTCTCTCAAAATTCTCCCAGTCTTGGCAACAGAACCATTTTTTGGCTTGAGGGGTCTTGACCCAAGTTCGGAGGTTAAGGTTTGCTAACAAACCCCTATACTATTGGCCCTTTCAGCAGTGACCTGCTTGTGCAGGCCAAAGTCTCACCCAAAGTAGTATGGGAGGGTGCTGGAACTAGGTTTCCACACCTTGGGAGAGAGAAGGTAAGTCAAGCCAGTCCACAATTATCAGATATACTCAAAAAGAGGTTGTTCGAGGGTTTTCAATATATAACCAGAATGAAGCTTATCAAATATACTTAATAGGTATTCATCCACGTGCGTACTACCCGCTATGATAACAGAATAGTATAATCATAGCAAATTAATAGATCACATATACATATACCAAAAACATAGATATTTTGCAGCTATTAACAGATACTTCTCATACTTAATCATATAACCCAAGTTCGCATCAATAATAACATAACAGATCCAAATAACATCATATGTCCACAATACTTTTGCATATATATTACTACCAAAATCCTCTTACATTCCAAAAATATCGCCTACGCACACAGCCAGCAGAACAGAGGATCTCTGCGCACACAACTAGTAGGAGTCCTAACCTAAACAACCCTACCACAGATCTAACAATTCACACTTCACATCAATATCTATTCTCTTTTTACCTAAGACTAAAAAAGGTTCATCTATTTCTACCGATTTAGCCTACGCTTCCAATGGTCCACAAATAGTGGTTTGTGGACTCTTGGTCTACCCTTGACCTATTTACAATGTGTTAGGGGCTTTGAACCACCCAAAATTCCCTGCGTTAGACTAAACAATACAAAAATATACAAAAATGGGAAAAATTCACAGCCTTTGGGAGACCCTTCTCCAACAGTCTATATTGTTTGATTTTATTTTCTTTGTTTGCTTCACATCGACCTTTAGAAGATTTTCGCTTTCTATTGGCATCATATTTCTAGCTTTACAATTAATTTTAGAGGAATTAATTTTGTTTGATTTTGGGTTTATTTTATCCCTTTTTTTCCCTCGAGAGGCCCTCTGCTTTCATGAATAGCTAGAAAATTTTGTGCATCTTTACTTGCAGTCACATCCTTATCTTCAACGTTATAATTTTCATTTTTTGTAATCCAAGGGGATTCTGTTTTATCTGACTTTGTCTCTTTGTCATTTACAATGTTACTTGCCAATTGCCCCTCTTCACAAAGACCCTTTATTGGAAGATCTATCTCAGCCTTGAACTTGATTTTTCTCTTCGAATTACATTTGGTATTTATTGATTTTCCATTCAGAGCACATGTATCTGATATCCTCTTCCCATCATTGTCAATATTACAATAAATATTTCCGTCATTCAAATTGACCTCCATTTTTACCATATTAATTCTCTTATGACTCTTCCCCACCCTCAAAACTGGAGCAGATTCTCTATGTGAATCAAAATCTTTCTCACTTATGGTTTTAGAGCTAGTACTTAAGTTTTTTTCTTTTTTACGCTGTGAAACAACTCTTGGAAGAGCAGACGATTCATCTAATGGCTTTTTCAACTTGTGAACTTTTGAAGGACTGGAAGACTTGACCAATGACTTTTCAGATTTCTCAGCCTTTGATGGAGACACTAGAGGTGAACTATTTTGCTCTTTTAGAGGAGAACTCTCAGTTGCTTCTAGAGAAGCCATGGAACTCTGAACATGCTTCAATTTATTGACAAGGTCTTTCACATTGACATTTCCATAACGAATAGATTCCAAGATACTGTTTATTGTGGAAAAATTCAAAGAAATGACATGTTCCTGTGTCAGGACAGAATAAATTATCAGAAATAAAACACATGTGAGTGTGAGAGGATAGAAACTAAGCAATAGCATTGTAATGGACGGGTTTATGGATGTAAACCACTAAGAATCAGGTGGTATAGTAAACTAACCTATTAAGAAAACACTTAGGGAAAAATTTTTGTGTGCATGATTTATTGTCAATGACATTCTTGCAAGATGCCATGAATTCCAGTGTCTTTTTTCGGCATTGCTACAAGCTCAAGTGATGTGATTAGAATTAAAAAACCTTGTGAAAGCATAAAATGAGGAATGCATATCAAGAGAGAGAGAGAAAGATTCCAACACACACACCTGGTGGCAATTCTTTCCATTTTCAAAATCATAAATTCTCCCTCGAATAACACGCACTCTTGGAGACTTTGTCCGCTTCTGTGCCCCATCCAAGGCTGAAACTGTAATGTTCCAAAATTTGCACATAGCAATTTGGAACATTAGATTTTTCCACTTTCACTTAGAAGAGGAATAAATGGGTAAGGAGGCCCATGAATAATAAAAATATGAATAATTTCCACCTTAATAAAGAAGGGGATCACTTCAGAAGCTGAAATTTACTCTTACAAGTGTGAACAGAGGTAAAATAGATGAAGAGAGTCAATTTTGACTAAGTCAACATGCATTCTTGAGGAGGAAGAGATCACCTAAGTAAACCAGTTAAATGTGAACAAGGATCAGCCTAAGACACACATACGTGAACTAGATTGAAGATCCTTAGTGTGAAAGGAGGCATTGGAGGTGGATTAGTTTTAGTTGACCAAAGTCAACAGCGCAGCCACAAGAGGAGGGAAGCTAGGGCAGCGCAGTTTTGAAAGAGGAAGCTACATGAAGAAGTCACCTCAAAATTATGTGGGGTCCGGGGTGAGGAGGCTCACCAAAGATAAAACGAAGGCATAGCATCAAAGGGAGATCATTCACGTATCCATATAGTTTTGTCTACAGACCATTTGCATACTTCAGTTGTTTATCCGGAGTTGCTGCACTGCTTAGAGCAAAGAATTCCCATGTGGGAATTCCATCCTCTCTTTAGATCAACTTGCTTAAGGGATCAAGAAGGAAGGATTAGAGATTCATTTTTGTATTTGGCCTGAGGCCATTCATATATATTCAGATGTAGCACAATCATCTTCAAAAAAAATTGTCCTTTGTGTAGCAGCAACAGCAACACAGCTGCACCCTTTGATTTAATGCAAATCCTTGAGGAGGAGGTGTTCATTTCCCTTCGGGAGTTTTCATAAGAGGGCTAGGGCCATTTATTTGTATTATTATGATATTTCATGTCATGTACAGCCATTTTTAATACAGAGATGCAATAACTACGTTATTTCTGCAGTTCTTTTTTTATTCATGTATTTTGTTGGAAACCCTTGCTGGGTATCTCTCTCCTTGTGTATAAGTGCTTAAATCTCCATTTATTTGCTGTATGACTCATGTAAAATCTATATAAAAATTATATCATAATTTTTTGCAGAAACCATTTCATAAAATACGCTCTCTATGCTTCAGAAAATTCTGCATACTCCAAGTCTTGGGAAATCAGGGTTTTAAAGCCTAGTTTGGGAAGGAGGAGTTGTTTAACTAAGCTAGAATCATTTGTTTAAGATGAAATTCGGAGCATAGGTTAATCTTAATCTAATATATCAGATACAACCACTTCCCACCCTTATTTTCACGCAGATATCATAATATACACATTGTAGGTCCAAAATCATCACTTTTCCCCACCCTTTTTCCCATAAAACGCTGTATAAAGTTGTTTTTGTTGTATCAACTGAAGGAATTTTTATTGAAAATATGTTATGACATTATTTGATTCTGCATAACCATTTTTTTTTCAAATATTTCTTATTTCCCCAATTGGGAACATTATAGTGGTATCAGAGCATGACCTTTGGCTCAGCCTGTGGCTTCATGCCAAAGTGTTGACTCCCTGAAGGAGGAATATTTACATAGATATAGACAAAGCCTGAGAAGGGGCTAGATAGCCTCCATATCTCATCCTCTCTTTAGAGGTGACATATCCGGTAAATGCCCTCTAAGTCCATCTCTAAAATAGCCTTGTTCATATTTCCATCAAAGGGTTTCTTCAGTGGTGGCTTTAAGCAAGTTCAAAATGATGGAGAGGATGATTTTACTCTCATCCATATTCAAAACCAAGAAAATAGGAGAAGAGAAATACAGTGAAACTCCAAGAGGGTTTCAAGGAGGAGAAAATTGCGGTGAGACCTCTAGAGGGTTTCAAGAAGCAAAGGTAGATGCATGCACTTCCTATTCCTAGAGAGGACGTGAAGAATAAGGAGAAAAATTAGAGCATGAAAATATAAGTGGGTATTTGGCAAAATACAAGTGCCAACCTAGGGCTTCCAAAGAAACCCTAGATTTTCCTCAGTTTATTCAACTAAGAGAAGAAAGAAGACCCACACCACCATGGGAGGAGGAAAGTACCAGCGCTGCCATGAATTTGAGAGAGCAGCCATCTACACCAGTTGTTGGATCAGCCAACATATTGAAGAAAGGACCTCTTGTAGCTATAGAAGATGTCCCAAAGACTCATAGAGGTATGCATAAATTTCCATGTCTTAACATTTCAGAAAATTCTATGAAAAGGGTTGGAAATTTGTTTGCATATGGCCCAGGATCAAATGATGTTGTGGAGATAAAGCAGCAATATTGCACTACGTTGGGTAAGCTTTAATGGTTCAAGGGAGATTTGAACCAACAACCTCATGTTTCACTAATGAGCTACACACAACCCTTGAGGTTGGAGTATGATCTTTTGGAGGATGACATCAACTTTGGGAGGAAGTATGAGGTAGCAACTATGTCATTGGGGAGACTATCAGCGTTGCCAAACAATAGCAGTAAGGAGGCTTTTCCTTCAAGCCACTTGGATCCTTATGGGTTCAAGATGATCAGTGGTGAGAGATCTTCTTTAGGAGGTCTCCAAGGAGTGGCATTCCAACATTCCCTGGAATGCAAGAAGAAGAGATTGATATGGGAGGATGTTGATCTTCTTTGGATGGGTACCAAGATGGAGAGGGGTAGGAGGCATCCATCGGTGGCTAAGTGGAATTGGATAGAGGGCAAGAAGCTAGAGAGTTACTTGCAACTCTATGATACCAGGCAGCAAGAGGCAAGACTGCGCTGGCTACTCTTGAGAGAGTTTGGCCAACATGAGGCATATCCTTTTCTCAAGGGTATGTGGAGGAAAAGAGATTGGTAGGATACTTTCATCATGGGGCAGCAAGAAGTGTGGATGCATTATGATGGTAGGGTAATTTTTTTCACTACAGTAGTTGTATGGTGGAGGTATGATGGGGCAGCAAAGCCATTTGTTGCTTTGGAGGATTGAGAGAGAGCAAAGACAGAGTTGCTCTCACATTTTGAATGATGTTTCAATGGAATGATATGGCAACATTATGAGAGGAGTATTTTACATTGAACATGTCGGAGGATGGATTTATGAGTTGGCAGGAGCCTATTTTCATAGGCCAACAGCATTTTCACTTGGGAGCATGAGCTTATTGGTGGGATGTCCTCAGGATCAATTCATATTTGATGCACTTGGTGGGAATAGAGGAGGTGAGATTGATAAAATGGTGGATGGACTCATTGGTTGCTGTGATATGCTCACTTTGACATGGATGTCCAAGCATAAGAGGGAGGATTTTCATGGGACATGTGATTCACCCCTCTTCAGATTGATATTCCACACCACTATGGAGGATTCATCTATGGATCCTGTCACCATCTTGCTTCCATCACATGGTAAGAACTTTGTTGTTGCACTTATTGATTTTTCATCACTATATTTGTATACTCTTACCATGTCCTTGTAGTGCATTTATCTACAAAGGGGAAATTTTTTCTTTGGGCTCCATGGTCCATCTTTGGCCAGCTATTATGATGGAGACAGCCATCTAATGTATAATCCAGGGAAAGTATATAGTTTCTTATTATGTTCTCAATTGACATATTCAGCCATCTACTATTTACTAGTGGGTGTGATGACTTATACAGCAAGCCATTTGTCAAGAGACAACTTGCCATACTTTTTTGTGAAGCTGCAGTGGGGAAGACTGCGCTATGACCATTTGGGAGACTATTGGTACACTCCAGCACTAAATAGAACCTTAATCTTTCCTATCATTGTGATATTGATCATGGTCCTATGTATTGATGTTATTATTTCCTATATAGGGAAAATGATTGGAGGAGGAACACATGGAGTGGGTGTGTTCTTGGGGGAGGAGCATCCCCAAATTTTCTGCATTACATGCTCTAAGGGGAGCATGGGAGAGGACATGGCCTCTATAGCAACATATTTTTTTCTTAATGAGGAGGGCCATGAGATGGATGAGGTGCTTTATAATGATGATTTCTTATCCATCATGTATGAGATGGGTTGGGCCAGCTTGATTCACAGCGCTGGGAGAGGAACCTTTGGAGGTATAGCTCCCTTCTTGTCATTTGGGGGAAAAATGATGGCAGCGCAAGATCAGAAAATCCTTTACACTTGTCTTAAGTGGAAAGGAGAGCAGCATGGGGTAGGCTACTATGTCTACCATGATTACAATTTCAGCCCACCTACCTTGCCAGAGCTTTAGGTGGAGGATGGTGTACATGAGTTACCATTTTGGAAGGTGGTTCATTTTGCTTGGTTGATAGCTTGGGGAGGAGGAATTCAAGTGGGGGATGATGAATCCCAATCTATATCATCCTTCATGGTGAAGAGAACCTTCAAACAACCCATTTTTGCCTCCATGGATGATCCACTATCACATAATTCCAGCTATTTGGATAACTTACATACTTGGGAGAGGCAACTTGGAGAGATGATGATGATGCAGCGCTTTGATAATTGGAGACTTTCATCTTATGAGATTGTTGTAGGGGGAGAAGAGGGTGATATTTAGTCCTATACTTGCAGTTTCTTGAGGACAAGCAACATTTGGGAGGGGAGGGCTGTAATGTTCCAAAATTTGCACATAGCAATTTGGAACATTAGATTTTGCCACTTTCACTTAGAAGAGGAATAAATGGGTAAGGAGGCCCATGAATAATAAAAAAATGAATAATTTCCACCTTAATAAGGAAGGGGATCACTTCAGGAGCTGAACTTTACACTTACAAGTGTGAACAGAGGTAAAATAGATTAAGACATAGTCGAGTTTGACTAAGTCAACATGCATTCTTGAGGAGGAAGAGATCACCTAAGTAAACCAGTTAAATGTGAACAAGGATCAGCCTAAGACACACATATGTGAACTAGATTGAAGATCATTAGTGTGAAAGGAGGCATTGGAGGTGGATTAGTTTTAGATGACCAAAGTCAACAATGCAACCACAAGAGGAGGGAAGCTAGCTAGGGCAGCACAATTTTGAAAGAGGAAGCTTTATGAAGAAGTCACCTCAGCATTATGTGGGGGGTGAGGAGGCTCACCAAAGATAAAATGAAGGCATAGCATCAAAGGGAGATATTCATGTATTCATATATTTTGGTCTAGAGACCATTTGCATACTTCAGCTCTTTAGTCGGAGTTGCTGCATTGCTTAGTGCAAAGAATTCCTGTGCGGGAATTCCATCCTCTCTTTAGATCAACTTGCTTGAGGGATCAAGAGGGAAGGATTAGAGCTTCATTTATGTATTTTTCTTGAGGCCATTCATCTACATTCAGCTTCAGCACAATCATCTTCAGAAAACTGCGTCCTTTCTGTAGCAGCAGCAACAACACAGCTGCACCCTTCGATTTAATGCAAATCCTTGAGGAGGAGGTGTTCATTTCCCTCCGGGAGTTTTCATAAGAGGACTAGGGCCATTTATTTGTATTATTCTGATATTTCATGTCATGTACAGCCATGTTTAATACAAATATGCAGTAACTGTCTTATTTTTGCAGTTCTTTTGTTATTCATGTATTTTTCCGAGTATCTTTCTCCTTGTGTATAAGTGCTTAAATATCCATTTATTTGATGTATGACTCATGTAAAATATATATCATAATTCTCTCATCATTTTTTTTCAGAAACCATTTCATAAAATACGCTCTCTATGCTTCAGAAAATTCTGCATACTCCAAGTCTTGGGAAATCAGGGTTTTAAAGCCTAGTTTGGGAAGGAGGAGCTGTTTAGCTAAGCTATAGTAGTTGTTTAAGATGAAATTCTGAGAATAGGTCCCTCTTGACCTAATATATCATATCCAACCGCTTCCCACCCTTATTTTCATGCAGATATCTGAATATACACATTTTAGGGCCAAAATCATCACTTTTCCCCACCTTTTTTTCCCATAAAACGCTGTATAAGGTTGATGTTGTTGTATCAACAGAAGGATTTGTTATTGAACATATTTCATGTCATTATTTTATGCTTTATAACCATATTTTTGTCAAATATTTCTTATTTCCCCAATTGGGAACATTACAGAAACTTTCTTTTTGGAATCGCTTGCTCAGGGAGAAGACATGTTCTCTTTGTTGTCTGCATGTAATTTATTATTGGGATAAAAACTCAAACCATTTGAGTTGTCCTTTTCATCTCTTTTGTGATGATTCTATTTTTTTGGAAGAGCTTCTTGGGGAGGACATTTTTGCTATTGTTGCCGTATGTTTTCTTAAGTCGTGATATTTGTCACTTTTGAGATGAGATACTGATTCCTTTTTAAGGGTTTGATTTGGAATCATCACAGTTTCACCCTCACTACATTTTGTGCCATGATTTTCCTTAAATGGGCTCCTTTTTTCCTCAGCCTTTACTTCATTGCAGTCGGTTACAACACTTGCAATAACATTCCCATTCTTCAAGGTGTTCTTCTCTTGAACTCTCTCACTTTTGGGGATTTCGTTTCTAGGCAAGGAAAGATTCTTATTTGAGAGGGGAGTTGAAGGATGATCATGAATTTTTTTGTAGTTTGCTTCACCAACTGAGTTTGATGACCCAATCTTTCTACAACTACCAATGCCTAACCGAGGAGTCCTTATTTTTTGAGCTGGAGAAAGGTCCATTTTTCCTCTTAACCCTCTATATCATCAATAAAGAAACCCAATTATTCGATCTACTGCATTGAAATAAACCAAAAAGCATGTATATAACATCAAGAAAAATCATTTCCATTGTAGAAATGAGACATCTTACAAGAAAATCAAAACTGATGAATATGATAGTTAGTACACCTTGTAACAAAACGTCTACAAGTATTATCATACATATAAATTTCCAGAAAACATGTGATTCAAGGTGAAATACAAGACAAGGGACTCCATTACAAACATTTAATGTGGTCGATTTTCTTGGGGTGATTTCGAAGCAGAACCATTTTTCAAAAGAAATATCCAGAGCACTGATAATATAAATAATGGGCACATGCAATTAGATCCATAAGAAGCAACATATTATTTGCTGAATTAAACATCCACTTGGGAAAAAGGCTTTGACTGGCACTCCCTATCTCTATATTTCAATTTGAGAGATGCTTTGTTGCTGGTAAAAAATCAGTGGGAGATGACCAAAAAAAAGTGATGTGTTTTGGGCAAGAGAAATGTTATTTTAACTAGTAAAAGGTCTAAAATTTAAACAAAAAATGAATACTCCCTCTCTCCATTTTTCCAAACATCATTTTTAATATTATGCCCTTCAAATATTGTTTTTAATATCATTCCCATTGTTGTTTTGATGGGTGTTGAGCACACTCCGCGATTTCTTGTAATTTCAACAATTGATTTAAAAGGAAGCTTCCAAAATCAATTCAATTTCATTTTAATAAATTTCTTGCAAAAAAATTGATGATTAACCACATAATGAGGGGTTCAAAGACCTTAAAAAATTTATGTGATTTATCCAAAAGAGTTTTTAAATAAATAAATTAGTTAATTATTTAAACAAAATTGAGATAAAATAGTAAATTTAGGAGAGGTTTTTGGGTTCTAGAATTTTGCAACCCATGGTTTGCTCATGGTATTCCACCTTGTCAAGAAGGGGGAATTAACCTGATCGTAGGTCCCAACTAGACCTGATTTCATTTGGAATGGCTAATCCCAACAAGTTTTAAGGACTATTATAAGGGTTAATGGAATAATGAGTTAATGGTTAATGGATTAGGGATTAGGGATTAGGGGCTTAGTGGCTAGGGGAATAGGGCTTAGGGGTTAGAGGTTTAGGGTTAGTGGTTAGGGGAATAATGAGTTAGTGGTTAAGAGGTTGGGGATTGGGGGCTTAGGGGTTAGGGGATTTAGGCGCATTTAGGGGTTAGGGGAATAATGAGTTAGTGGTTAAGGGATTAGGGATTGGGGTCAGGGGAATAATGAGTTAGTGGATAAGGGATTAGGGATTGGGGTTAGGGGAATAATGAGTTAGTGGTTAAGGGGTTAGGGATTGGGGGGTTAGGGGTTAGGGGATTTAGGAGCATTTAGGGGTTACTAGAATAATGAGTTAGTGGTTAAGGGATTAGGGATTTGGGGCTTAAGGGTTAGGGGATTTAGCCACAATTAGGGGTTAGGTGAATAATCAGTTAGTGGTTAAGGGATAAGTGATTAGGGAATTTAGTAGTTAAGGATTTTAGGGGTTAGGGGTGAGGGGTTTATGGGTTATGGGTTAAGCGTTAACTTTTTATGGTTTTAGGGGTTAAGGGGTTAGGGTTTTAGGTGTTAGTGATCTAGGGGTTTAAGGGTTTAGAGGTTTAGGGTTTAGGGGGTTAAATGGGTTAGGGTTTTAGGGGTTTATGGGGTTAAATGGGTTAGGGGTTGGGAATTTGGGTTTAAGGGGTTAGGGGTTAAGGATTTATAGGTTTAGGGTTTAGGGGGTTAAATGAGTTATGGGTTTAGGGGTATAGGGGGTTAAATGGGTTAGGGGTTTAGCGGTATAGGAGGTTAAATGTGTTAGGGGTTGGGAATTATGGGTTAAGGGTTAGAAATTTAGGGTTTACGGGGTTAAACGAGTTAGTTGTTTAGATGTTTACAGGGTTAGGGGATTTAGAAGTTAAGGATTCTAGGGGTTAGGGGTTAGTGGGATTAGGGTAGGGTGTTAAATGGGTTAGGGTTTTAGGGGGTTAAATGGGTTAGGGGTTGAGAATTAGGGTTTAAGGGGTTCGGGGTTAAGGGTTTAGAGGTTTAGGGTTTAGGGGGTTAAAATGGGTTAGGCGTTAATGGTTTAGGGGTTTAGAGGTTTACAGTTTAGGTGGTTAAATGGGTTAGGGATTTAGGGTATAGGGGTTAAATGGGTTAGGGGTTGGGAATTAGGGTTTAAGGGGTTAAGGGTTAAGGGGTTAGATGTTTAGGGTTTATGGGGTTAAATGGGTGAGGGGTTTAGAGGTTTAGGTGGTTAGGGGATTTAACAGTTAAGGATTTTAGGGGTTATGGAATAGGGGATAGTGAGGTTAGGGTTTAGGGGGTTAAATGGTTTAGGGTTTTAAGGATTTAGGGGGTTAAATGGGTTAGGGGTCAAGAATTAGGGTTTAAGGAGTTATGGGTTGAGGGTTTAGAGGTTTAAGGTTTAGGGGTTAAATGGGTTAGGGGTTTAGGGGGGTTAAATGGGTTAGGGATTAAGGGTTTAGGGTTAGGGGTTAAGGTTTTAGGGGTTAAATGGATAAGGGGTTTAGAGGTTTAGGGGGTTAAATGGGTTAGGGGCTGGGAATTAATATTTAAGGGGTTAGGGGTTAAGATGATAGTTCCGTTGGTCTATGTTTGTGCACAATAGTTCCTTATTCTTTGTGTCTCAATGTAACAATTTTGTAGGTATTGTTTCTTATTGCCATGTCTTCTCTATTTATTAATTTCTATTATTTTTTAGCCATTTATTTACATTTATTAATGAAAATTTTTATTGCAATTAAACCAAATGTATGTTCAATCTCCAGTTTCAAACTCAAACACAGTGTTGTCACACAATTTAAGTCTGGAGAATGGCCATGTGGCAAACTCTCAATTGTTTCAGAAAATGTTACCCTAAAGGTCTTAGGTTGATGAACCTTCACAAATAAGGGGTGTGTCATTACAAGAAGGAATCAATTAACCAACTTCTATCCTTTAAACTATAATCTACAGGTTGTAGACCTTACCTGGATATACCACGGTTATAGTAGATCCCACGGGGTTCAAACCCCCTGCAACTCTTTGTGCTCCATAATCTGTAAACCAGCAAAGAATGAACACAAAATCCTAGTTGTACATCATATATATCTTCTGGATGTTAGTAAAAAGCATTCATAATGTTATAGAAACAATATTAAATGAACAATTTAATATCATTACACATGTGTAAAAGATTATTGACAAGTAAACATCAGGAACAAGATGGTACTTCTGTTATTAATGACATGTAAAGAAAACAAACATGGAGAGATCACTTGAAATCCGCCACGGCCTTCGAGCATACCATCCTCTGGATTCGTCCAGCTGCAACCTCTCAAGATTTCTTCCAAGAATCGTGCACAATAGATGTCACATAGGATGATTGAACAGCTCAAGGCAACAAGGGTTTCCTGAAAATATCTGGGAAGTGCAGGAGGCACGGGAATATATCAGACTTGGATAGGGCTCCAACGGCGTATAATATCTATATTTCTCTCTCTCTCTTCCTCCCTTAGGCCATTCCCTTGAGGGGATTTATACTCCCTCAAATTAGTTTTTGTAGTTGGGAACAATTAGGCCACGAGCTAGGGTGGTTAGGTTACTGGAAAAACCATAAACCCCACCTCTAAAATAGGGAAATTGTATATTTTTTAATTTTTAAAATGGCATACGCGGTTCTCTATGTATGGAATCGCGTGTATACATGGAAACTTTTGGGCAGAGTCGTGTATGGGTTTTAAGAAAACTTTTTTTTTAGAAAATTGTCCAAGTCTGAAGGGAAGGGTTTCCCAAGGCCAATGTATAAGTCATCAAGTATAAGTTGGTGACAAATTATTTTATAACATCAATAACCACACTGCACCTCATGACTGCTACATAAAAGCTTAAGTTCGAGTGTCCCACATTCATGAGAAAGCGAGAGGATTGGAGGGTAGCGAGAGAGAGAGAGAGAGAGAGAGAGAGAGAGAGAGAGAGAGAGAGATTGGGGAAGAGAGAGGGAGGTAGGAGAGAAAGGGAGAGAGAAGAAGGATGAGAGATAGGACTTAAGAGAGAGGAACCGTTATCATAGAAGAAAGAATATGTGACTAGATTACTCTATAGGGAGATGGGAGATAGGGGCACCCTACCTATCTAACTAGATGTCTAAACCAAATTTTGTGTATTCATCTATAATGGTGGTCAATTATACGAGGAGAGGATTTTACAAGGAGGCACTGGATTTTTAATGTGATATGCAAAAAACAAGTACCGAACCTAACCATTTCACATTCACCAATTTTCTGTCTACATGTGTTGATTTGGTAAATTTGGAACATGGCAAAGGATTTTTATTTTTTTATCACCTCCCACGAGGATTCACCAATTGTGAGAACACAATGCTTGTGGTTGAATCTTCTAAATCATCATCACTTCCACCAACACCTCATCCAATAACACTAGTATAAAAAGTCTCAGGCTCTCGGCAATGAAAAGGAACATAATGCATGCACCCTCAATCTCTTCTATATACTTGTATCTCTCCTCCCAAACCAAATCCACTAGCATTGTGGGTTCACTTTGCCCTGAATCTTTTGCAAACATCCTGAGGTAAGGAACTATTGCACCAAGGTATGAATCCACTATGTGTCATATACACTTAAGGAGAAAATGTTCCAAACAATAGGTAGATTCTAAAAACTATCCCTATGTGGGATGTTGAGAACTCCAAAATGTCACATGATCATTAATGAAATCTATAAATTGAGAAATTTCATACAAGTTTTGAATTCATACTAAACTTGGACCAAAAGGCTCAGGATCTGGGTAGCGCAAAGGAACATCTGTAATATCATTTTTACTATTCTCATCTAGATCATTTTGCATGTATATCTCCTGGAGTTGAAACACATATTTCAGGCACCATAGAACATCTCCCATGGAAGGCCTGTCGAAGCCCATCCCTTCCAAGAACTTTTCGGTAGTCTCCCTAAACATTTTCAGAGAACCAAGGTTGATGGTCCCAACAAGGTTAGGGTGAATGATTTTTTCAAGCTTTCCCTTTTTCCGTAAATGCATTTCCCACTCTTCTATATTGAATTTTTCTTTGGGAAAAACAATATTAAGAGTTTCCCTTGCACACAAGAACTCCAGTAACACTACTCCAAAAGAATACACATCAGATTTCTTTGTCAGTTGCTACCTTTTAAAGTGTTCAGGATCAAGGTACCCAAGGGCCAAAACTACCTTTGGATCCAATATTTGAATTTCCAAAGTCTGCCACCTTTTCCCATGAGCATGTTATCATGGAGATATTTTACATTTAGATAAGTGCAGAGGATTCACGATAAGGGAATTAGATTGCATTGACCATATATTGGAGCTTCATTGGTATCTCGCCAGTAAAACAGTTTTCCAACAAGTCGTAGGAGTCTAAATTGGTGCAGTTGAAAATGAAAGGAAAGATTGTTCTGTTGAGGCAAAATCCCACAAAGATCTTGAAAACCCTCTCATTATCACAGGTCATGCCTTCGAGCTCTAATATCATGGTGATGTTTCAGGGGTTTTGATCCTCTCTCCAATCCATGGTCACACCTTCGAGATCTAAGATGGTGAGATTATAGGGGTTTTTATCTTTTCTCTGGTCCACTACATGAGCTTGGGTACACAAACCTGGCACCATGTTAGGTTAAGGGGAATTAAGAGTATTCGATGAATAAATCTCAATATTGAAATGGAATTATGGAGACATTGGCTATCATACATATTTGGTTTCCTCTATCAATGTATCAAAGTCATCGGTCCTCCAAAAGGAGCCTTCTTCCCATTCTTTCCTCCAAAACTAGGGTTCATTAGTGCTACCATATATGTTAATAAACCCCCATCACCATCTCCCCCATCAGGAAATCTGAGCTATCAAACAAAAATGTGAAGGTCAAGCTCTCCATCATCGAGGGTTATATGGCATGTCTTGTAATTTTTCAAAGGATCTTCTTTTCAATACATTGCTAGATGGTGGTATGATGAAGATATCCCATTCAATTTTTCTCGCTCACCTTATTACCAAGCTATGCGGGACTCTATTATAGCTACAAGAAAGGGTTTCAAAGTCCCTACTATGCATGACTTGAGGGGAGCTCTTTTTCAAAAAAAGATTTACTACTTTCATTATTAATCAAATATAAAACCAATAATATTGTTTTATTTAAAGCATAATTTGACATAATCATGTAAATTATGTATTAAATGAAATAAATATATTCATTGGTACAATTCTCATAAAATTTGATAAAACTAAACACATTTATCCATTATTACACAATAACCATACTTAAATATTTTGAATTACATATTTATAACCATTAATAAGGGTTTATATATTATTAAAAAATTAAATAAATTTCATACCTAAACAATTAAAAAAACTTCATAATACCATTAAAAGTTAACCAAGGTTCATATCAAACAATTAATAAAAGTTCATACACCATTAAAAAATTAATTAAGGTTCATAACTAAATTAACAAAGGTTCATACAATGTTCCCCGATGGGGGTGAGGTCTGAGCAACATGTGGAAGGCGTCTCACATTAGTAAATATAAGTGGAGTGAGTGTGAGGGATGGTACTCCCGGTCCCTTCACCATAACGCATGCAGTGGGAGAGTTACTGGCTTCACATTGGCAATTCGTGTGAAAAATAACTGCACATTGGAGTACCGAGGTGGTGAAAGGATAAGGCGAGGGAAGATGAGGGAGCCCAACATTAGAATCCTAAATATGGTTTGGTGTTGATCTTGATGGTGGCCTCCAAAGAGGGAGCATAAATGTCGCAGGAAGGTTTACGGAGGGAGTGGCTTGTGTGTGCTTGTCGTGGGAATTTGGTAGCGCAATGTGTTCAACCAGTCCCTGCTTCTTATTTTCTTAGCCATTGAATGTGTCTAGGTTGAGGATAGGAAGTTGAAGGGAAGTGAGCTCAATCGTTTCCATTTTTCTTGGCTTTTGATGAGCCTGTTTTTTCATGATAAGAGAGGAAGCTAGAATTTGCAGTCTAGGAAACCGTAAGGGTGGTGGACGAAAACTAGTTTCTTTTCCAAATTTCGTGCCCTCTGGCATGGGTGTGACAATTTTTGGTGGATTGGTGTGTGGTCTCTATATGGAGAATTTGGAGGCTGGTCACTGCCTCGAGGGAAGTTATGCTCAGGTGTCAGCTACTTTGTCATTGTTTGTCCTGTGTTGGTTTGGTGGGTGATGGTATTTGGTTTTGTTGGTGGTGGAAGTCTTTATCTGGCAGTGGGAGGTGTCTCTGTTCTTCCCTGTGGTGGTGGGAGACGATATGTGGCTCCTTTTTTGGTGGTGTTTTTTTTCTATAGTGGGGGGTCTGGTCTCTGGGCTCTTCACATAGCGGGGTTACTCGACCTTGGAGAATTATGAAGCCCCTAGTGCGGTGTGGGTGTTCTCCCTCCCCTATCCTCCATAGCCCTGTGGGGGTACTAGACTCAGAAATAATAATGGCAGCTCCAAGCCAAGGTGGAAAGACTACGAGGGCATGTACGACTCGCTAGTGTGGGTGCACATGGGGGCCGTGGAGGAGGTAAGCGAGGGGATAACATAGGTGGGGGTTTGAGGGTTCAAAAGCAGAGTCGTTGGGGTGGAGGAGGCTGTGGTGGCAAGGGGAATCATGGGTTTGATTTATTTGAGGTAAATGAGGGGCAGGTTATCCAACATTGATGCCTAGAGAACTGTCGTGCACTTATCAACAACCTGATGGAAAGAGTGGAGACAACTGAGAGATTATGTCGTGAGGAGCATACAGAGCAGATGGAAACATTGGACCAAATGTATTATTTATAGTGCCAAGTCTGGGAGATACTGGTAGTGGTTAGGAGAGGCCAAAATCAACTCACTGAGAAAGTAGAAAAGCTGGAGACTTGGTTCTCCACCTCAGCTAGGAACAACCCCGGACAACCCTACATCCATCACATTGGATGACTAGTATGCTATTTGGTTTTTTTTATGTTTTATATGTGTTTCGGTGCCTCTGGCCCAACCATTTATGGATAATTTCCCTAGTCCCTCTTTTGTATTTTTTTGCATCTGGTGCACATTTTTGTCAACAAACCGAGTCGAGGTGAGACCACCTATTTTGTAACTGGCTATATGTACTCCTTTTTTCCTACATGAATATAACATTGACTTACAAAAAAAAAAGGTTCATACATCATTAAAATAATAATTAGGTTTCATACTTAAATTAATAAATTTTCATACCTATTTACTAAATAGGTCTATAAATATATATTTTAGGTTTATCTATTCAATATTTATCAAATGTAAATATGAGGATTTAATACTAGATTTAAATGAAATCACACGTTTAATAAGAAATGTTATATTTATCTATTTATTAAATGTAAAATATGAAGATTTAACCTTACATTTAAAACAACTCACACTTTTAACATAAATCAATGAAGTTTAAAAATTAAACAGTATGGCTAAATATTAAATATAAATATTAATATCAATTTGCCTATTTAATTAATATTTCCTTTGCTAAAGTTATAATGAAAGCATTAGTGTAAATTTGATAGATGATACATGCAATTATGTTAATTGTAGATGAATCCATCGACATTATTAAACTTTAGAGACAAAAGGGTATTCATAATTTTAACACTGTAAATTCAGACCCCTTTGTCCCTAAATTTTAACACTGAAAATGGATTCAGAGACACCTATAGTGAAATGTAACACTTCAGTACCAAAAGTGAAATTTTCCATATATGGAGTGACACAATTAAAAATTACTGACATAAATGACTAATTCATATACTTGTTGTACTTATTATTTGGCCATATTTTTATTCTTGGAATATAATAGTCATTTACATTAATCATTATTAATTTTTCCACTTATTATCTAGTCATATATTTTAATCCTAGACTAAATTAGTCATTTAAGTCAGTCGCTTTTACTTTAGTTACTTATTATCTAGTCATATATTTTATCCCTAGACTAAATTAGTTGTTTAAGTTCGTCGCTTTTAGTTTAGTCACTTATTATCTAGTCATATATTTTATTCCAAGACTAAATTAGTCATATAAGTCAGTCATTTTTAGTTCGGTCACTTAAAATTGCTCAAATTTAGTAGTAATTCACTTGAAATAATTGTAGTGACTAAAATTTTTAGTCACCTAGTCATTAATTTTATCATCTTTTACTAGTGAACCACCACCGACACTGGATTTTGAACGATAAATATGTTATATTTTATAACATATATATGATATATATATGTTGGCGTGGCTGTGGGGTTTAGAGGGGGTCATGACCCGCCAAACCTTAATAAAATTTTTTTTTGATTTGTTGGTTGGGTGGCGAGATTCATGGCCCCGCTAACCATTTTTAATATTTAATTTGTTAAAAAAAAATAAACTGCATTTTTTAATTTACCCAAATTTTGACCGTAGGAATCAAATTAATGGTCCCACAAATTTGCCCGGAATTCGTTCGGAGCTAGCTAGAATCTGGTGGCTAGATTTTAGTGAAATTGTATCTTCTTTAACCTGCCAAGTCATCGAGTCAACCCTATAACTTTCACTGCTTTTAACTTCTCCATACAGACTCATAATTGAGTGTGATCTTCACCATTGGAATCAGGAATATGAGATCTTCAACTTGACACTGAGTTCGCAACATTTCTGGCACTTTGGATATTGATCTTTGTACTTGTGTGTAGATCCACCTAGAACAATCCTCCCCACTAAGGAGCTTTTGATCCTCCAAAAGCATCAACTTATATCCATCATCAACTGCATGTAACTTTCTTTGAAAGGCACATTCCCATATGATTCCTTCACCTGACGTACTTTGAAATCAGAACGCAATGCTAACACCTACAACTCCAACACAAATGTCTAAAAAGGCACATCCCTTGTAGACTCCTTCACCTCTATCCTTCGAAATCGGAATGCAAATGCCAACACCTGCCTAAAGCTACAATGCAAATTACATGCTCAAATGTGACCAACTATGACCCAAACATTCCCATACTTGCCACAATTTTACATATTTAGTGGTCAAGTTTACATCAAATGGAAATCATACCCCAACTATCATTTCAAGACCAAAGACATCATCGTCGCATTTTGAAGTGATGGCAAACACATCATCACTTTTTCATAAAATAAATGCATCACATGATTTGTAAAACAAGGCCAAAATATCATTTTTGTTGAACAAGTAATGGAAAAACACATCATCACTTTTATAATTAAAAATGAAACATTTGATTTACAAACAAGGCCATGACAAGCTAACATATCTAGAAAATAAATCTAGAAAAACACTCTTTAGCAAAGTGAATGGGCCATTCCCCTGTGGGGAATTCACTTGTCGATCAACTATTTCGATTGGTTTCTGTACGAACTTTTTGTCTTTGAGGCGCTGCTCTGGATGGCATATCCAACACGTGGCTCTTTGATAGCCACTTCAGTTGCAATAACTGCAATGAGTCTTCATCCTCCATAATTTCTTAACCAATTTCTTTTCCTGCTGTGGAGAAGGATTTTCACTCCTTATCCTCCTTTGTGGTGCCATTATTTTCCAACACTCAGTAATGACATTGTTATGTAAACCACAAAAATGACAATTTTTCTTATGCCATGATTTACATTCATGATTAGCAACATTCTTATAATCAAAATGAACTTGCGAATATCGAGACTTATTATACCTTTCCTAGTGACCTCTGGTGAAATCATGGTGATGATAGCTTGTCTCAGCTCTTCTATTGCGACATGCACTTCCATGGGGTGATGGCGAAGTGTTCTCATCATTATTTTCCCTTGATAAGTTCAACAATGTATGTTTTCCTTTGATTTCCTTCGAACATCCTCCTTCAGTGTATCCCAAACTTGCGTATCGAGGTCTCTGCACAACCTCTAATGTTTGGGTTATTCCATGGCCACGAACGCCAAGTCCTCCTCCTTGGTAACCCATCTTGGAAGGGGCCTCATGTCGGTTTCAGTATTGGGTATCTCCACACTTCCAACATAAATGATATCATGTGAAGATGAAACTAAAGAGAAATCAACACTGTTTACCTCAACTTTCGATTTTTAAATAGGTGAAGAAGGCTTCTCTAAGCCTTCATTACACTTCACTTCATCCAAGGCCTCTGTCGTGGCTTGTAGCTAAAGCTGCAATCGATACTTCTTCTCCTTATCTTCTTGTAGCAGTGCCTTCAATGCCTCATGATCTGCTTGAAGACTTTCATTTTTTCTCTTCAATTCCTCCAATGCATCTGTCATGGCTTGCAATTGAAGCTATAATCAATGTTTGTCCTCCTTCTCCTCTTGTAGAAGTGTTTTCAACTCAATGTTGTCTACTGATTGTTTCTCATAAGCTTCGTACAAATTTTTTGCCTTTTCGGACACATTGAGCATGGTCTCATACATGTCTTTGACATCCTCCATTACTCAACTCATCGAACGTTCAATGGTTCACGCCTACATTCCAAATCAGCAAGAAGAACGCTCTGATACCACTTGATCCGGGTAAATTCATGATACCCTTTTAACCAAAACCTTTTACTTTGGCTGATGTGTTAGAATTAAATTTCATCAAAATAATTAATGAACACATGCATATATAATCAAGAGGAACATAACAAGCATTAGCAACATAAGATATTGATAACGGAGTTCGTCGAGGAGGGATTATGTCTTCGGGCCTTGGTGTCAAGATGGTGCAGGCCATTGCATTAAGTGCTGGAAAGAGTGATGATGTACATGGATGGTATTTTCTCTATCATACAAGGAAAATTCCCTCATGCAAGAGTGGCTAGACCTCTCTAGGAGATCTTCTGATACTTATTCACAAAGGACTCTTATCAGCATGACAATCTCACTCAATGGTGACTAAGAGTATTCCACCAAACATGGCAACAAAGGGATCTCAAACATAGAACAAATACATGATAGAAATTACATCTCGCATCAAGAAAAAAAAAAGATCCCACATCAAACATCAAACAAGGATCTATACGGCACAATGCATCTCATATCAAAGAGACAAAGAAGTACATGATCACACTGCATATACCTCACATCCTGGAGCTATCTAAAGAAAAGGATGATAAATTGTTGGATATGGTTGTACCATCACTCTTGTGGCTTTGAATATCCCAAAAATGAATGCTCACACATTGAATGTTGACACCTCAACTCCATTTTGAAAAGTGGCCAAAATATGGAATGGCCAAAAGGAAAATTTAAATACACCATCAGATTCGTGGCGTCGAATAGTGAAAAATCGACTATCAAATTTCTGAATTCTGACAAAGTGAGAATATGGGGCTACATGAATATTTTAGATTCCCCCTAGATTCCTCAAATATTCCCTCCTATGGGTGATATGAAGATCTACTGCTCAGATCAAAATTCTAGCTGCGCCATCAGCATCCTTGTGAAATTCTGAGAAGAATGAGTATAAAGTTGACCTCATTCGGACACTGGCGAATTTCGGCCTCCAAGGAATCTAAAAGATTCCCTCAAGATTCTTGAAGATTCTCCTCCACAGGGAATTTACAAAACCGCTCTTGAAAAGGCGAATCTGGGCGCACCATCACGCTCCCTATGAAAGTTTGGTTAAAATGCATATAAATTTCAATACTTCTGATATAGAGAAATTTTAGCTCCTTGGAATCAAAATGATTCTCCAAGCATCAAAAATATTATGCCTCGAAATTTGTGCCCACTCCTTTGGTCTGCAGCTCCTCTCCCTCAAACTGCGTGCTCTAGTCTTCTAGGCACATTTGTGAAAATTTGATTTTTTATATTAGTTGATGGGCGGAGATATCAAAGCTCCATCAGTGCTCCATTGGTGTCATTGGAAATTTGTGTGGAGGCGGGTTGGGTTCAAATCCAGCCCGCTTCAAAATAGCATTGCACATTGTATTGTTTTAATGTTTCATATATGGTAGGTTGTTTCTTTTGTGGTGCAGCCCGCTCAGGGGCTAGCCACATGGGCTTGGCGGGTTCGACCCCCGCCGACACTGGATTTTGAACAATAAACATGTTATATATTATATAATATATATATATATATATATATATATATATATATATATGTTGGCATGGCTGTGGGGTTCGATGGGGGTCACGACCCGTCGACCCTTAATAAAATTTTGTTTTGATTTTTTGGTTGGGTGGCGGGATTGGTGGCCCTACCACCTGTTTTAAATATTTAATTTTTAAAAAAAAAAACAAACTACATTTTTTTTATCTACCCAAATTTTGACCGTAGGAGTCAAATTAATGGTCCCACAAATTCGCCCCGAATCCGTCTAGATCTGGACGGAATCCAGTGGCTGAATTTCAATGAAATTGTTTCTTCTTTAACTTGCCAAGTCATCCAATCAACCCTAGAACTTTGATTGCTTCTAACTTCTCCATATGGACTCAGAATTGACTGTCGTCTACGCCGTTGGAATCAAGACGAGATTTTCAACTTGACACTGAGTTTTCCAAATTTCCACCTCTTTGGATTTTGATCTTTGTAGTTGCCACTGGTGTGTGTAGATCCACCTGGATCACTTAATGAAAATGACCTTTGGGTAAATGAAATACTATTGAAGAGAGAGAGTCGAGATTTACCTATGCGTGTCAACTGAGGTTGCATAAGAAATATTTTCCCATTTAGATTTCAGAAATATCATTCAATCCAATCTAAACAAAAAGGAAATCTGCACTTTAAAATTACAAACAAAGAAATAAAATACAAACCAAAAAGGAAAATTTGAAATTGAAATAAAACTTTGACAATACCACTTATGAGACTATATATCAACAGAAGAGTGAATTTGAAGGCATGTATGTCTTAATTAAGTTGAGATCTTAACAAATTATGTCATGCGAATTTCAAGATAATTGACAGTTTTTATTCAAACAAAAATCCTAAATCTAAGGATTAGTTATGACTATGGAGTGAAGTTCAGTCAAATTCCCATCACCTTGCAAATATTTTGTTTCAAAATAAAATTTTGAAAAACAAAGAATAATATACTAAATGAAAGACTAATAAAGGTGCAGATACTTCCTGAAATAACTTTTTGACATTTAAAATATCAACACAATTTCTTTAGCAGACCAAAAATAAAATAGAATTGGGGTAATGTGTTCCAAATTTGAGCTAGTATCAGGGCTAAATTTTCAAAGAAACTGTAGAAGACCTGCAAAATTAGAGCTTAGAACAGCTAAAACTAAAATAATGTAATATTCCAAATTGGAAATAGTAGCAATATTTCTCATAAAAATGTAAAGCATAGAAAATATGAACATGACATAAGAGGGATCAATATACAGCCATAATTTTATTAGAATATCAGCAACCATATACAAAAAGACATGAGGGACAATCCATTGAAGCAAATAAAACAAGCCTCCAATGAGTAGAACAGTCAGCACATGAGTTGCTGCAACTGTATAGAATTTGAGAGATTAGTGACAGCGCTGTCTATATCAGTGTAGCTATTGTTGTTAACATACATAAATGAAATTTGGCTGATAGAAACAAAAGAAATTCCCAGAGAAGAAGATGTGGGCTCTAATACATGATTTCTAGCCTACCCGGAAAATATTGCTAGAAATACCGAGAAATATACAATGTGACAAATAACCCTGGGGTTGAGATGTCACTGAAAACTATATTTGAATATAATGAGGCTATGATATATTTGAAATGATGATTTTTTCCTCCAATGGTATTTCTAAATAGAATTTTGATCCCTCTACTCAGAAATAGACCCTCCTGATGAGCTCAATGAACCCTACCAACAACTGCCTCCAAAAATAACGTAGTTCAGAATTGTGACTACACTGTGAGGGATGGTAGATGGTTGGCCTAATGAAAAAGATGTGGAAATATTCCTAGGAGCCCTGCTTGCTGATCCTCCAATGGATAGGCTACCTTTCCACTGAAAAATAATTCCAAAAATGGCTCAATGTGTTCCTCCTTTGCTACACCCTGCAACACAACATAGATCTAAACAGAAACTGCGCTATAGCTGAAGGAGGTAGCTTGGCCAGAATTCTAGAATGAGGAAATGTAGCCCAAAGATCCTGTCCTTCCCTGAGGATGAGGTAGGGATTCCCGATCAGGAACACCCTTGTGCTAAACAACACATCAACCCTACTAAACAACAAAGGAATGCAAAGTCTAAATAGACCAATATCAAAATGATAATCTAAAACATGTCTTGTTATGGCTACATTGCCCTCTTTTTATATAAATGGAAGCCCTCTCACCTTGGGTCCCACTCATTAGGGTTTCCTCCACCATGGAATCTTCCTCCCACTATCTCTGTTTTGTCTCCGAAGGTGATCTCCACCTCTTATCCCATCGTTGTTAACTTGGTCAAACTTGACCTTGTCCACATGAAAAAGTCCCTTTTCACACATGAGGGTGTGAAATCCAGCTCCTATGATGATCCCTTTTCACACTATGAGGTATTTTATTCATATTTCTGAAATGTATGGGCCTCCTTACCCATTTATTCATATCCTAAGTGAAATCAGCAAAAATCAATATTCCAATTAGCTGCATGCTAGTTTTGGAATATTACAATCCTCTCCTCCCAAATGTTGCTTGTACTCAAGAAATTGCAAGGATAGAACTGAGAAGTCTCCCCTCCTCCTGTTCTAGCATCCAAATATGATATGCTCCTCCAAGGAATGAGATGTTGTCTCATCAATAAATCTGTTATGAAACCAGCTCCAAAAATAGAATAAAAGAGAGATCAACGCCTTAGAAATTAGCCACTTCGAGGGGGAAACCTCCAATACATTACAGAAATGAAAATTTATTGGATGATACAAATGGAAAAACCTCCTCTCTATATATAGGAGTCCATGGGGCCACAATGTAATCCTAGCCGACCTAACAATAATAATGTAAGGGCACAATAATAACAATATGGGGGTTACAGGGGTACAACAATAACAATAAGGGGGTTACACTAACAACAATAAGGGACTATACTAGTAGTATAAGGACCTAACTGCTCCTCTCCTTCAAAAAGGTGTTGTCCTCAATGCTTGAGTAGCTCTGGGTGCTTCTGTATAAAATTCTCATCCTCCCATGTATAATATTCAGTGGGTAAGTTCTTCCATTTGATGAGATACTTTGAAATTGATCAATTTCGTAGCTGTCGAGTTCTTGTTTCCATGACTGCTTCAGGTTCCAATATGGTTTTTCCTTCCTCATCAAGTTCTGGAAATATTGTTTGAACTAGAAGTTTGTCCCCTATAACCTTTTTTAAGCATGAAACATGGAAAACTGGATGCACTCGCAAAGAAGTAGGAAGCTCCAATTTGTATGCCATAGTACTAATCTTTTACAACACCTTGTAAGGACCATAGTACTTTGGCAATAATTTATTGTCCTTCTTATCTTGCTTGAGGGAAATTTGTTTGTATGGTTGTAGCCGTAAAAATACCCAGTCTCCCCCATCAAAACTTCTCTCACTGCGATGTTGATCTGCCTGTTGCTTCATTCAATTTTGTGCCAAATTTAGGTTATCCTTTAAGAGTTGGAGAACTTATTGTTGATGCTCGATGTGATCCTCCACTGCTTGTACCATAGAATTTTCCCTTAAAGAAGATGTGATGGACAGTGGATGATATCCATAAAGTGCCATAAATGGGGTCATTTTTGCTGCAGTATGGAAGAAAGTGTTATACCACCATTCAGCGAGAGTGTTACACAGCAATTTGTCACTATCCCTACAATCCCCATCTTGCCCATTGGAGGGTCATTTATGTGATCAATAAGCAGTTTCATGCCTAGAAAATACCATCATTTCATCCCTTTCCATGAGGACAACATTCCTTTTGTTGATCATTTCCTGAGCAGACCCCTAAAAACACCTATTTTTGCCTTGGCGCTGGTAGCCTATTATGTCCTCGCGCCAATGAGGAAAATTAACACTGAGCCTGCGCCAACTAGCACTCTGTCCCAGTTAATCACCTGCGCCAATCTGCTTATGGAAATTTTTTTAAAAAAAGAGGCGAAGTTTCGATTACAACAACTTCGTGGATGAGTCATGAGGAGTGGTTTTGACTGAATAACCACGACCTTCCTCCTTTGGCCTCTTGTTTCCACCTTATGGAGAACCTCCCAAGGGATAAGGCTTCCCTTCCACTATTGTAGGGATCCCAACCTCCTCCTCTCCTCTATAAATATAGCCATCTTCCATTGATGAAGGGGCTGAATTGTTGAGAAAATTAGTCTTGATAGCATGAATAGAGCTGAATCATAGTAAGGATATTATCGTCAGACAACCGAAGAGAGAGAGACTTGTCCTTTTCCCAACGAGCTTTACCGAGACGTACTCCTCTGTCGACCTACCGAAGGAAGATCCAGCGTCAGAGCTCAGGTTGTATCTTTCTTTGTTTTGATTAATAATAAGCGACTTTGATTGTGGTTCCACTCAGATGTTCATGCTTTACGATTATGAGTTGTATCTTCTCTGACTGATACATAATTGCATGTATTAGGTTTTATGCTTGTTTGTTTGTTGTTTCTTCATGTACGTGCAGATGTTCGAACGTGCTAGGTGGGAGAATTGTGATCTGCCATAACGAAGGATGGAAGCGCCATCTTCTCTGCAAGCAACAACAATGTAAGACCTAAAGTAGGCCTCTTATCACATCTTGGTATTTTGCAATTAGGAACTTGCGTCTTAGCATGACTCGGTTGTTGCTAGACCCGATCTGGGCTAGTAGGGATCGCCTCTGTCTGTAGAGGGGATTTACCTCTCCAACAAACTGGCGACTCCACTGGGGAGACATTGATTGGAGTTTGTCTTGTATTTTCGGTTGATTTTGGTCTTTGTCTGCTTGATCAGCTCTTTTGGTTCACCTTTTTCTGGTGTAAAACCTCTATTCAGCCCCCAAAGGATCAGATCTGACCTCTGCTTTTTTGAAATTTTCATCTTTTCATGGTTGGCTTGATTGGCACGGTTTCCACCCTGACAGTCGCGCCCATTGGCGTAGGTTTCCAGTTCATCATTCGCGCCATTCCCTGTCTGGCGTGGATTACAGCCAGACAGTCGCGCCATTTCCTATAGGTGCTAGGGTTTTCCCGTGTTCGAAAGTTTTTTTGGTCAATACTTTGCTTCTAGGTTATTTTTAGATTCTGCTTGAAGTGGTGAGTTTGGTTTTGGTTGGAAGAAAATCTTTGTTTTTTCATTTTCAGGCGTTGGCGCTTGTTTTCAATTAGTAACCTGCGCCAATTGGCCATTGGCGCTAGTTTCACCTACAAAAGTCGTGCCAATTTCAGGGTGTGTGAAAACTAAGTTTTTTTCCCTAAATCCTTCACCAGTGTGTCTTTCCCTTCCGGTCTTTTCTCTGTATGAGCATAGATTACATTTCTCATTGTTCAGCTGAAATGTCTTCTTTCCATGATTGCTTGATGTAAAAGGGAATGAATGCCTTGTTTTGAACTCATGCTTTGGAAGTCCTTTTTGTGCTTGACCTCGTATGTCTTGTAGCCTTTTGAGGAATTTATTTACAAAGTGTTTAAAACAATGATTGCATTCTTCATGTTTGTTTGCATCCCTTTTTCATTCATTCTTCATTAAGAAGATTTGTGTTCATTTAGTTTTCATCTCAAAGTTTTCTTTTTGTTAAAATGCATTAGATCACATTGCATTGAAAATTGTTTTTGAGATTTATCATTGAACTTAGATCACATTGTTTAATGATTGAAAAATAAAAGTCGATTTGAGTTCATTCTCTTTCATTAAAAGCACGCATTAAGTAGATTTTCATTTCATCAAAAAATGCATTGAGTGCATTCTTATCGTTTGAAAAGGAAAAAGGGAAATTGTGCATATGTTACAATTGCATAGCTTTCAAAAAAGAGGATTTTGCATAGATTACATTGCATTATTCGCATCGTTGAATGTTTGGGATTGCTTTTGGATAGTGAAAGTCATCTAGTTTGGAAAAAGTTTCATTTTCAGTATTGCTGTTTGTTGCATCATTGTTTGAATCTCTTCCCTTAACTAGATAGCATTCATCGAATTGAAATTTTTTTTCCTCATATAGCTGCATTTAGGAGATTTTGAAACATAAAATTTGGTAGGGCCTGGAAATTGAAACATAATTGAAGATCAACATTAAAATTTATTCATCCATGGTTTAGATTTCCTTGAGAGGCGACTAAGAAAAAAAAAGATGGCTCTGTGCAGCGACGTTTTCTTCTTTGAACTAGGGTTCCAGAGTTTTGATGCCACCGTCTGGTTCGATGAGGCATTGAGGAAGAGTTCCAAGCCTTCACCAGCCTACTTTGGATGCTCAGTGCTGCTGAGGATGGTCGATAACCCATTGCAGGGTGGAGATCTGGAGTCTTGCGTGGTGGAGGCAGGGGCAGCGGCGCTGCCTTACCCATCCCTCTCCATCGGCTCATCTCTATTGTCATTTCCTGGTCTGGATTCTTCCTCGGTGGTCGATTGTGGAGGAGGTTTTAGGGAGGCTCTCTGGGGTGCAGGCGAACCCCTTTCGCTCCAACTTTGATGGCGTAAAAGTCATTGCCTTTCACCCCCTGTTTGGAGCAGAGTTTGGTTCTGCGGCTGGCTTTTCCCTCTTGCGGTGTGGATGCATTCGGACAACTTTCCTCAAACTCAACAATGGCAGCACCCAGCCGCTGATGCCATCATGGCATATGATTCAACCCTGTACAGCAAATATGCCGTTGTAGGCTACATGGCATCTCCTGACCTCTCTGCGACTGGCATTGCTGCAGTTCCATCCGGACTCTCTCTTGCTACACCTTTTAGGCTACAGGTCTCTCCCCTCCTGAATGCCGCCGCCTCTACCCAGGAGGATTGGCTCGGGGTTCCCTCAGGCCCAGGCTACCTTGCGATGGAAAACAGGACACACACCATGAATGGGCTTCAGCAAGATGCTTGCGCTGAAGCGTTTTCGTTGGAGGCTCCATTTTTTCAGCCCTACAGTGATCTAATGCAAAATCTGAAGCTTAATCTGGACCTGCGGATTGGGGTCACCTCGGGCCATGGCAGATTTGCTCTCGGAAGCACAATAGGTCTTGGTATTGGATCTAGGCACCTCTCAGACTCTTTTCAGATTCAAATTTCTCAACCTACAGGAAAAACCATCCTACAATGGGTTAGTTCTTCAGATTTAGTGCTAGATATCAAATTGGATCTAGAAAGGCGAATTGGGATCCCTTCAGGCCTTCAGAGACTTCTCTTTCGAGGTAAAAAACTTGAAGACCTTCTTCCCATCTCTACTTACAGCATTAACAGAAACAACTCTTTGGTGTTAATCCTTCGGTTGAGAGGGGGGGCAGCGGGACAGTCGTCCTCTGCTCCTCCTTTCTCTTACAAAGATGCTGTACACTCAGACCTCCCTAAACCCGCGGAAGCCCCTAAATCCACGCCTTTTTTGGTTGACAAGACAGAGGAAGTTCCCACTGTCAAAATCACTCATCCAGATCTTGCAAATCAACTTCAAGATTTTGCAAACAGAGCCATCATTTGCAGATTCAACGGACTGTGGCCGCGATCTCAGGACCTTTATGTTTGGATTCATGCAAACTGGACTCATCATTGTAAGGTCAGTTTCTGTTCTAAAGGATACTTCGTTGTTCTATTTAATGACAGTAAGCATTATGAAAAGGCTTTAGAAGAAGTCCCTTGGTTCATGGGTACTGCAGGGCTTTTCTTAACTCCTTGGTTCCCAGATTTTGATCCTATAACTATGGTCATTACCACGACACCAGTATGGATCAGGCTTCCAAACCTACCTGTTCACTTATGGCATGTTGCAGTCTACAAAGCTATAGGCAACACCTTGGGTAGTTTCATTACAGGAGATTATAGGCGGGAAAACAATGGTCTCTACACATATGCCAGAATATGTGTGGAGTTAGATTTAAGCAAGGGAATACTAGAGCAAATCAATCTCAAGATAAACGACTTTGTTTGGACCCAGACACTGGATTACGAAAACACTGCCTTCCGCTGCCGACATTGCCACTTAACAGGGCATCTGCGGTCCTCCTGCCCTTCTCTCCCAGAAAAAAAGAATAAGGATCACCTCTCCAAGCCCAAATCCAAACGATGGGCTCCCTGCTCTCCACCTCCAGTCGTGGATTCTGTTTCCTCCAGCTCTGAAGATGAAGCCAGTGATGCAGATCTGGATCATGCCCCTCCATCTATGGTTCCCTCCACCGATGGACCGATGCTTTCCTCTGATATAGCCATCACCCAGAAACGCGTCCATATGAATTCCTCCTCTGATTCAGATAAGGAGGGCCCCTCCATGGAGATCCCCAATCTTTAGGTTGTTGTAGCTCATTCGCCCCAGGATGGATGGGTCGAAGTTAAAAAAAGGGAAGGAAAAAAGCTTCGTGTTAAGACTTCTTCCCATTCTGGGTAGAGGTCAGCTTTTAGCTTTTTTGTCGTTGGTTGTAGCTCCCTGCTTGCTTCTCTCTTTCTCCGGAACCGAGGTTGATAGTCCTATCATTTCCGGTTGCCCATTTTTTGTCTCTCTTGATTGTATATTCATCTTGTACCATATTTTTATTTAATAGAATTAGTCCAATTCAGAAAAAAAAAACATTAAAATTTATTCAATTTACCTTAAGGCAGCATTGATACATTAACGAAATATCTAGAGGTCTAGGCTAGTGACGTGTTCCGGCGTCGTTAAACCTAGTAGCTGTTGTTCACCTCTTGGCTTTAGACAGCACTAGTACAGACTTATGCTCCCCAGACCATCGTGTATATAAAGGGAGACCCCACTAAGTTGTTATCCTTTATCCGTAGAAGCCAAGTCTGTCACCTTATACCCGTGAAACACTAGACACAACATTCGGGGAGATTTCCTGCATGTACGTTAAGTCCTTGGTTGATTTCTCTTTCATTTTAAAACCAAGGTGTATATTGCAGTTCACGGATATCAGGTACACCCATCTGCCTAGATTACAAGAGTAGTCATTTCGATCTTTTCTGACTCATTAAACTTGAAATGATTATCAAGCGCTTGTCCCTTCACGCTTGTTTCCAATCTGAAAGTGATAGAGTTACCTTTTTCCTATTTCTCAACTCTCAAAAGATGAAATGGTAGAGTTTTGTTTCAATGTTTTAAAAATTAACTGCCCACGAAATATTCCTGGTTAAAGTTAGTGTCATTATGGTGTTGTTCTGAAGTTGTTTCTAATGGCAACTTTTTCGGAGTTCACCAACCAAGGATTCCCCTCTGATGGGAATCCTAGTCCTTTTCCTCCTTTTGGAAATGTTGGTGCTCCTTATATGGCAACATTGTCCCTTCCTGGGTTAACTGTTGGGTTGCCTATTTGGTTGTTTTCAACCTCTGTGGTCCCGAATGTCCCGGCTACTGTTCAATCAGTTCCTCTGCTTGAACAACATCATGTTGATTCTAAGGTGGACCTCTCCCCTTATTTTCCTGTTTATGCGTCCTCCTCTTCTACTTTGCCTGGTGAAAGTCTGGATTCGAGTAACCAGGTGGCTAAGAAGAAGAAGAAGAAGACAAAGAAGAGGAATTCAGATAAAGGAGAGGCTAGCTCTGCGGCTATTGCGCCTAAGAAGCCTTCCATTGATGAACCTTCCAACCCTCCATGGAAAGTCAAGTTCCCTTGCATTTTGTGTCGGGGAAACCATCTTCTTCGAGATTGCCATGGAATTCCCAAGGTGCTTGAAGTATGGTCCAATGGTCGTCCACCGTTGCCTTTGGCTTCCAGGAGTCAGGTTGGGGGCACGTCTTCATCTAGTGCTGGTAAAGCTCCTAAGAAGCAAAATAAGATTGCCAATCCCTGTAAGTTGTGTGAAGGGCACCATGCCATTCACCTTTGTCCATATATGGATGAAGCCAAGAAATTTTTGGATAGCTCGGCTATTTCTGTGCTGTGACTTCTGGCTGGTTATAAAAGGCTTTCTTTGAGTCCTCCACCAGCTGATCCTACGATCGGTCAAGAGTCATCCTTGGTCAATCTTGATCCCCTAGAAATTCAAATTCAGGAATCCATCCCTGACCAACCATTGGTCATGGGATCGGTTGAACTGGCCCCGTCTACGGTGCACCAGGTCTTTTCCGTTGAGAGTGGATCTCACACCCCTCAGGTTCTTCTTGTTTCTTCAAATTCTTTGGACTTGAAGAAATATTCTCCTATCCCTATACCTCAAGAAGCTTCTCCTTTGCCTCCCATGATGGAGGTCTTGGAGGATACTCCTCCAGCCTTCGATATTGAGGTCGTGGAGGATGATCCTTCTTCTTCCGTAACACCAGGGGAAGACCATCTCAGTTCGATGGTAGCCCCTCCGAGTAGTTTGGTCGCTTCCTTTAACTGGAGTCGATTTGCAGGATACCACTTTCCGTCTTATGTGCCTTTTGAGATAACAGTACAAACCTCTGGTATGTTCATACCTAGCACTGTTATAGATGAAGGCGTGTCTATTAGTGTTCTATCCTCAACTACTTGGCAAGATTTCGGTTCGCCGCTGCTTGTGCCTGTTATGCAGAATCTGTTGGCATTTAACACAAGAACTAGTCAACCGCTAGGGATCCTTCCAAGGTTACCTGTTACTTTGGGAGGTAAAACCATCCATATGGACATGATGGTTGTTCCAGGCCCCTTGGATTTCAATTTTCTCTTGGGGTGTGATTACACCTATGCCATGGGAGCACTTGTCTCCTCCCTTTTTCGTGTGGTTTGTTTTCCACATGAAGGACGGATCGTGACCATTGATCAGCTTTCGTTCTTTGGTCCTGATGTGGTAGCTGTCCCGCCATCATCCATTCTTGGTTTTTATCCACCCGTTGTATCTACCCCACCACAGGTCAACTATGTGGCTACCTACCCCGTGCCTGTACTCAGTGATAGTGTCATTATACATCATGTGCTGGGGGCATTGGGTCCATACTTCCAAGATGTTTTCCTTCCATTGGATGAGGAACTCTTGGAAGCCATGACCTCTTATTCATTATGATAAGGTCGTCGGAGTAGAGTTCATTTTCTTGTGTCAAGCTCTTTAAAAAATGAAACAAGGTGTTCCGAGGATAGTTTCTCTTCTATATCAACCTCGTTAAAAAATGAAACAAGTTCATCTGAGGATAGTTCTTTTAATGTGTCAACCTCATTAAATTAATGAAAATATTTCCTGTTCAATTCGAATCTTTGATCAGATCTCGTAAAATCCCAGTTGAGTCTTTCTCTTGATCTCGTAATTTGAACCTTC
The DNA here is from genome assembly GCA_034641835.2 of Pinus albicaulis. Classification (NCBI taxonomy): domain Eukaryota; kingdom Viridiplantae; phylum Streptophyta; class Pinopsida; order Pinales; family Pinaceae; genus Pinus; species Pinus albicaulis. Next base: position 15,530,759 of record CM076573.1, read on the forward strand.
AGTCCATCTGCCTTTCATATGGACTGAAGCTTGGGGGCATGTACCTAGAATTGAGTCACCATGCTGGGCACATGCTTAAATTTTTAAAGCATAGTTTGTTTCCGTTTCAAGCTTGTGTAAAAATGAAACCGGTTTCAAGCATAGTTTATCTTTTTTTCAAGCTTGTGTAAAAATGAAACCAATTTCAAGCAGAGTTTCATGATTTCAAGCTTGTGTAAAAATGAAACCATTCCCATTTTACCTCTTGTGATTTCCATTTTATCAGCCTGTCTTTACCAGATGAGCCTTGGTTCTCTCACTCCATCGTCATTATCTGCTTGGACGATTATATGCCTTCACTTGATTATGTTACCTGTTCCTAAGGAACTGCTGTGATGAGTGGTCTTGTTAGCCAGCCTCTTGACCTTCACTTGGTCTGAGCTATTCCACCATTACCGGAACTAGTAGCTACCCTTTATACCACTTGTTCCTCCAGGAGGAGTCATCTTTCAACTCTTTTCTAACTCTGTAAAAATGAAAAGATTGCCAAGTCGCTTGTCGTTTTGATCTCGTTAAAGTGGCTGTGAAATGACATCTACCCAGTATACATTTACCCATTTTTCAGGCTGGGATAGATTATTTATGAAAAAGGAATACCCTAGCCTATCGCGACTAGGAGGCTTTCTCAGACACAGTTTTCTACCTTTTCGGATCTGAGGAACTATTTACGAAAAGGGACTGTTGGATTTTACTTTTCTGTTGTCTTTTCAAACTCTCTAAACATGAAAAGACGCCGAGTTCTTCCTTTGTTAGAATTGTTAAACCCTGATGACATCGGATTCAGTCATAATGATGATATTCGAGTTACTCCTTCCTAGGGCTCGTTAAATGTACTAGGTTGGATTTTTCCAAAGGAAAAAATTATATGAAAAGCATATGGTATCCTCTTCAAGCTTGTGTAAAAATAAAGAGGTACTCGCCATAAATGGTGGGGGAAAAATGGAACTAGTATCATCTTCGTGTTGGCAGTATGTCGCTCTTGAACATGGCACTTGTCTGCATTTGTGTTGGATTGGGGACATCTCATCTCATTCTATGTTTTCCTCCATGGGTTTAGGTTATCCCTTTTGACCTCTCATCTTCTCTTTGCCTCGTCATCATGACCTCTGATCTTTTGATGTCAAATACTTCCAAATCCACTGTCGTGCCGTCGATATGTTCAAGAGAATTTGACCTCTGCAGTTTCAACCTTCCTCTGATTCTCATCTGGTCCTAATTCACAAACATTATTTTCCTCTGTCTCGCATCGATGATGTGGGAAACACTATGGCCCACCTTTGATCAAGGTCACTTACTATCGAATTCAGCTCATTATCCAGGAAGTTTATCTAGAGACTCCCTTCCGGTACCTTGGAGCCTGCTTGCCTCAATGGCAGGTTCTTCGCATTTGACGCAAGGTTTTCACCATTGACCTTCAATCGGATGATTCTGCGGGTGTTCGACGCAAACTCACTGTTCACATTCTGTGGATTTCACCTATAGCACCTTGAGGGCCATTGTCATTATTAGTGGTTCCTCTTGCATCTGTTAATAGCTTTCATCATTGGTTGGTAATCAAACGATGTTATTGCATGTTCAAATTCAGCTCACTTATTCACATACTCGAACTTGTACTCTGTTCGGGACGAGATGGAGCACAAGACCCTATATTTTGTCTGTTGGAATCTAGGATGCGGATTTTGTGGATTATCATGATTGGTTACATGACTCATTGACTGGATGGCTATGACCATACCTGAGTCTATTTATTGATCCGTACTGGATGACTGCGTCCATGCCTTGGATCTGGATTATTGTATACTCTTTTATGGATGGCTGCACCCATACCACATATATCATGTATTTGAGATATTAGTTGTACTTGTCTATGCAGGTTTTCCAACGGCATTTTTTTCAGTTGGACACGATATCGTAAATCATTTCACCCCTCTCTCTATCTCGGGCCTCATGATTTAGGGAGCATCTGTTACACAGTAATTTTTCATCGTCCCTGAAATCCCCATCTCGCCCATTGGAGGGTCATTTATGTGATCAATAAGCAATGTCATGCTTGGAAAATACCATCATTGCATCCCTTTCCATGAGGAAAGCATTCCTTCTGTTGATCATTTCCTGAGCAGACCCCTAAAAACACTTGTTTTTTCCTTGGCGCTGGTAGCCCGTTATGTCCTCGCGCCAATGAGGAAAATTAACACTGAGCCCGTGCCAACTGGCGCTCTGTCTCAGTTAAGCACTCGCGCCAATATAATTATGGAATTTTTTTTTAAAAAAGAGGCGAAGTTTCGATTACAACAACTTCGTGGATGAGTCATGAGGAGTGGTTTCAACTGAATAACCACGACCTTCCTCCTTTGGCCTCTTGTTTCCACCTTATGGGAAACCTCCCAAGGGATGAGGCCTCCCTTCCACTATTGTAGGAATCCCAACCTCCTCCTCTCCTCTATAAATATGGCCATCTTCCATTGATGAAGGGGCTGAATGGTTGAGCAAAGTAGTCTTGATAGCCTAAATAGAGTTGAATAATAGTAAGGAGATTATCTTCAGAAAACTGAAGAGAGAGAGACTTGTCCTTTTCCTGACGAGCTTTACCGAGACGTACTCCTCTGTTGACCCACCGAAGGAAGATCCAGAATCAGAGCTCAGGTTGTATCTTTCTTTGTTTTGATTAATGATAAGCAACTTCGATTATGGTTCCACTCAGATGTTCATGTTTTATGATTATGAGTTGTATCTTCTCTGACTTATACATAATTGCATGTATTAGGTTTTACACTTGTTTTTTTTTGTTTCTTCGTGTACATGAAGGTGTTCGAGCGTGATAGGTGGGAGAATTGTGATCTACCATAACGAAGGACGGAAGCGCCATCTTCTCTGCAAGCAACAGCAGCGTAGGACCTAAGGTAGGCCTCTTGTCACATCTTGGTATTTTTCAATTAGGAACTTACGTCTTAGCATGATTCGGTTGTTGCTAGACCCGATCTGGGCTTGTAGGGATCACCTCTGTCCATAGAGGGGATTTAGCTCTCCAATAGAGAGGTAACCACTTGACCCATTTTGCTTGCTTATCAGATACAAAACAACGAAGATATCCTTCCAATCATTTATTCACTATCTCTGTTTGACCATCAGATTGAAGTTGATAAGATGAGCTATGATCTAGTTGAGTACCCAAACAAGAAAATAATTCCATCCAAAAATTTCCTGTAAAAATGGGATCTCTGTCACTTACAATAATCTTTGGGTTTCCATGTAGCTTTTGAATTGTTTCCATAAATGTAGTAGCAACTATACTTGCTTTAAATGGATGAGATAATGCACAAAAGTATGCATGCTTGGTAAGTCTATCAACTACCACCATGATGACACTCCTTCCTTCGGACTTAGCTAAACCTGTGATAAAATCCCTTGAAATCTCCTCCCAACGTTGACTTGGAATGGATAAAGGTTGTAGAAGACCTGGGGTCTTAATTGTCTCAACATTATTTTGCTAGCAAACTAAACATTCCGCCACAAACGTTTGAATATCAGATTTAAGGCCATCCCAAAAAAATTCTTTCTTTACACTGTGGTAAGTTTTTAAAAATCTCGAGTGTCCTCCTAAAGGAGAAGTGTCCAATTCTAAAAGAATCTTTTGTTTTAGTTGGGAATTCTTGCAAATATATAAGTGATCTTTGTACCATAAGGAATCATTTTTCCAACTAAATGTATCAGATGTACTAATCTTGCTGCAACTTTTAAATGAGTGTCCAAACTTCTTCATCCTTCTTCCATTCATCCCTTGCTTCTGTTCTCCAATCTAGTTGGATAATAGAAATGGCACAAAGCAATGCATCCACCTCTTCATCCTTTCTTGAGAGTGCATCTCCAACAACATTTAGCTTCCCTTTTTTGTAGATTATTTCAAAGTCATAACCCAACATCTTTGTGACCCATTTTTGCTTCTATTCTGAAGATAGTCTTTGTTCCAAAAAGTGTTTAAGACTATCATGATCAATTTTTACCTTGAAGTGTCTTCCTATTAGGTAAGTCTCCATTTCTTTAGTGTATGTAGTATTTCCAACATTTCCTTCTCATAAATAGCCTTTTGTAAATACTTTCCTTTGATTGAATGACTTTAAAAAGCAATGGGTCTTCCTTCTTTCATTAAAACAACACCAATTCTATTTCCTGAGGCATTAAATTCCACAATAAATTTTTTGTGAAGTCTAGCGTAGCTAAGACTGGTGCTAGGCACATTGCCTCTTTAAGATGTTCAAACACCTTATTTGCTTGAGGAGTCCATGAAAATACATCTTTATTCAATAATGTTGTTAGAGGTGCTGCTATTCTCCCATAATTCTTAACAAACTTGTGATAATACCTTGTTAACCCGAGAAATCCACGCAATTCCTTTATGGTTGTGGGAACTTTCCATTCCTTAATGGCTTTAATTTTGTTAGGGTCTACCTTAACACCCTCGTGAGATACAATATGACCCAAATATTCCACCTCTTCTACTCCAAAGAAACATTTGGATGTTTTTACATATAATTGTTTCTCCTCCAATAGTTTGAGCACCCTGTCAACATGTTGAACATGATCCTTCCAAGACCTACTGTAGATTAGTATATCATCAAAAAATACTAGCACAAATTTTCTAAGGAGGGGTTTGAAAATGGAATTCATCAACCCTTGAAATGTAGAATGTGCATTGGTAAGGCCAAAAGGCATGACCAAAAATTCATAATGACCCTCATGAGTTTGAAATGTTGTTTTTGGAATATCTTCAATCTTCATTCTAATTTCATGATATTCTTAACGAAGATCCAACTTGGTAAAATAAATTGCTCCATGTCATTCATCTAATAATTCATCAATCACAGGAATGGGAAATTTATATTTAATAGTGAGATTATTGAGCTCCCTATAATATAGACACATGCGCCATGATCCATCCTTCTTGTGCACCAATACTACTGGAGTAGAGAAAGAACTTTGAATAGGTTTAATTATACCAACCTCTAACATTTCTGCAATCATACATTCAATTTCACTCTTTTGGACATAAGGATATCTGTAAGGTCAGATTTTTGGAGGAACACTTCCTGGAATCAAATGAATAGCATGATAATGATCACAAATAGGTGGGAGTCCTTTGGGAGTATCACACACCTTGGAATGATTATCCAAGACTCTTTGGAGATCTGGAGAAATAGATGATTTTGATGTTGGAACTTCTAGTGAGCATAATTGTGAAATTACGCCTCGTTGTTATTTCTTCAAAATATTTGTCATGACATTAGAGCTTATTATATTTCTTGGCCTCCCTGTGATACCTCATAATTTTATTTCCTTTCCTTCCGAAAACAAATTCAAGGAAAGTTCGTGAAAATTAAAAGCTACCGTTCCCAAAGATTGTAACCATTATACTCCTAGTACAACATTAGCACCTCCCATTGGGATGGAAAGCATTGGACTATTCAATACATATTCCCCCATGGATAGCTTGATATTATGGCATTTTCCAGAGCAATTTATAGTTCCTCCATTTGCAACCATCACTTGACATTCTGGTGTTGGCTATAGGAAACAATTCAATTCCTTGGCTACCTTACAATGAATAAAATTATGGGTACTACCCAAATCAATAAACACTATTACCTTTTTCTTCTTGATATGTCCTTCTATATTGAGAGTTTGAGGAGTGGTAATTCCTGCCAATGCATTACATGATATGGTCGGACTAATTTATTCTTCTTCCAGAGTTGCTTCCTGGTGTATATCCTCTTCTTTTGAAGTTTCGTGTTCATTTTCTTCCTCCTCTTCACAATCTATGTAAAATAATTTCTTCTCAGCACACTTATGACCTTTAGTGTATTTTCTATCACAACTGTAGCAAATCCCTTTTGCTCTTTTTTCTTCCAATTGTTGTGGTGTCAACCTTGTAAGTTGTGGAATTCTAGGAATAGCAACACTTCCATATTCATAGATGTGAGTGGTAGGCTTCCTTGTCACCATAATTTTACATTCAATTTTTCTTGCCAACCTGAATGCCTTCTCTAATGAATCCGGTTCCCAAACACGAACTTCATGTTGGATGTTATCTTTTAAAGTCCCTATGAAGACATCAATCATATGTTCCTCTCGAATATCAGTTACCCTTATATTTAATTTTTTGAAGTCCTCAATGTGCTCCGCTACTAAACCTTTTTGTTTGAGATTTATCAATTGGCTAAAGAAGGTGTTGATCTTTGTATCCTCATAATGTGCTATCATTTCCTCCGTAAAAATTGACCAAGTGACAATATTTTTACAAGAGCAAAGCCGTCGATACCATACAAATGTATTTTGTTCTAAATGTAAAGTTGCAATGCGTACCTTTTGTGTGTTTTTACATTATTGAGATCAAAATATTGCTCCATCTGTAGTATCCATGTTACGGGGTACTTTCCATCAAAATTCCCCATATCCATATTTAGAATGTGGTGGTTTTTTAATCCAACATTAGATTTTATGAAATCACGATTAAAATTTATTTTTTTCTCATCATGAGTTTCCTCTACTATCATTTTTCCATTAGGAAACATTTCTTGTATCAAATTTGCCAAACCTTCGATGTCTACTTTTAGATCATTCTTCATGTTTTCCATTTTTTCATCGATCTTAGCTTCCATGTCATCCATCTTAGCTTCCATGATAACTTCCATGCCATCCATCTTAGCTTCCAATCCTTTCTTCAAACCATCCATATTAGTTTCCATGCCTTTCTTCAAAACTTCCATTTCATTTTTTGTTTCTCTTTGCGAAAGAGAAATTTGGTGCACTTGCTCTTGGAATTTTGATATCTCATGTTGCATTTCTTCATATTCATGAGTCATAGTAGAGCGTTTTGAAGGCTTAATGGGTGTTTAATTGTTTTTAGGAGGCATTTTAGAACCTAATACTAATGTCTGTGCTCAATAGGCCTTTGGAATCACCTAGAACTGATTTTTCAAACAAGACTTATGCAATTTGAAAAAAAGTAAACACCTTTTTCTTGATTTTGAGGAGCTTGATATTGAAACTGAATTATCTATGTGATATAGGATCTTCAATATCCGAAATTCATCCTTGAAGTAACCCTATGAATTTTCTTTCAAATTCCACAGGTCTGACCTGATTTGGATTCTTCAAGACAAAGCTATGCCCAATCTCCTACGATGACCTAATTATGGACTGGTTCTATAGAGCGAACTTGTACGAATTTCCACTTGTCATTGTTTCCTCCTTTAGATCTGAAATTGACAGATAAAAAACTACAGTCCGTGTACTTTTAGCCACTATTTATAGAATCCCAATCCGTTGCTCAGAGAGAGAGAGTTATGATGATTTTCCCATGGTCACCTCTTTGAGATGAAATTTAGGACCCTGAAACAATCCTAACTTCCACAGATCATATCTCCAAAAATAATGTGAACCAAGATCTGAAATTTTTACAAGAGGTTCCTTAGGCTATCAGCTCTGCTCTGTGAAAATTTTAGGTTTTGAACCCTTGTAGAAAAACCGTTATAGAAAAAATTCTGAGATGACCTGTTTTGGTTAAATTGAAGAGCCTGCAAAAAGCCCTAACTTCCACAGATCATATCTCCGAAAATATTGTGAACCAAGCTGTGAAATTTTGCGACAATGTTCCTTAGGATTTCGGCTTCGCACTCTAAAAATTTCATCTTTTGAACCTTCATAGAAAACAATTTATAGCAAGAATTCCACGATGGCCTATTTAGAGAAGCGAAGCCCTAGAATCCAAAGCTCTGATACCAAATGTTATGAAACCAGCTCCAAAAATAGAAGAAAAGAGAGATCAACGCCTTAGAAACCAGCCACTTCGAGGGGGAAACCTCCAATACATTACATCAATGAAAATTTCTTGGATGATATAAATGACAAAACCTCCTCTCTATATATAGGATTCCATAGGGCCACAATGTAATCCTAGCCAACCTAACAATAATAGTGTAAGGGAAAAATAATAACAATATGGTGGTTACAGGAGTACAGTAATAACAATAAGGGGGTTAAAATAACAAAAATAATGGACTATACTAGTGTTAGGACCCCGTAATGTACTTTATTGTTCATAAACTTTGTTATCATTCCATCCTTTTCCAGTTCATATTTAAAGCCTATATCATCACTTTAATCTATTCTTCCAAAGGTATATAACGTTTCTTCTCTTTACTATATGTTTAACTTGTTTTACATATAATTTTACATTACTTTCATACTTAGCCATAAATCGGAAATATATAGTTACTAAAACAATTTGAAAACTGCAGTTAATTCATTGTTGCTGTCTGAATACCACATTGCTGAAACACTCCAACAGTACGCAAATCCCGTTGTTGAAACAATCCATGATTTGCGATGAAAAAACAATATTTCAGGCACGGAAACACCAAGAAAGGATAATTAATGGAGTCGTTACACTGGCCGCAACAATTGCACCTCGAACTAGCACCATCATAACCATTGTAACAACATCTTTGCTATGGAAGAACAGAATATCCTATTCCAGCATAAAAGATCATATCAGGTTAAGAATAGGATTTGTATGATGTAATAAAATGTGTAATAGATGTCTCCTCTTTAAATAGAGGAGACATCAGAATTAGGGGGATTACAGAAGGTTTAGCAAGAAAGGAATCATAGATAAGGAACGTGGATCATTATGTAATATGCTACATTTGAAAGATGAATAAATTATTGTTTTGAGCATTTCTTCCTAATTCCTTTTTCTGGGGAATCTTGTGAGAAGGAAAGGGCCCACCTTCCTCACAAGATTCACCCATTAATTTCCGTAGTGTGTTAATTGTTATTTTCATTTACGCCTTGTTAAAACTCTGTTTTTCTGAAATCATTTATGCATTATTGGAACTCTGTTATCTATTGTTGAAACTCTGTTTCCATTGATTGTCACATTGTTTTCATATAATTCATTCCTAGGTAATCATTGATTATTTCAAATTGGTAATCTTGTTTACATAATGAGTTTGTGAAAGTGTGGTAGTTAGAAACAGATGCTGAAGATTCCTACTTGGGGAATAGGGTCTTGTTCTCTGTTATAGAAGAATTGGTCATTTCCTTTGCAGATTGGTTTCTTTTCCTAGATTGTTGTTTTCTTAATGTAATCTAGGATTCTTCTAATAATTGTCTGCAATAGAAAGATTTCTTTTGCTGTAACCCAAAGTAGAACTTCAGTTCGTTTGAAGCAAGGTGTGATTAGTGTAATTTTTACTACAACCTTTCATTGCTTTTGAGATTGAGCTTATAAAGTGTGTGATTGCCTTTGAAATAAACAGAATTCCCTGGGTTGACAATTTATGTAGCACTTGATTGTTTAAATTAATAAGCAATTAAAGTGACAAACATTTTGGTGTCGTTGTCGAGGAAGGAAATTATAATTTTCAAAAGAATTGATTTTTTTCTTTTAGATGTGCAGATTGCATGAGAGGACGCAGAGCCCACAAGAAAACTAACCCTACAGGTGTCAAGGGAAAAGGAAGGGGAGGAAGAAAAACCTTTATTGATGATATCATATCAAAATCTGAACCTTCTCAGAGGCTAAGCTCTCGAAGGCCAAATCCTCAACATTCCCCTCAATCGAACTACGAAATAGAAGAAATTGTGAGCCCTGAAAACGTTGGGGAACCAACAGAAAACATTGAGGAGCCAGCAGAGACAGTAGAAAGCATTGAATATCCAGTAGAAAGTGTTGAAGATCCAGTAGAAATCGTTGAAGATCCAGTAGAAAAATTTGAGGAGCCAACAGAAAACATTGAGGAGCCAGTAGAAAAAATTAAGGATCGAGCAAGTGTAGTAGGAGATCAAGCAATGGAGGGGAACAATGAAGGATCCTTCGGCAAAGGAAAAGTAGATCCTGAAGGAGAGGGAAAAGATGATAATTCTCTCTCTACCTTGGGGTTCCCTATTTGTGATCTCCCTAGAGGTGCAACCCCCATGAATAATATCCCACTTTTAGCTTTACCTAGCTTTCATGGTTTATCTTCTGAAGATCCCGATGAATTTATTTTCGGGTTTGGTATATTATGCAGAAGCTACGATTACATTAGAAATGCCCAAAAATTGAAGCTATTTCCAGCAACATTAAAAGGAAATGCACTAAGGTGGTTCATGAGTCTTGGAGGCCATGTAATCACAACATGGGACCAAATGAAATAGAAATTTCAGCTCAAATATCAAGACTACTGTCGGACGAGAGAAAAAAGAGAGGAACTATTTAAGATGGTACAGAAGGAGGATGAAAATTTGGAGGACTTTGTGGAAAGACTACAATATAATTTGCAAATATCCAATCATCCCGATGTAAGTAAAGATATTCTTAACAAAACATTATTAAAAGGAGTAAGGGATCACTGTCTAGACATGCTAAATATGCTTGGTAAAGGGGACATATCTAAAGAATCATATGATGAAATTTTTAACCTTTGTAAAATATTTTCAAGAGGAGCTGCAAGGAACAGGTCAAATAGTATGGATACCACATATTCAAGAGTTCAAAAATCATCCAATGGAGGAGAAACAAGAGCTTAAATAGGTAATTTACTTGAGGAATTAAAAACTGAAATGTTAAGTTCTTTTTCTTCACAGATTGACGCCTTGTAGGTTAAGAAGAAGCAAGCCAAAGCAAAAGCGGCTTTGTCTTTCTTTTGCCCCAAATGCAGAGATAAAAACCCACTAAGGGAATGCCCATTGGACAAGGTGCAAATTTGCACCCTTTGTGAGAAGGATCGTGAAATGCAACAATGTTGTTCTTTACTAGGAATAAAGGCAGCATTGCAACCAACTGAAGAAGAAGCTAAAGAAGTCTATCTATTGACACAGAGAAGGCAATGGCAACCACGAGGACAAGGTATGAACTCTAATATGCCATTTAAATCTTCTAATTGTTGGAACAATTATCCTTCTTTTATGAAAACAAATTACCCTCCCTTTAAGAAAATGCAATACCCGCCCTTCAATCAAATGAATTACCCACCCATGCAACAAACAAACCCTCCCTTTGTAGACCCAACAATGTGGACTCCTTGGCCTCCACAACAAAAATCTTACTTTAACCAATGGAATCCAAATTGGAGGGGTCAAAAAATCTCGTTTCCAAATCAATTTCCTCAATTTCAGCAAGCACTCCCTCTACCATCAGGTGCTCCACCGAATAATCAAATGATGAGACCCTAGCTACCTGTACAACCAAACCCTAACCTCAATAATAAAGTTGTGCAAGTTATTGATATTAAGAACCAGCCTATGCTTCTTGTTTTCCCTGCACAATGTAATGATATTCATTTACGATCTGGGAAAATAGTTGAACCTATTATTGATGACGTTACCTCTTCTGATTCTGATAAGGAAGAGACAAAAAAATGTGACTCATGTGAAGAGGTACAACTACCCTCTGATAAGGGTACTGGAACAACAAAACCACCATTCCCTGAGCATTTAGCTTTAACTAAAATTCCTGAGTCACCTGCTTTCAATCTTCTATGGGAATTACAAAACCTTTATGTTAAAATTCCACTCTTACAAGCACAGAGAGATGTACCAATTTATGCCAGAACTATGAGAGATATTTGTGTTAAGAAACCTGGTAGGAAAGCTAAAGATCCCCTTACAATTCATGTTATGGGTGATCTATCTGCATTAATTTCCGGTAAATCTCCCCCAGTTAAATATGGTGATCCCGACCATCCTACTGTCACAGTGCAAATTGGAAAAACAATAATTCCTTGAGTTCTAGTAGATTTAGGTGCTGCTATAAATATTATGACCATTGAAACTTCACAATTGTTACAGCTGAAGAACATAATCAGAGATACACCAACCATTGTAGAGTTAGCTGACCATTCTATAATCAAACCAGAAGGAGTTATTGAATACCTAATCATTTCAGTTGAATCCTGGAATTACCTAGCCGACTTTGTGGTGTTACAGACTAAAAAAAATTGGGGGGGCATCCACTAATTTTGGGAAGGCCCTGGTTAGCCGCAGCTGATGCCTTTATCAGTTGTAGATCGGGGTCAATGACAATTTCCAATGGATATGAAACTAAGGAGCTTACTCTTTACCCTCATGCTACACCCATGATTAATAATGATAATTCTGTATGGATGGACTATGATGATCATGCTATTCAACCTATTTTGACTATTGGACAAGCTTTAAGACTTAAAGATAACACTGAGGATGAGGTAATTAATAATTTTAATTGTGAATCCTCCTCTGTGATTCCAGAAACACATAATCAACTGGCTTCACTTTTCAAATCAGATACCCAGGAAAAACTTAAACTTGAAGATATTCCTCAAACATCAACCACTATCTCTTCTAAAATTATACCAGTAGAAATTGAACCTGGAAAAACATTGAACATAAACCTCAACTTGACAATTGTTGAACCACATCAATTAATGAAGTTACTTCTTGAAATAAGGAAGCATTCGCATGGGACTATACAGATATGAAGGGAATCTCTCCTGAATTATGTACACATCGTATTTATATCAAGGAAGGTTTTCGACCAATCTATCAACCCAAATGACGAATGAACCCTAATTTAAGGGAAATTTCCAAAGAGGAACTTCAAAAATTGCTTAATGCAGGGTTTATATATCCTATATCTGACAGTGAATGGGTTTCCCCATTGGTAATAGTTCCTAAGAAAAATGGGAAATGGAGAGTGTGTGTAGATTATAGAGCCTTAAATAAATCCACTTAAAAGGATCACTTTCATTTACCATTCATTGATCAGGTGTTGGATAGTTTGTGAGGGAAGAAATTATTCTCCTTTTTAGATGGGTTTAATGGGTATAATCAGATCAAAATTGCACCCCAAGACCAAGATAAGACCACTTTTACTAGTCCTTGGGGAACCTTTGCTTATAGAGTTCTCCCATTTGGACTATGTAATGCACCAGCAACCTTTCAAAGAGAAATTATAGGAATGTTTTCTGATATGCTTAATGACTCTATGGAAATATTTATGGATGACTTTACCCCTTATGGTGTGTCTTTTGAGGATGCATTACAGAATCTTGAGAAAGTACTTAAACGATGTGTACAAGCCCACCTCTCCTTAAGTACCGAAAAATGTCATATGATGATGAGTGAAGGAGTAGTACGTGGACATTTTATTTCATCTCAAGGAATTCAGGTAGATCCATCCAAGATACAAGTCATTCAGAACCTTCCTATTCCTAGAACACAAACATATGTGAGAAGTTTCCTAGGACATGCAGGATATTACAGAAGATTTATTAAAAAAATTTCCAAAATAGCTTCTCCTTTGTTTGTGTTACTTATGAAAAATGTTGAATTCAAGTGGACTAATCTTTGCTAGGAAGCATTTGTTGAACTCAAGCATAAGTTATCTATAGCTCCTACTTTAAGGGGACCTGATTGGGCATTTCCCTTTCATATATTTTCTGATGCTTTAGATACTGCAATTGGAGCAGTCTTGGGACAAGAGGAAAACCATCTTCCTTATGCTATCTACTTCATTAGTAAGATTATGACTCCTGCCGAGCTTAATTACACAGTTACCGAAAAGGAATTTTTAGCAGTAATTTATGCTATTAATAAATTTCGACATTACATTACTAGTCACTCTACTTTTTGTCCATACTGACCACTCAGATATTAAGTATTTAATGAACAAATATGTCACAAATGCTTGAGTCACCAGATGGTTATTTCTATTACAAGAATTTGACATTACAATTGTAGATTGACCAGGAAAATAAAATGTAGTTGCTGATTTCCTTTCTTGGTTAAAAGTTGATGATAATACTCCAATAGATGATTCCTTTCCTGATGAATATTTATTTGCAGTATCTTCTCACTCACCATGGTATGCAGAAATTTCCAATTATCTGGTTGCAGGGAATTTACCATCACCTATCCCATCGAGAGAAAAGAAAAAAAATTCAACAAAGTGCTCGGTATAGCTGGATAAGTGGGTGTCTTTTCTACACAGGAATTGATCATGAAATCCGAAGATGCATTAGAGAAGATGAGGCTTATGATATACTAAAATCTTGTCATGATGGCCCTTGTGGAGGGAATTTTGCTGATAAGAGAATGACATATAAAATTCTTAGGATGGGTTATTATTGGCCCTCACTCTTTAAAGATGCAAAGAAATACGTCCAGGCTTGTGATAGCTGTTATAGAATGGGTCAACCCAATCATAGAGATGAAATACCATTAAACCCCCAGGTAATACTTGAACCATTTGAAAGATGGGCCTTAGACTTTGTAGGAACCATTAATCCTCCATCCAATCAAAGATTTTATATATTGGTCTGCAAAGATTATATGACTAAATGGGTGGAGGCTAAAGCACTCCTTAGAGCTAATGAAGAATCTGTCTTAGCTTTCCTATTTGAAGAGATCTTTGTTAGATTTGGAGTGCCTAGAGAGCTAGTTACAGATGGTGGACCTCATTTTACTTTTCATGGCTTTAAAGCCACCCTTCAGAAATATCATATTCATCATAGAATGACTACACCATACCACACCTAAGCCAATGGGCAGGTGGAAAGTACAAAAAAAGTAATAGAAGCCATTCTAACAAAAACAGTGAAGGAAAACTGGAAGGATTGGTATCAAAGGCTCCATGAAGCACTATGGGCTTACAGAACTACTTGGAGAAATACTACAGGATTTCCCCCCTATGAATTGGTTTATGGTAAAAGTGTTTTTTTTCCTGTGGAATTTGAAATTAAAACCTTATGGACTGCTTTAGTTGTTAACCTTGATTTGACTGATGCACAGACAGCCAGGTTGCAGCAACTTCATGAATTGGATGAAAAAATATTAGATGCCATTCATCATACAACTATGATCCAACAACAGAGAAAAAAATGGCATGATAAAATCATCAAGAATAATCAATTCCAAAAAGGTAATTGGGCTTCATTGTATGATTCTCGGTTTGAAAACTTTCAAGGGAAGCTACGTACAAGATGGTTGGGACCCTACAAAATAGATATTGTTTTTCCCAATGGAACAGTAAGGCTCTTAAAAATTGATGACTCTAAAATACCGTTATTAGTAAATGGTCATCAGCTCCGTCTGTACTAGCGCCCCATTTCCAAAGAAAATTTTAAGGCTACTTGCATGGCAGATTCACATTCTTTTTTTTTAAGGGAGTCTCCTGCCCCTCATTGCACTTAATTTTTATGAATTGTATTTTTAGCATTAGAATTAGATTTTTTTTTAACTAATAATCCGTGTCAAGTGCTGGCATGTTACATTTGGTTATTTTTAAGATTCTCCATTCAGGAAAGGCTTACTAAGGAAGGACAATCTCACTACAAGAAGATCCAAGCTTCATTTTGTGAAGCATTACTCCTCTTACTTCAACCCATTCATAGTTCATTCCCCATCTTCCAGTGCTCTTTTGGCATTTCCATCATTCATTTCCCCCCTCATTTATTTTCCCCTTTTCATGTCATTCTTCCCTTTTTCCCATTACTGAAACAAGCACTCTTCAACAATATTTTTCCTATTTTTCCCATTGCTGAAACAACACTTTTCAGCAATATTTCCCCCATTTTTTCTATTGCTAAAACAGCACCCTTCAGCAACATTTTCCCTATTTTTCCCATTGCTGAAACACCACTCTTAAGCAACACTTCACCCACTTTTCCCGTTGTTGAAACACCATTTTTCTTCAAAGACATGACCATGCAGCATTGCCCGTCATGAAATCATCTTCTTCAGTTCTTTCATTTTCACTTCTCTTATTTCTCATGCTAATCATGTCCTTTCACTGCCTTCTCCTATGATTAAAAATACCTCTAATATAATATCCCTCATGTTTCAAAAATCTTCCAAGGTTCTTCCATAACTATTGCCGATCTATTATGAGCAAGCACTATATTTTTTGAAGTACAAATTAAAGGTAAACATGAGGTATGTAAACTTTATATGTAATTAAAATTAAACTATGGTTAAAAGAGAAGATTTCGTTTATTATTACCACAATCCCCACACACTTAAAGTTACCATTTCAGCTGTAGTTGGGGGGAATATCAAAACACTACCCCATAATTTCACAACAATTCGATTACCGTCATTTTTCTTACTTTTTACCTCGTCTCTTCACCATCATTCCATGTTCTCATTCGTAAAACTTAGTTTGTTCAAGTGTGGCAACTTGGCTCTTTGACTGTGCATTTTACCAAAGCTGATTAGCTATGGGAGGACCTACTATTCGACATGAACCTGCCATGATAACCTTGCTCGAATTATACCCAGAGGTATACTAGATTTTTCAGCAGGCAGGCTAGGTAGGATACTTTCAGAGGCTTCAAGAATTTGATCCACAACAGGTTCTTGAATTTGCACGGAATCTCCAGGAAGATCATTCTATAGTTCAAGAAGTTCGGATTCGAGTCTCAGAGGGTGACATAGAACAGGTTTCGGGACTCCCTGCCATTGGCATTCGACGGTTCAACTAGAAACATATCATTCTTAATGCACAATAGGATTTTCTCCTACCAGGAGAACAAGTTGAGCCTAAAGGCCGAGTTGTCCGACTCAACTCATTGCCGCCTCCTTGGCCGAAAGTTGTAGAGTTTGTTAAACATTACATCACCTGTGAAGGCCGCTACTAGGTAGTTTACCAGCATGATTTTTTCTTGTTAAATCATTTACGACATGGTAGATTGTTGAATATTCCCTATTATTTACTTGGATGTCTTAGAAATATGTCGTATTATTGTAGACGGGTAAAATTCACCCTCCTTTCCCTCACCCATCACCGTCTCGTCCAGCTACTAATCCGAAAAGTTTTTTCTCAACAAAACCTTCCCTTAAATAATCCACCCATAAACCCTCAGCAAGCTGCTGAAAATCCTCAGGAAATTGATGAAAATCCCCAAGAACAACAACCACAGAACACCCCTGACCCTCCAGAGATTCCACCCACAGAACCAACTGATCCAATTAACTCTCCTACCATACCAAATCCATCCCATAATTTAGTAGAATCATCTAATCCTACTGTTCATATATCTAGTGATGATTCTCAATCAAATAACCCCTCCTCCTCTACTCGCAAAAGAAAAAGGAAAACCATGACTACCTTTCTATCAAAAAGACGAATGAAGGCCTCAACCAAAGCAACCATTATTTATGATATCCCTTCCCCTCAAGAAAAATCCACTCATAATAGAAATCAAATCACTACTTTTCCTGCCTTTTTACCTAGAAGACAAATGAGGGCATCAACTGAAGCAACCACCATTGCCACTACCCTAGACTCTCCACCCATTATTTTAAAAGCCCATACACCACCACAACCCCAAATCTCAAAATATTTACCTGTCTCACCCAGGGGCACTAAAACACAAGAACCAGATTCCCAGGGTACTGCGACATCATTTTCTTCAAAACAAGTAGCTGTCACACAAGAACCAACTACTTATTCAGTAGCTGCCACACAAGAACAGCTACAGTTGAAACACAAGAACCAACTACTGACAAACAAGAACTAGATGCCCAGGATGTTGCACGTCATGTAGTCATTACACAAGAACCAGCTACTCATTCAGTAACTGCTACACAAGAAACAGTTACTGAGACTGTGACTGTTACACAAAGCCCAGTCACTCTGGCTTCCCTCCTACAAGAAAATGAGTTTTTAAGATCAGAACTAGAAGCCTACAAGAAAGAATTGGTAATGGCAAGGGAAGCCTATGACAAGGAGCTTAATTTGTATACCCTAGCTCATGCAGCATCCATGGCAGAGAAAAACAAAGAAAATGATCAGTATAAAGAATACATGTGCAGCCAATGTGGGAATATTTATCATCAATTGAGATATAAAGTAGTTCAAATTCCAATGCCCGGAGCATCTACGTCTTCTGCAGTAAAAAAGGAATGCCCTACTGTTACACAAGAACCAGTATGGCCTTCAAAAATTCCAGCAAAAGAACCTAATTCACAAGTACCTTGCCCTACTGTAACTGTTAAATCTAAAATTTATGTTCAGAATATACCTCAGCCTACCACTTGCAATGCTAAAACACAAACTGAACCATGGGATGAGCTAGAAATAATGAACAAGTGGAGGAAAGAATATGCCATTTCACAAGGAAAAATCTTGCAGGAGCATAAATCACTTTGGAAGAACCACATATATTCAAACTGGGAGGCTTTGGAGCAAATACTCCAACAATATCGCGCTGACAAGAACCAGAATAAAGAGTTAAAAAGAAAATTTCTCCTAATGTTTGATTTGGTACAGAAACTATTGGCTGCCAGAAAACCATCTTTAAATTACTCTCTTTTCCTTGCAGAACGCCTTGCATTCTTCCAGATAAAAGAAATCAAAGATGGAAGGCCCTCTAAGGTGTTTAAATTCGAATATTTTGTGAAAATTTTTGCAGAGGCCTCTACTAGTGATCAGCATTTACTGTGTCAATTATATCTTCATAATGAAGCCATTCCTGAAAATAGAAACCTTAATCTTAACCCTCTTGTTGGCGATATTCAGATTCGGGCATTTGCCTCTTTCCTTTCCAACAACATTATGTCACAGACTGCTTTTCTAGCAGCCAGGCATAATGAAGATAACCATCTCCTCTAGATACGACCAAAACCATAGAACCCTGCCACCTTTGTTGCATATTATTATCAAATTCTGCAGAAACCGGGAATGACTCAACATATGCGGCAACTACATGCAAGAGTACTCAAGGACTGTCAACACTTTATTAATGCCAAAGAAACTACTGCCTTAAGAGAAAATAACATGTTTTGGCAACAATATTCTAGGGAAAAGAAGGAATATAATCCTTTCAGTCCTACTAATCTTGAAACAACAATCTCTAGGGTACCAAACTACATCAAGTGTGTTCAACAGTGTGCTGTAAAATGGATAGGGTATCACTTTCATTTTCCTATTCTTTGGATTCCAACAGAGGAATATCATGCTCATCATAGGTTGGCCAAAAAGGATGAAGCAGCAGCTTGGAAAAAGCTGAAAAATGTGCAAGGATTCAGAGCTTCAACAGAAAGTACCTTCTATAGCTACTGCATAAGTAACTTGCATGCCAAGAGCCAGTATCCAGATTCTGATTTAGATTGAAGTTGCCTGAGGACATGCAACCTTTTTAGTTGGGGGGGGGATGTTAGGACCCTGTAATGTAATTTATTGTTCATACACTTTGTTATCATTCCATCCTTTTCCAATTCATATTTAAAGCCTATATCATCACTTTAATCTATTCTTCCAAAGGCATATAAGGTTTCTTCTCTTTACTATATGTTTAATTTGTTTTACATATAATTTTACATTACTTTCATACTTAGCCATTAATCAGAAATATATAGTTGCTAAAAAAGTTTGAAGACTGCAGTTAATTCATCGTTGTTGTCTGAAGACCGCATTGCTGAAATAGTCCAACACTACGCAAATCCCGTTACTGAAACAGTCCATGATTTGCAATGAAAAAACAATATTTTAGGCACGGCAACAACAAGAAAGGATAATTAAGGGAGCTGTTACACTGGCTGTAACAACTACACCTCAAAGCTAGCACCATCATAACCATTGTAACAACATCTTTGCTATGGAAGAACAGAATATCCTATTCTAGCATAGAAGATCAGATCAAGTTAAGAATAGGATTGATATGATGTAATCAAATGTGTAATAGATGTCTCCTATTTAAATAGAGGAGGCATCAGCATTAGGGGGATTACGGAAGGTTTAGCAAGAAAGTAATTATAGAGAAGGAACATGGATCATTATGTAATATGTTACATTTGACACATGAATAAAAGATTGTTCTGAGCATTTCTTCCTAATTCCTTTTTCTAGGGAATCTTGTGAGAAGGAAAGGGCCCACCTTCCTCATAAGATTCACCAATTAATTTTCGTAGTGTGTTAATTGTTATTTTCATTTACACCTTGTTAAAACTCTGTTTTTCTCAAATCATTTATGCATTATTGGAACTCTGTTATCTATTATTGAAACTCTGTTTCGATTGATTGTCGCATTGTTTTCATATAATTCATTCCTAGGTAATCATTGATTATTTCAAATTGGTAATCTTGTTTACAGAATGAGTTTTTGAAAACGTGGTAGTCAGAAACAAGTGCTGAAGATTCCTACTTGGGGAATAGGGTCCTATTCTCTGTTATAGCAGAATTGTTCATTTCCTTTGCAAATTGGTTTCTTTTCCTAGATTGTTGTTTTCTTAATGTAATCCAGGATTCTTCTGATAATTTTCTGCAATAGAAAGATTGCTTTTGCTATAACTCAAAGTATAACTTCAGTTCATTTGAAGCAAGGTGTGATTAGTGTAATTTTTACTACAACCTTTCATTTCTTTTGAGATTGAGCATATACAGTGTGTGATTTCCTTTGAAATAAATAGAATTCCCTGGGTTGAAAATTTATGTAGCACTTTATTGTTTAAATTAATAGCAATTAAAGTGACCACTAACTAGTAATATAAGGACCTAACAAAATCTCCATATTGCCCCTCCCAAGCATGCAAGCTAGCTGAATAGCTATCATCATGAACAAGTAGAGTACTCAAGGAGGCAATAAGGTGCTTTCCAGAGGTCACTTTGAGGTATGGTATCTTAAATGTATTGGGAATCATCATTCCCATGTGGATACTCCATCCCCAAGCTATCATCCATACAAAATGAGTTACCTTCCAACATGGCAACTCCTGAAAATTCTCCTCCACCTTTGGCTCCTGCAAAGTAGGTGGGCTGAAAATATGAACATGGTAGACAAAGTAGCCTACCCCACACTGTCCTCCTCTCCACTTATGATAAGTGCAGAGTATCTGTTGATCTTGGGCTGAAATAATATTTCCCTCAAGTGGAAAGATGAAGATTAGATCTCCAAAGATCTCCTCTCCAACGTTGTGAATCAAACTGGCCCAAACCCTACCATATATGATGAATAGGACTTGATCATCATATAGAATCCAATAAATCTTATGGCCCACCTCATAAAGGAACAAGTGTTTTACTGTAGTGGCCATATCATCTACCATGCTCCCCTTGGAACATATAATGTAAAAAGTGTGGGAAATGTCCTTCCCCAAGGACACACCCAACCAATGTGTCTCTCTCTATTGGCGGATAAATCCGTCTTGCGGACAAGACCGATCTCCCTAGTGTCAAAAGACAATCTAGCAACAAACGAACAAATAAGTTTGTCTTTCTCTAAATATATTTGTTTTGCAATTAAATTCTATGAAGGTGTCGATCCTACCTTAGATCCAAATGCTTATTTTCAGTTGTAGTTCTTCCGTCGCATCAATAATCCTTCCGTCGCAACAAGAGTTCTTTCATCGCAACAATAATCCTTTCGTCACAACAAGAGTTATTTCATCGTAAGAAACAAGAAAGTGTCATCTTTCGCCGACCTGCAATCACAAACAAGAAAATATTAAATAGCACCTGTATAACAAATAATCATAAAACATACCCATCATAGTGATCAAGGAATCTATGAAATAAATGATCAAACGAAAGCTTATTGAAATAAACAATCGAACGAAAATTTATTGAGAAAAACAGAACTTGATTGTATTAATCTTAAAATATACAGAAGAACCTTACAACCTTAGCCTTGATGTTCGAAAGGCCTTCCCAGGGTCCGAAGCAGGAATCTCCTCTACTTTGATAAGTCTTGCAATCTTCCTCCAGGTGCACATAGAGGTATGTGATCTTTCCTCTCAAAAGCTCAGCAGAAAGAAGTCTAAATCTCAACATCACTTCAACTCAATCACACATAAAGCTTGAACTCTAATTCTCAATCTCCAAAATCTCAATCTCCAAAAACTTAACCCTTTGAGGCTACCCAATTCCTCCTTTTATAGAGCAGATGAGGAGGTTAGGATTCCACCTTTGTAGGGATAGAATCCTCCTTCAAAGGTATAGACTCCTCACATCAAGGGATTAGTTCCTTAAGGTGAGGGATACATGCACCTTATCAAAGCGTACTCATCCCCAAAAATTCTCATCTAGAACCTTCTATAATTGACCTCAAATCAGTTTTTTGACTTTACTTTCTCGATTTTTTGACTTTGAGGAGGGTACGCAGGCATTTCAAAGGAAAACTACATTCTAGAACGTAGGTAAGCAGTGTATTACATGCGTACCCAAGCTAGGAACGCAGACAGGCTTCATGTTACATGCGTACCCATTCTTTCAGAGGTTTTTAGGGTTTTTCTTCTTGTTTCAGGGCTTGACATGAGGAGTAAAGGTTGTAAGACTGGTAGAGGAGGCATGTATGAGTGTTAATGAGCTCATACAGTCAGTAGAATGTAAAGGTGACAATTTTTAGTGTAACAGATTGCCCCCTAAAGTGCAAAGTCTGAAATAGATGAAGATGAAGTCTGTCATATATGAAAAGTGAAGTACTTTATCATTTCAAGGATCATCCTGTGGACACCCCAGTCGGAACCTGTAAAAAAATTCAATGCAAAATATATATATATATATCATCGCTGAGGTAGGCATTCCCATACTCAGATCAAAACTAACTAGAAACTTAATTCAAACTGTTCTGATACAGGAATGATTTTGAATACATCAATAGTATAGACATGTGTAGACACAGTATGGACGCAGCCATCTGTTTGTAAATATTATACTGTATAAATGATAACAAAATTCCTCGCAGCCTGGATGGTAGAAACTAGATCCAGGGTCTTGATTTCTGAATCTCGAACTAGTACGATTCTATCCATATGAATGAATGTGTCGAAGTCGAACATGGTAGAAACCACTTGATTACCGGTCAATGATGTAAACTGTTAACAAGTGTGAGAGTTGTTAGACACCTATAAAAATTTTCATACCAAGTGGTGGCTAAATAATTTTGGAGCCTTCAAGGAACAGATTTTATTGCAAAAAAGTGTTGGCTCTTGAAGACTCTTAAAGGCCTCATGCCTCTGTCCAATCTCCACTATTGTTTCCTTTTGTATACTCAGAAAATTCTGCTGATTCCAAATGAAAGACTATTGAAAGATCTTCATTTTTCCCCCTTCTCAAACCTTCATTTGCTCCCCCTTTTTCTCCATCAAAATTTCCTTGTTTTCATAAGTCCTCTTCTTCCCTTTATGAAAATTTCCCCTTTCCATAGTTAAAAACTCACTTTTTAACTATTTTGGAACCCCCATTTTCATTGAAAACCATGAAAAAGTTCATAAAAATCAAAGTTTTATTACTATGGACTTAAGCCCCTTTGGGCTAAGTCCTAACCGCTTCCCCTCATGTGCCCTTGTCATAAAAACCAAGCACCGAACCCATATAGTGCTAATCGCATCAGAAGATTTCATGTGCGCAGATCTTTTGCCATCACCAAAAGTCCCGATGCGATTGAACATTCCTGTTTAAAAACCCCCGATCGCATTGTTATTTTCATATTAAACGTGGGTCCACCTCGGCGTTTAAACCTTTCTATTTTTTCTCCCCGATCACCTTTTTCCTTTGTAAAAACCCAAAACCCACTTTTTCAAAGTTTTAACTTAAAATATTTAAGTCACATGTTGAAATAAAACTAATGGGTTGATCAAAAATACCAATTGTGCAATCGCAATCGGAAGAAACAAATGGGTAGATTAAAAAGACCAGGCTCGATGGCCCGATTGCGATTGGCCCTTGTTTTAATAGGCCCCGGGCATATTACAGTTTATATAGCCCAAAGGCCCCGCAAACGGGTGCCTACCTATCATATATATACATCTCGCCCATATTATAAAACCTTTATTCTTTGTTTTGTGTTAAAATATTGGATTTTCTTATGTTTAAAGGATTTTCCGCCGGTGCGCGAGTTGAAACAATCCCGACCATTGATATAGTCCTTCGATCCAACGGACGAGCGCTAAATCGCACTCCCCACCCGCTCGCAATCGCAAAAGTTATGTTATGTGCTCCGATCAGCCCATCGCAAACATTTGCGATGCGATTGATCGCAACCTCCCTCTCTCGACCTCCGATTGCGATTAGACCTGCTGGGTCCCACCACTTAACTCTTCCGCCAGTTCTTCTTAGAACAGATCTCCGTTGTTGATCTAATGCCGATCAAACGGCCAACACTCAATCACATCGCATGCCTCAATATCTGCGCTAACACTTCTTCCTCCGATTGACATCCCTCCGATTCATTTCCCATCGTTGATCTCGTTCATGGATCAACAGTCCTTGCTCAATTGCTTTGACCCTCCCGATCGCGCAATCGCATCGGAGTTTTTCAATCGCACCCTTTGGTTCGATACCCCCGATTGCGATCCCCTGATTAAATCCGGACCGTCAGCATGTCCAGATCGGACGGTCCAAAATCACCCTTACTTTTTCTATTCCGCGCTCTTCTTTTACCTTTTTTTTGTTGAGTAAATCTCCACCATTGGATGCATTCATCCAACGACCACGCTCTTTCCCCGCCTTCTGAAGCAGTTAAACCTAAAAATGCAGGATTTTTATAATATTCGTTTGTTTTTTGTAGAATTGAATGGTTTTCCATTTATGCTATGAAGAAAAGCTGAGGGCCGGAAAGATGTTTCCTACGCCTTTGATTTATCAATAGGAACCATTCCGCCGGGCTCTATTTCCATTGTTTGTCGATGCTCTATGAGCATTGATACCTTCAAAAGCCCAGCGCGGCTCTACACATTAACAAGACACTATTTTATTCAGAGCACAGTTAAAGAGTGTTGTTTTCTGAAGACAGCACACAGGAGATTGAAGATTGAAGACAAATTTGGGGATTACAGCTAAGATTGAATATCAAAAGCCTAAACCCGCAAATTAAAATAGAATTAATAGAAAATCAAAAAGATCTATCAGGCAGAAAAGACTTCCACCGCTGCATTTGAGGCAAATTGATTCCTCAACTACCACGAAGACACCTGTTGCCTCAAACCTTTCAAACAGAGGCTGAAGTTATTATTTTAAATCAGATATTTGTCTCAAGCACAACCAAAGAGTTCCTCTGCAAAGAACTTAATGAATGAAATATCTGCAGAGTTACTCCACACAGCGCGCAGAGCCTCAAAGTCAAAAAAGGCTCCCACCGAGTTTAAAATCATGATTGTAAACAGTTAATACAGTGTAACACCTATACACTTCTCCATCGAGCCCCTAAAAAGGCCGAGAAGTCTTGAAACTGTATTAATTGTCTTAGGAGATCTTTTTAAGATTTCACCTCCTCATTCTTCTATAAATACATTTGTAGAAGAAGAGAAGTTGTTTTTGATTGTTGTTTGATCATAAGTTGTAACATTGAAACTCTCGGAAATAAATATACAAGTCTGTTGAAGTTGAAAAAAAATTGAAGTCTTGGATGTCTTGTTGATGTTGTTGCATTCCTGTTCCTAAGAAGGCTCTATCACTCGATTCATGAGCTTGGTTGTTGGTGAAGTATTCTAACTGTTTAATTTTTTCTGCTGTTTTCATTATGTTTCATAATCTCTTACTACAGTAGGCTGAAAGTTTTAGGCTAAGAAATGACTCCTGCAAGCACCTTAGACCTGTTCACCCTTCACTGTTTTATGTTTTCTTCTGCTGAAGTATTTTAGAGGCTTTAAACCTTCTCTTTAGTCTTCATGCTTGTTTATTTCCTTGATAGCTCAAATAGTTGGTTTCAGCATGATTTATGGTTCTCCCTGCTTGTCTGCCATCACTTGACAGCTGTTATTGAAGTCTCCCTTTGAAGTACCATTGTCTTAAGTTAATCAAAGAGGTCGGTTTTGATCTTACCCTTTGCCCCTGCTTGAACAGTTGTTTTGAAGGTCTTTATAGTTGCAAGCATAGATGTTATTTAGGTGTTCCCTCTTCTATGAATGTAGCTATCAGTGAATCTGTTATGTTTTCTAAGTCCTTTAAAATAAAATCTTTGAGGAAATAGGGAGTTCCCCGAATCTTAGATTTCATTTTAAAAGTTGTCTTGAAGTCATTATTTGCTTAAATAATGTTTGTGGAATTTATGGTTAGCCCTGTCTATCAAATATCTCTTTATTGTTAAGTTATGTTTTCAAGTTCCCTTTGTTGAGAATTAAGCTTCTCTTTCCAAAACATTAATGTCCATCTCATTCCAAAACAAAGGATTTTGTGGCCAAGTTAGATTTGCCCTTTAATATCCCATATCCCTTGAAGAGTTTGTCATGACCTTATTTTGACTCCATTGCCCAATGAACTAGATATTTCCTCTTTCTGTCTATCTTTCCTAGACCTTTCATATTCTGCTGTATCAACTCAACCCAACCAAACAAACATCTGCACTTAAATAACTAGTCTAAAATCCATAATCAAAGCAAACAAGATAAACCTTTGCAAACAAATATTTGAGAGATCCCTCTCTGAGAACAGGAGGACTAGATCCCGGAACTCTAAATATTGGTTCTGATGTTGCCTTGTATTTTGATTGGCCAAACTGTCAAAACACGGGAGACCAACATAATGGCGATCACGGTGGGACCCTACTGAGTAATACGGTGAGTTGAAAACATCTCTTAAAGCTCTTTAGGCCCTTAACTTGATAAAGAACACATTCTGGATTTATCCCACCACTCACACCAACATAATGGCAATCACGGTGGGACCTTCTGAGAATTGGAGGTTTCAAAACCCTTCCTCAAACTTTTTAGGTCCATTATAACATAAGTAACTTTCTTCTAGCACTACCTAACAAATGGTAATTATGATCGGACTGAATGGAATCAGTGTCAAACTAAATAACCCTTAGGATTCCTTTAAACCCGTATCAAACATTGAAGGAACCAGTTACCAAGCCATAAGAGCAACTCTGTTTGTTTGAACACCTTAGCTAAGTGCAAAATCAGACTTAAAACACTCTCTTAACCTATAAAACCAAAATAACTCAGAAAAACCCGAAAACATTTCAAAGTTTGGCTTCATAATAAACATGGTAGTGGACCATAAAACCTTTTACCTCCTCAAGAGCTAAAAACTTCCACTTTGTAGTAAAACGCTCATTCCTATATGTCACTTACCTTTTTTGTGTTTTACCTTATACTCTTAGACAGAGTCTAGAAAGCGCCAAGTAGCCTCCGGATCTCATCCTCTTTTTGAGGTGAAATATCTGGTGAATGCCCTCCCAGTCAATCTCTGGTTAGAGTTTGTTGTGTATTGGAATATCCTTGAAAAAGGATATTTCACAAGCACTGTGGGGGACAGTGTACCTCTTTGAAAACATTCTAAACTTTCCCCCTGGTGACTCCACAATCCTTAACAGACCTTAAGACTCCACTGGGAAGAACCCTTATTATTATAATATCATGCAAACCTGGTTAGAGGACTGTAGAATTGAGATTTGTGTAAACAGATTAGTTAACCATTCAAAAATTGTTATACCTGGTTGAAATTTTCTTGTTTATTTGGGTCTAAAAACACAGCATAGTGGATCCTAGAAAGATTCATACTAGAGCCTATCTTGACCCTGATCCACCTGAGATAGTTGATAACCCAGAAGGTATCCTTAGGAAGTCTCCTAAGATAAAATTATCAACTGTTTTCAGATCACCCTTGAGAGCTAATTCAGTTCCTGAAAACCTTGTAGCTCTACAAGAAACATATGGTGGTGGACCATAAAAAAAATTTACCTCTGAAAAGAGCTAAAAATTTCCACCTGGCGACTCCACACTCTGAAACTCCCAAAAGACCAAATGACTCCACTGGTAGAAGACCCTGAACTGTTTGACCAGACACAATGACCTTTTTCTTGATTTAAAAACATGATTCCAAGGATACAACGAAGATATGCCCCAATGAGTAGAGATCATATCCCTAGGTTTCCACATAGAATGCCCTAGGTAAATTGGGATGACAACCTGCCTGTTTTTCAAGGTGAAAAAGTTGATAACCCATTGTTACATCTCATCAAATTTCATATACATGTATGGAGTTTGAAAGTTGAATGGCATGAAGACTGCCTAATGAAAATGTTCATGTTAACATTAGAAGGAAAAGCTAGGGATTGGTATGAATGCTTAAGATCTAGTAGTTTGTTTTCTTTAAGAGACCTTGAATATGTGTTCTATGAGAACTATAAAGAAAACACTACATCATTATCATTGGGTGAAATATATTATAATCCATCGCAAAACATCACCCAACACATTATAGATAATGAGGAAGCTTTGGAAGAGATGCATCCTGAAGATATTTTAACAACCATTCATGAGTTTAATATCCTATTGAAAATTTTTAAGAACATAGATGAATCACTTGAGGAAGACATGATCTGAGCAGTAAAGAACATTCCTCAAGATATCCCTGAAAACTCAAATATTGATTCATCATCCCTTATAGTTGAGGCTCAAGAAGACATCCAGCCTCACAATCATTCTTCGCAAGAGACAGAGAACTGCGGTACTCCTGTTCGAAGGAACATAGAAACATCTTCACCTTTGACAGAAAGAGAGATAGATCAGACTATTAATAAACAATCGGTCTCTGAAATTTTCCGCAAAACAAACACTCTTGCCCATTCATATAGAGAACTTTGTGGTACAGATTCGGAAAGTTCTTTTGTAGATCAGAATGAAGAAGGACCTACTGATATCCCAATATGTTTGACTGATGAAAATGTTTATTCTAATAAATTTTCAAACTTCAATCAGTCTTATGATGATGATGATTTCCAAGCAGAAACTAATCATGCAGGGCAACCAGCATTTGATTGGTGTTATGAGTTTCACCATCATCAGCTTGAAAGCCGCAATCATCCTTTTCGTTCCATCATAAAAAGCTTTCACTTTATTGGGAATCAGCAGCCTTTCAACTCAGAAGGTGAAGAGAAGAGTAATGAAGAAATTTTTGAGCAAGTTGAAATAAAGGAGCTTTCTCTTGAAAAATAAGAAAACTTTAAATACTCCCCTGCTCAGGAATATAATAACCTCTTCATAGAGTTCAGTTCACTGAATCTAAGTATACCAGGGTTACCAAAGGACAACACTGTCAAATATGATGAGTCCTCCAGTTTAGAGGATGATGAAGATGAAGGAGAAAAACAAATAGAAGACTATCCTGCTGTGGATATATCATCTTCTCAAAAAGAAACTTCTCCCTTCACTGATATTAGTTCGTCATTTAAAGAGCCTGAATTTATATCAGAAGCAAGCATAGGTTTAAATAAAGAAAATATTTCACTGTTTTCTATTGTGCAGGTTAAGGATGACGAAACTTCCAAACAACTTCCTGAAGATACGCTCCTCAAAGCTCAAGTCTTGGAAGCTGACAATCTACCAGACATGGAAGACCAAAAAGAAGAGAACCTTCATCTTTTCTTTGTTGATCCTTTGGAAGAGTGTGTGGATACCCCAAATGGCTCAAATTATCAAGCAGTGATCCTTTGCAAGAGCCAAAGACATGAAAAGTTGTCACCTTTTGTGATAATTTTTATTTTTTTGAAGATTAATCTTCAAAATATACTATGGATACCTCTGACAAGCAGCCAGAGTTTCCTCTTCTTCTTGACATTACTCAGCTGGCTGCATTGGCACTTTTGTATCATATGATAAATGTGAATACTCCATGTTTAGAATAGGTTAGATAGGAATTTCAATAAAGCTCAGTTCTGAGCATGTAGTTAGTTGTTGTTTTTGTACTTTGAAGAAAAATCAAAAATTCAAAAATGCAAAAACAAAGAAAAGAAAGAAAAGAGTTTAAATTGACAAAACAATAAAAGTATGGCCCCATACAAAAAAGAGAAACAAATCTGAAAATGTGCAAGCTCAAATGCCACTCCTACAAAACACACTTCTAGTTAGTCAAACTGTTCAATCTTGGCTTATCAGTAGATAGATTAGGATAGAAATTGAAGGTTCAAACAAACTCAAAATCTGAACCTAAGTTTCCAAAAGAAAGATGACTCAAATCTGTTTTACATGCTGAGTCAAAGGATAGGTAAGATCTGGTTCTGATCAGCTTAAAACTTGAACCAGAAGGAAAGCAAGGACAACTCAAAACAAGATTAAAACATAGTTGTAAAGAGAGAAGGCAGCACTTTGAATTTTCAGATCTTAAGCCTTCTATTTTTTGATTTAATTTTCTACAAAATAATAATCTATGTGCAGTTCGTTTTTATGCCATAGATCATAGCAAGTCAAACAGCTTAACTTTGACTTGACTGTTTTTAAATTTATGTTATAGAATTTAGAGGATGAAATTCTGTTGGACAGTTTAATCCCAACAGACAGTAGATTAGGTAGAGAAATATCTGAGCTTAACTGCTTAATCTGAGTTCAGGGAGAAATAAGGAGTAGAAATAGATTAGATTTTTTTCTTTCAAAAG
Source organism: Pinus albicaulis (assembly GCA_034641835.2). Lineage (NCBI taxonomy): Eukaryota > Viridiplantae > Streptophyta > Pinopsida > Pinales > Pinaceae > Pinus > Pinus albicaulis. Next base: position 15,561,130 of record CM076573.1, read on the forward strand.
AATAAAATGTTGAAAGAGAGTTTGCCAATCCAAGTGCACTCTAAGAAGAAAAAATGTTAGATCTGTAGGATTGGGTAGCTAGAAAGCTTGTTGATGAAGGTCCATTGTTTTCATAACTGCCAAATATGTTTTTAGAGAAGATCATCCCAGCAAAGGAAGGGCAACCCAATGGATAAGGTAACTGATCAGCCTCCCAGAGAATGCAAGTCTGAAGTTCTTGATGCCTTCAAGAAGGCACCATCCCCAAGTGGAGCCACTGTTAGCCACCTATAAAATTTTTCATACCAAGTGGTGGCTAAATAATTTTGGAGCCTTCAAGGAACATATTTTATTACAAAAAAGTGTTGGCTCTTGAAGACTCTTAAAGGCCTCATGCCTCTGTCCAATCTCCACTATTAATTCCTTTTTTATACTCAGAAAATTCTGTTGATTCCAAATGAAAGACTGTTGAAAGATCTTCATTTTTCCCCCTTCTCAAACCTTCATTTTCTCCCCCTTTTTCTCCATCAAAACTGCCTTGTTTTCATAAGTTCTCTTCTTCCCTTTATGAAAATTTCCCCTTTCCATAGTTAAAAACTCACTTTTTAACTATTTTGGAACCCCCATTTTCATTGAAAACCATGAAAAAGTTCATAAAAATCAAAGTTTTATTACTATGGACTTAAGCCCCTTTGGGCTAAGTCCTAACCACTTCCCCACATGTGCCCTTGTCATAAAAACCAAGCACCCAACCCATACAACGCTAATCGCATCGCAAGATTTCATGTGCGCAGATCTTTTTGCCATCACCAAAAGTCCCGATGCAATTGAACATTCCTTTTTAAAAACCCCCGATCACATTGTTATTTTCATATTAAACATGGGTCCACCTCGACGTTTAAACCTTTCTATTTTTTCTCCCCGATCACCTTTTTCCTTTGTAAAAACCCAAAACCCCCTTTTTCAAAGTTTTAACTTAAAAGCTTTAAGTCACATGTTGAAATAAAACTAATGGGTTGATCAAAAAGACCAATTGCACAATCGCAATCGGAAGAAACAAATGGGTAGATTAAAAAGACCAGGCCCGATGGCCTGATTGCGATTGGCCCTTGTTTTAATAGGCCCCGGGCATATTACAGTTTATACAGCCCAAAGGCCCCGCAAATGGGTGCCTACCTATCATATATATACATCTCGCCCATATTATAAAACCTTTATTCTTTGTTTTGCGTTAAAATATTGGATTTTCTTATGTTTAAAGGTTTTTTCGCCGGTGCGCGAGTTGAAAGAATCCCGACCATTGATCTAGTCCTTTGATCCAACGGACGAGCGCTAAATCGCACTCCCCACCCGCTCGCAATCGCAAAAGTTATGTTATGTGCTCCGATCGGCCCATCGCAAACATTTGCGATGCGATTGATCGCAACCTCCCTCTCCCGACCTCTGATTGCGATTAGACCTGCTGGGTCCCACCACTTAACTCTTCCGCCAGTTCTTCTTAGAACAGATCTCCGCCGTTGATCTAATGTCGATCAAACGGCCAGCACTCAATCGCATCGCATGCCTCAATAGCTGCGCTAACACTTGTTCCTCCGATTGACATCCCTCTGATTCATTTCCCACCGTTGATCTCGTTCATGGATCAACGGTCCTCACTCAATCGCTTTGACCCTACCGATCGCGCAATCGCATCAGAGTTTTTCAATCGCACCCTTTGGTTCGATACCCCCGATTGCGATCCCCCGATTAAATCCGGACCGTCCGCATTGTAGAGCTATAAAAAGGGTCTCTTTCACCTCTAATTACCTCACATTAATATGTCAATCCGGGAGCGTTTTGTTATTACAAAGAGTGACTCAGTCTGAGGCTATCACTTGTCATAGTAATGCTAGTAGTATAGTGTTTAAGAAATACAAGAGTAAACGGATGCTTGCTTATAACTAAATTACTTCAAAAGAATAAATCACACATTCAGAAAACTCAGCAGCTTATCAGTCAAGGGTTCGGCAGTGATAACCCATCCTTTCGGAAACTGATGGAAAGGAAACTAGAGCATAGACCACGGGTCTGGGAGCTAGACAGCGAATGCCAAAGCTCACTCCAGCCTCAGATTCTCTCTCACACCAAAACAAAAAATGCGGGTAAATGGAACAGCAAATAAAGAATTGAACAGCAAAGCTGGAATGGAACAGTAATTCTAAAATGGAACAGCAATCGAACAACTAAGTCTCGCGAGTCGTAATCAAACTTAGTCTATTAACTCAAATGCACTCTTCGCAATCAAATAACAATCTTTCACTCTTAAGGAAAATCACACAAAACACACTAATGGAACAGCATTAACTATTGACAAATTATGGAGCAGCTCTAGTAAATCATACACGCACGCAACACGCTGAAATAGTAATCTTAATTAACAGGAATTCAACTGTGCTCCCAAACAGAACAGCATTATCCAATAATCATAAAGAACACTACTTCAGATGAATCTATGGTATGGATGTTCAGTATAACAGCTCTGTAACAGAACAGTAAGAACATGCAATTAACTCTGAAAGGATTAATAACTTGATGCGGAGTCAACACCCGATTCTATCTGTAAAAACTTCAATGATTCAATCTTAACAGAGCATGTAATATCAACTTAAACGCATAACATATTACCAAATAACAACAATGAAAAAACCACGCAGAAATCAAATCGTAATGGTACAGAAGCAAGTGTCCTCCGGGGCCGGGCCCTTAGCCTCCAAGGATACACCGCTTTAAGTTAATCCAGACGCAGAGATGAAATAATCACCAAGCTTTTATTAATGCATCGGACAAAAATACAATGAACCAGTTCTCAACGAGACTTAATAATCAGAGCTGATGTTTAACATAAAATTACATAAAAGCGTATCCTTCTTATTATTCCAAGCTAACAGTGCTGTCCCTTTATATAAAGGTGACGGCGGAAATGTCCAAGTAACAAGATAAATAAAGCAGCGATTTTTGCCAAACTGTTAATTCTTCATCTTTTCTTTTCTTTTGCGCCGAGCTGGTGTCTTCTCCTCCTTTTCCGGGCTGATTTGCTTTAATCTGTTTAGCCTTGTTTGCATTCGGTTTCCCTTCAGAGGGACAGCGGTTATCTCGACTTTGTCTCTTCCTTTGGAGCGGCAATTCCTCGTTTTCTCCTTTTCCTGCACAGAAAATAACCATTATCAGCGGTTAAGTCTTGCATATCAATTCTCACATGTTTTGTTATAGTTCCTTATTACTTTTTGAATTCATGATGCAAAAAGGTTTACAAATTCTACTAAAAAGCCACTGAAATAATCATCAAAAGCATACCTTTTTAGTACTCCACACACCCCCCTGCTTACCTTGTTTCATGTCCTCATGAAAACATTGTAGTTGACATGTAAGGCAGTGAGAGAATATGCTGGAGAAGGAGTCTCATGCGGAGGCCTACAGCCATGATGAGTGATTAGATAGTCAAAGAACTGACCTGTTTGCCCCTCAGGCATCTCATACAGGGCCTGGTATCCGGGTGCAGGGTGCCAAATAATTGGAGTGCGAAATCTATATCCTAACCAGGATGGCCCTGCTTTCAAAATGCTCTCACCATAGAGGTTCAAACGGTTGGCAGCTAATTCAAAATTCTCATACTTAAATGGTTCCCTGAGCTGGATGTTTGGATCAGAGATTCGGTACCGAAATTTGGCTGCATCAATGGCGAGGTCTTCGATGGAAAGAAAATAATCTAAACTCTGTCGAATGAGTGCCTCATGCATGGGTCCCAACGTTTCAATGACACCCGGAGTCCTTATGAGGTTTCTATGAGCTTTCCACAACTGCACTGGGTTCCTAGGCTCAGCCCTTACCCGTAAATCTAGGCCATTTTCCTGACTCTGGAAAGTATCATAGGCTTTGAGCCACTTAATCTGATTAACCCCGAATGAAATGAATGCTTGTAATTGGATGTCTCCAACGAAAGGGCCAGGGTTCAACTCAGTCTCCTGATCTAGCACAAGGTCATGCAAATAAAGTTCACACAGCAATCTCTGGACCTTCACTCCATAATGTTTACAGCAGTCTATAAAGTCATTGACAATGTTGATTTGTATAGGGGCGCCTGCTTTAACAGCTTTTATTTTTAATTGTAAATACCGTTCTAATAAAAACAGAGCATAGTTTTTAGCAGGGGCCCTACATGCTAAAAAATCATTGTATAAAGAACACAAGGTATTCATCTGCTTGATAACAGTATCTAGTCTACGGGTTACCTGTGCAACTTCCTCTTGTTCCTTTTTCCACCCTTCAAAGGCCTGGCTTTTGGATTGATTGACGTCCCTTAGTTGCTGCTGTAACTCTTCATATTTTTCTCGGGGGACCGTTTGCTCTCTAAGTTGTTCGGCTTCTTGCTGGGCTTGTTTCATCATCTTATGCAAGGTTTTTGTCTTCGGATCTTTTTTCCATAGGTCAGTGGAGGCCGGGAGTTTTACCTGAACTTTCTTATTATGCTGTTTGGAATTCAGAACCCTTATTACCCCTGAGGGTGGTGCCTCTGTCTGGATTTTCTTTTCACTGGTCCTTATATCATCCCTTTCTATTTTAACGCGAATATCAGTCTGTTGTTGTTCCTCAACATCGTTTGAAACGGCGGCTGGATTTTCAGTAGGGTTTTGAACAACAGGGCGATTGTTGGCCCTCTTTTTCTTCCCTCCGGTCTTTCTTACCCTCTGGTTTTCTTTCAAAATTCTAATTTGCTGTCTGAGCTGGGTTATTGTATTCAATAATTTTTGCCGTTCCATTCGCAATTTATTAACTTCCACCGTTTCATTAGAAGGAACAGCAGGCTGTCTGCTGCGGTTTGGACCATGACTAGTTTCTGGATCTTTCTCTTGGGGTGCTTCCTCGCTGTTATGCTCTGGCTGTTCTGGGGTAGGAACCTTGACTGGTTCTATCTCTTCCTAGCCAACTACTTTTTCTGCTCCTACTCCCTCTGGAATTTCCTCTGGTGTCTTCTGAACAGATTGTTCCCGTTCAGTCTCTCTTATCTCCTCTTCATCATGAACAGGCAGATTTCCTTTTTCTGCCTCTACTACATGTGATTTTTCAGATGTGTTTTCTTCTTGGGGTTTGTCATGGAGGTCTGCTGGACTAGAAGGTTGGCCATACTTACCCATATTGGCTAGGACTGCGGCCAATTCGTCTTCTCCCATTGGGTCTTGTAAGGGGCTACCTCCCTGCTGTCCCATTTCCTCCTCCTGTTCAGATTGTTCAGCTTCTGCCTCTATTTCCTCCTCGGATTGCTCGTCCTCAATTACTACTAGTTGGCTGGTGCTTTCCTGGAGCTTTTCCAGCCTTCCTCGCATCCGAGCTAACCGGGCTGATTTTCTGGGCTTCTCTAGGCTTCCTCGCATCCTAGGTAATCGGGCTGTTTTTCTGGGCTTCTCTAGCCTTCCTCGCATCCGAGCTAACCAGGCTGATTTTCTGGGCTCCTCTGGTTGTTCGGGTGGATCGATGGCATGCTTGCGTTTTGCCGATTCCTGTTGTATCTCTGGTTGTTCTGATGCACTAGCAACATGTTTTTGTTTTACTAATTCTCTGCGTTTTGTCGGTCGTTCTGATGTGCTTGTAGAATGTTTACGTTTTGGGGATGGTGTTGTCAATCCCCCCTCAATCATTACAATCAGCTCTTCCCAGCTGCTCTGCTACTGGGTGAGACTATGACTAACTATTAATCGTATTAACCCATGGTGACTGACGACTGACTCTACATGCTGTGCCTTTTTTATGCTTCGTGCAGCATCATGCAGTAATGAATTCAGAAGTGCAGGTAGATTTACAGAGCATTTCTGCTTTAAAACAGCTAAGAGTTTAAGATGTCGTTGTCTTACCACGTCTTTCCTCCCTTCGCAGGTGATGTAGTTCTGCACTGTCCTTGCTAATTCCGTCCAGGGTTCTCCTAGCGTTGCTGGCAGAATGCCCTTCCCCTTAATTGTCAAGCTCTGACCTTCGTCCTGGAAAATTTCCATAATCTTCTGTAATCTTTCCTTCTTTAGTGTCCATACCGGTCCGGTGGCTGGTAGTCCCGAAACTTCTGCAATTATATCGTCGGTGACCGCTATCCGCTTCCCCCTTACTGTGGAGTGATCATCCTGCAGGTTCTGCAAAAATTCCATCGCTACTGTTTCATTAGACTCCTGCAGGCGACTGAGATAATTCAACCATCCTGCTTTTTCCAGGATCTCCCGGGCAGCAGCGGAGATTTTCAACTTCTGAGGTTCGCTTCGAATTGCCCTTCCTCCCATGGTTTCACTGTATATTCTCAATGGAACAGCAACTACTTGTGCTGTTTGAAACACAGAGAGGGTGATAATCGCAAGAAAAAACACAGAGTATGCAACAATGCAACGGAAATTGATTATGAACAGCAACTTGTGTAAAAATAGAAATGCCATGCCGTTAAACCATGCCAAACCGTCGTACACTATCTTTCCCGAATGGTGAGCTGACACGTAATTCAGGGAATAATGAGGTTAACCTCCCCCCCCCCCGCAATGTGATAGGCTATCCCAGCCGGCAAATAAAGGAGCAGCACCCGATCTGCAACCGAGTCAGAAAGGAACAGCATATGGAATTATGCCATGTTTAGAAGGACAACGAATTACCGAAATCGAGGCGGAGAGTTGATCGTGTATTACGTAAGAGGCTGCTGTGTTATGATATGAGGCTGGTGGGTAGGACATCTATCGTACTTGCCAAATCTCAAGTGGTCATGGTCACTTCCTTTGCCATGATTGGTGATGATAAATGTTCATGCGATGTATAAATCGGGAAATAATATATGATTAGTTCCTAGGATATAAGAAACAAAAGAGTATTAGTATCTTACCCATTGGTGTAACCAAGGTGACTTCAATACCATTAACAGTGCTCTGCTGCCGACAGGTGTCCATAACCTTGCAAGAGTTGTTTTTTCACCCTCGGAACCATGATCCTTTGTGTATACTTAGGAATGATGTTATGTCAAAATGTAGACCATTATGCTGGCTTGGTGACCAGTTAACCATAATGCCATTCACGAGGAAGGAGCGAAACGTGGGCAAGCCGGCTCGTGATGAGACCTCCTGTTCCAAGGTTCGTTTATTTGATATACCTTTTGGACCATATCCCTGGTGTGGTGGCCATAATGGGAATGCCACTTCACTTCCATCTTCATGATCATGGTAGGCTGGCTCTTAATGAGACCCCCTATCCTGCATTTGGCATCTCACATATCATGTTCAGATATTTTTTCTTTTTCATAGAGTACTTTTCCTTATTTATACACAAAGGGTGGTTCAACACTCCTTAAGAGTAGGAATGGTGGAAGAAGTCTTATTATCTCAATAGGAAGATATAAGCCCTTTGCTCTTATTCCTAAATAAATAATCAAAGAGGGTTAAAGGGATCAGCATGATAAAGATAACCAATCAGGGCAAAATTAGTAAAACAATGACAACAAAAGATAAGAAATAAGTATGTCCTTCCTTTTTTCCTCTTACTAATGCAGAGCCTTATAAATATAGCGATTTATGATTTGCGGATTTCGGTATGTTGTGATTTTATATTCATTTCACAAGTACATAGCTGTATCTTAAAGACTTGAAAGAATACGGGCAAGAAGCATCCTCAATTTAGATCAGCAAAAGGAATAAGTTGTTTCACAAGGAGAGCAAAAGTATGCTAGTGGTGTTCCTTTTGAAAAAGAAAAAACGACGGATGATAGAAAAAGGGACAGCAAAAAATGCAAATGCCGTTCCTTTGAAAAAGGAACAGCAAAAATAAAAATACTATAAAAACAATCAAAATGCCATTCCTTTGAAAAAGGAACAACAGCAATAAAAGAACGTTGTTTCCTTGAAAAAAAAACGGAACAGTAGTAACCAAAAGGAACAGCAGAAGACGTAACAATGCCGTTCCTTTGGAAAAGGAACAGCAGAGATCCAGAATGCTGTTCCTTTAGAAAAGGAACAGCAAAACAAGCAAAGCCAACAGCATAAAAAACACGCAGATGCTATTTTTAGAATGGCAAAAATCGAAACTTTGTGAAAAAAGAACAGCAAAAAAATGACAAGAAAGCATTTAATTCAAACATATGTACAAGAATGACTCAAAAACAGGAACTTATGTACAAATTGTAAAAAGAAATGAACTCCTTAATGAATTACAGGTGAGGAAGATTTCTCTTCCTCTCCTAAAATCTCCATATCAGTGTCTCGGCGTAGCTGCTGGCAGAAGGATTCCCGAGTGAGTGGTTTGCGATAGAGACGAACTCGATGGCCATTTACTTTGAATGCATATCCAGAACCGTCAATGGTAATTAGAGTAAGGGTTCCGTTGTCATGCACCTTTTGGATTTCGTATGGTCCCAACCATCGAGTCTGAAGTTTTCCAGGGAAGTCCTGAAACCGAGAGTCGTATAACAGAGCCCAGTCTCCCTCGTGAAAGACTTTGTTTTTTATGAGCGCATCATGCCATTTAGCTCGCTGCTGTTGAATCAATGCTATATTTTGTAGTGCAGAGAGCCTAATTTCGTCTAATTCATTGATCTGCTATAGTCGATTGATTTGTGCCTCGCTTAGATCTAGGCCAACTTCCTGTGCTGTCCGTAATGTTTGGATTTCGAATTCTATGGGAAAAATGGGTTGTTTTCCAAACACTAATTGATAAGGTGAGTAACCGGTCGTGCTCCTCCATGTGGTTCTATAGGCCCATAGTGCTTCAGGTAGTCGGGTAGCCCAATCATGCCTATGTGACGCAATGGTTTTCGTTAGGATTGATTCTATTATCTTATTGCTACTTTCTACCTGCCCATTCGCCTGTGGGTGATATGGAGTAGTGATTTTATGCTGGACGTGATAATTGTTGAGTGTTGCGGCTAATTTATGCCCAACAAATTGTGGTCCTCCATCTGTAATTATTTCCCTGGGAAGGCCATAACGAACAAATAGATGGAACAGGAACTGTATGACAGAGTCCTCTGTGGCTCTTGGCAGTGCTTCTGCCTCAACCCATTTGGTGACATATTCTGTTGCCACCAAGATATATGTTTTCTGATTTGATGAGGGGTTGATGGGTCCAACAAAATCAAGAGCCCATCGCTCGAATGGTTCGATGACTAACTGTGGTTTCAGAGGCATCTCATCGGCTTGACCAGGTCGTCCTGCTCGCTGGCAGCTGTCACAGGCTTGGACAAACTTCTTTGCATCTTTGAAGATCGTAGGCCAGTAATATCCTGTCTGCAATACTTTATGTCCAGTTCTACGCTCAGTGAAGTGCCCCCCACACGGTCCATCGTGACAGGCTTTTAGGATGTCAAATATTTCATCCTCTCTAACACATCGCCTGATATGCATGTCTGCTCCTGTGTGAAACAAATAGCCCCCAATCCACGAGAATCGAGAACTTTTCTGAACAATCTGCTTGCGCTCATTAGGAGTTAAATGTTTTGGTAGTTTACCTACTACGAGGTAGTTGGCAACATCAGCATACCAGGGTGTTTGAACGGCGACAGCAAACAGGTGCTCATCCGGAAATTGATCTTCAACTGCTGCTGCATCGCTTGGTTTTGGTATTCTTGAAAGAAAGTCGGCTACAGGGTTTTCTTTGCCAGGTCGGTCCTTGATTGTGATGTCGAATTCCTGCAATAAAATCAACCATCGAGTTACTTCCGGTATTTGACAGGCTTATTTGCCAAATATTTTATGTTGGTACTCTGGTTCCGTATATAAGATTTCTAGATAGCTCTAATATAATGTTTAAATTTAATGACAAAGATGTAATACAAACCACTATAAATTTTTTCAGTAATGTTGCAATTCTTAATTCATCAGGAAGAATTCTTTCGCCGATGTAATAGATACATATGGTTTTTATCCTCTTCTCGCCTGCTAGACCGCGCTTTCATTAGCCGTATCCGAGGCATCGTATGATATTTGGAACGTAGGTCTCAGCTTTGTCCTCGAAGGATCAAATGTGGGATACTTAAGCTTTAACTTAAAGTACCTGGCCACATTTTTCCTATTCAAAGAAAATCAACGTTACCATTAGTGCATATAAAGGAGCAAAGAGGGAGCAATAATGCTCTATAAATCGTCTATAATAACCAGAAAACCCAAGAAAGCTGCGTACCTCTGTTTGAGTAGTAGGAGTGGGAATGAGCAAAAGCATTTGGATTTTGGCCAGGTCTACCTGACTGCCGGCTGCTGAAACATAATGTCCTAGGATAAGTCCTTCAGTCATCATCAAGAAACATTTTTCGTGGCTTAAGCAAAGCCTGGTAACAATGCAGCGTTGTAGGACTTTTTCTAGGGTGTCTAGAGCCGGATCAAAATCATCTTCATATGGTGTAAAGTCATCCATGTAAACATCAAGTCCATCATTTATTAAATCTGCAAAAATGCTAAGGATAGCCCTTTGAAATGTGGCAGGAGCATTACATAGGCCAAAAGGTAGAACTCGATAGGCACATGTTCCCCAGGGACAAGTAAAAGTAGTTTTATCCTCGTCTTCAGGGGCAATCTGAATCTGATTGTATCCACTGAAGCCATCCAGGAAAGAAAATAACTTCTTTCCAGCCAAGGTGTCCACGACTTGGTCAATGAATGGCAAAGGAAAATGGTCCTTTCGTGTTGCCTTATTTAGTTCCCTATAATCTACACAAATCCAACATTTACCATTCTTTTTTGGTACCACCACAAGCGGAGAGACCCATTTACTATCAGAAATAGGATAGATAAAATTGACATCTAAAAGTTTCTGAAGTTCAGCTTTTACCACATCCTTTAGATGAGGATTAAGTCTCCTTTGCGGCTGACGAACAGGTCTGGCATCTTTTTCTGTATAAATGTGGTGTGTACATAACTGGGGATCGATTCCTTTCATATCAGGGTAGTCCCATGCAAATGCTTCTTGATAATTTGTTAATAGATGGATGAGCTTAGTTTCTTGTTCAGGTGTGAGATTAGCATTGATGTTTAAAGTTTTCCCCGGTGAAATTTCCACTGTTTTACTATTTACAACAGAAGTAACAGGTATCGTTTGGTCATGCGTATCTTTCAGAGGATCTTCCTCCAAGTCATTATCAAATGCTGCGTCTATCATGTGACACTGTGTGCGAGGTTCAGTTTGACTAATGAAATTATTAATGGCATCATCTTCTGTTTGGTCTTTAAAATCAAGTGCCTCTTGTATAGTTAATGGAGATCTGATGTTATCGGTAAGGTATGATACAGGGTGCTTATTAGTTTTGATTATTGTGACACTTGGCTGCGCTGGAGGATATAGAACTAAATTTTTTTGATATTCTCATTCTCCTCGGTTCTGGTCATATTTCTCAATGGCAGCCTATCCTAGTACTCTGCAAAGGGTGTCAAGGTCAACCTAAAATTAGCGGGTGTCCATCAAGTCAGGGTTTTGGATTAATTATCAGGAAATCGGTTGGATACTCCCAGGATTCTACAGAGAGCATGACATCATGTAGAGTACCCTCTGGTCTAACCACAGATCGGTCAGTCAATTCTAACAAAGTAGAGGTGGGTTCTACAGATGTAATGCCAAGCTTTTGGCAAGTAGTGGTTGTTAAAATATTAATTGTAGCCCCTAGATCAACTAAGGCATTAGACAAGGTCTGACCATAAATTTGAACAGTTATAATTGGATTCCTTGGGTCTTCATATTTAATGGGTGTTTCTCTCCCAGACAATAGGTCAGATAAAGTACCGACTACCTGGACTCTTGGATTATTTGTTATATTCCTCCTTGATTTCTTTATGCACAATTCTTTGATAGTTTTTGCGTATATGGGAATGTCTTGAATGGCTTGGAGGAATGGAATTTTTATGTACAGATTTTGTAATTCTCCTTTCTCTCGTGTCAGGATATTGTGGCGTGAGAGAGTATGGCTAATTGCCTGGGAACTGAGAGAGGATGGTTGCTTGATTATACTGTTGCTGCTTATTTACATCCTCTTGTTGTAACTGATGTTCTCTTGGTAACTGATCTTCAATATGAACTGTTTTATCTCCCTCTGTTTCAATTATAAGTCCAGATCTTAACTGAAGGTCATTGCACTCCATCAGGTCGGGTCCTATTTCTGGTGATTCTATGATTTGAATAGATTGGACCTGTCTGTTGTTTGGATTGGGATCCAAGTTACTGAGTTGCTGCCTCAAAGTTAGACTGGGATTTCCGTTAAGTATCGGGCAGAGAGGCTGAGAGGGAATAGTTCCCAAACTCGGGTGGTGGCATCTGCCTTTGCCAACTTGTTCCGCTGCAGAACTTTGTGAAGTAGAGGGAGTCCATTGTGAAGGATATGGGCCATTTTGCCAATATGGTGGAGTGTAAGGGAAATTCGGCCAACCAGATTGGCTTGTTTGATTCAGCCATGGATTTGAAGAAGGAAGCGATTATGGTGACCAGTTTATAAATGGGGGTTGAGATTGATTTTTCCACATACCATATTGTTGAGCATTATACTGTGGGGGTTGAAAGAAAGAGTTTGAGTCCAGAAACATACCAGGTTGTCTCGGCTGCCACTGGCGGCGCTGGTTGATCGAATTCACCGATTTTGGTTCTTCTTCTGCTTCCTTATATACCGCTTTCAATCCACGAAGTGAGGGGCAGCTCTCCGTAAGGTGATCTTTTGTACAGATGGCGCATGTTTGGACTTTATCCAGTGGACATTCCTTGTGGCTATGTTTTTTTCTGCATCGGGGGCAGAAGATGGTCAAATTCTGTTCTGCCTCCAGCTGCTTCTGTTTAACCTGCACAATATCAAGTTGTGTAGTTAGTGTGCCCATAATATCAGTTTTAAAATTTTCTAATAAATTTCCAATTTCTGCACGTGTTACTCCTTCTGCTGATACTTTGTTATCTCTTGCAAACCGATCATATTCTCACGGTTTTATTCTTGTGTCGCCTCTCGAACTCCTGATACATAAATCAATGATGTCAGCAAAATTCTCTTGATAAATGTCCCCTTTTCCCATAATATTTAATGTTTCAATCCATTGTTCCTTCATACCCCTTATTAATGCAGTTTTTAACACATTATCACGTAAAGGTAGCGATGCATAACGAGATCTTTGTAGATTGTACTGAAAACGTTCCACATACTCTTCCAATGTTTCGTTCGGTCTAGCTGTCATTTGGAATATTTCGTCTTTTAATTCTCTAGACCTACAATAATCCTGATATTCTTTTAAGAAGGATTCTTTCATTTGATCCCAATTGTTGATAACCCTGCCACCTAGCCCCAGCCCCATAAACCATCTTAAAGCAGCCCCTTTCAATGTAGAGGGGAATAATTTCAATTTTTGGGGATCAATGGTGTAATCGTACCCCCGACATAACACATCGAATTCGAATAGGAATGCATCTGGATCTTCCGATGTGAGTCCGTGAAATGTAGGGATATGCTGAAGAGGGATAGCTTTCATGGGTGCATTTACTGCAGAATCCACTATAAGATATTGTAATGTAGAGGTTTGAGTGTTTGGCTGATTTTGAGCGTTTGGTTGGTTTTGAGCTATGGGATCAAATATATGCCAGTAACCTTCTGGGATATCTAGGAGGGTATTCCTAGGTTGGGTGGGAACGGTTTTGACAGGGATCTTTTTAATAGCGCTTCCTTTATCTGGGATAATGGGAATACTGTATACTGATTCTTCAACAATGATTTTCAAAGACTTCTTTATCTCGGGGCTATTCTAATGGCCGATTTGTTCCAATAGGAATTTTGGCTCCTTGGTTTCCCTCGTTTCTCCTTCTCCTTCACAAAAGTTGCCGAATTCCCTTCCTCAGTAATAGTTCTCGAGTAGAATTTTCAATTTCTTGAAAGTCCTGCTCTCCAGTTTGACTATGCACCTCAGCAAAGGCTACAGATGCTGATCCTGTGGCCTGAAGGGAACTAGTAGGCTGTTTAGAAATGTTTTTCCCTGGGCTCACGCGGTCGAGATTCGTTTTCTTATATATTTTGTCTATGAAGGTCGTTCGGCCAAGGGTCACCGGCCCCTTAGCTTTTTCAGGTTTGGATGGGGGTTTTATGTTCTTTTCTGGTCTTTTCTGCTTAGTCATGCACTCAAATGAACTACCAACTTCTATTCAAACAAAGCAAAAAAATGACTCTGCTAGGAAAGCGGACAGTGGAGCAGGGTTTTTACATGCTCTGCACGTAGGTTCTTACCTTCCGTTTTTAGGATCCAACTCCTCCCTAGCAGGCTCGTACACTACTCTGAAAAAAGACAAATGGCTACACTCTTTCCCAAGAATCTGCCTTCATAAAATGTAGAGCTATAAAAAGGGTCTCTTTCACTCCCACTACTTACACATTAATATGTCAATCCTGGAGCGTTTTGTTATGGTGCAAAGAGTGACTCACCGAGGCTATCATCACGTAGAGTAATGCTAGTAGCATGCTGTTTAAGAAATACAAGGAGTAAACAGATGCTTGCTTATAACTAAATTACTTCAAAAGAATAAATCACACATTCGTAAAACTAGGCAGCTTATCGCTCAAGGGGTTCGGCAGTTGATAACCTATCCCTTCGAAATCGGTGGAAAGGAAATTAGAGCATAGACCACGGGCCTGGGAGCTAGACAGTGACTGTCAATGCTCACTACAGCCTTAGATCACCTCTCATGCCAAAACAACAAATGCGATTAAATGGAACAGCAAATAAAGAATTGAACAGCAATTCCGGAATAGAACAGCAAATCTAAAATGGAACAGCAATCGAATAACTAAGTCCCGCGAGTTGTAACCAAGCTTAATCTATTAACTCAAATGCACTCTTCGCAATCAAATAACAATCTTTCATTCTTAAGGCAAATCACGCGAAACACACTAATGGAACAGCGTTAACTATTGATAAATTATGGAACAGCACTAATAAATCAGAAACACACACAACACGCTGGAATAATAATCTGATCAACATTAATCAACAGGAATACGAATGTGCTTCCAGATAGATTTGAATCCAACGATTATGAAGTACACTACCTCAAACGAATGTATGACACGAATGTTCAATATAACAGCTCTGTAACAGAACAGTAAGAACATGCAATTAACTCTGAAAGGATTAATAACTTGATGCAGAGTCAACACACAATTCTATTTGAAAAAACCTCAATGATTTAATCTTTGACAGAGCATGTAATATCAACTTAAACGCATAACAGATTACCAAATAACAACGATGAACAAACCACGCAGAAATCAAATCGTAGTGGTACAAAAGCAAGTGTCCTCCGGGGTCGGGCCCTTAGCCTCCAAGGATACACCGCTTGAAGTTAATCCAGACGCAGAGATGAAATAGTCACCAAGCTTTTATTAATGCATCAGTCAAAAATACAATGAACCAGTTCTCAACGAGACTTAATAATCAGAGTTGATGTTTAACAGAAAATTACATAAAAGCGTATCCTTCTCATTATTAAGCTAACAGTGCCGTCCCTTTATATAAAGGCGACGGCGGAGATGTCCAAGTAACAAGATAAATAAATTCGCCAAACTGTTAATTCTTCATCCTTTCCTTTCTTTTGCGCCAAGCTGGTGTCTTCTCCTTCTTTTCCGGGCCGACTTGCTTTAATCTGTTTAGCCTTGTTTGCATTCGGTTCACCTTTAGAGGGACAGCAGTAATCTCGACTTTGTCTCTTCCTTTGGAGCGGAAATTCCTCGTTTTCTCCTTTTACTGTACAGAAAATAACCATTATCAGTGGTTAAGTCTTGCATATCAATTCTCACATGTTTTTTTATAGTTCCTTATTACTTTCCAAATTCATGATACAAAAAGGTTTACAAATTCTACTAAAAAGCCACTGAAATAATCATCAAAAGCATACCTTTTTAGTACTCCACACGCATGTCCAAATCGGACGGTCCAAAATCACCCTTACTTGTTCTATTCCGCGCTCTTCTTTTACCTTTTTTTTGTTGAGTAAATCTCCACCGTTGGATGCATTCATCCAACGGCCACGCTCTTTCCCCGCCTTCTGAAGCAGTTAAACCTAAAAACGCAGGATTTTTATAATATTTGTTTTTTTTTTGCAGAATTGAATGGTTTTCCATTATGTTATGAAGAAAAGATGAGGGTCAGAAAGACGTTTCCTGCGCCTTTGATTTATCAATAGGAACCATTCCGCCAGGCTCCATTTCCATTGTTTGTCGATGCTCTATGAGCATTGATACCTTCAAAAGCCCAGCACGGCTCTACACATTAACAAGACACTGTTTTATTCAGAGCATAGTTAAAGAGTGTTGGTTTCTGAAGACAACACACAGGAGATTGAAGATTGAAGACAAATTTGGGGATTACGGATAAGATTGAATATCAAAAGCCTAAACCCCCAAATTAAAATAGAATTAATAGAAAATCAAAAAGATCTATCAGGCAGAAAAGACTTCCACCGCTGCATTTGAAACAAATTGATTCCTCAGCTACCACGAAGACACCTGTTGCCTCAAACCTTTCAAACAGAGGCCGAAGTTATTGTTTTAAATCGGATATTTGTCTCAAGCACAGCCAAAGAGTTCCTCTGCACAGAACTTAATGAATGAAATATCTGCAGAGTTATTCCACACAGCGCGCAGAGCCTCAAAGTCAAAAAAGGCTCCCACCGAGTTTAAAATCATGATTGTAAACAGTTAATATAGTGTAACACCTATACACTTCTCCATCGAGCCCCTCAAAAGGCCAAGAAGTCTTGAAACTGTATTAATTGTCTTAGGAGATCTTTTTATATTTCACCTCCTCATTCTTCTATAAATACTACTGCAAAAGATGAGAAATTGTTGGTTGTTGTTTGATTACAAGTTGTAACACTGAAACTCTCTGAAAACAATATACAAGTCTGTTGAAGTTGAAAAACAAATTGAAGTCTTAGATCTCTTGATGATGTTGTTGCATGCTTGTTCCTGAGAAGGCTCTATCACTCAATTCATGAGCTTGCTGTTGGTGAAGTATTCTAACTGCTTAATGTTTTCCCCGTTTTCATTATGTTTCTTATAATTTCATTACAAAGAGGGCTAAAATTTTTAGGCTAAGAAATGACTCGGAAGCAATTCTTGACCTCGTTTCACCTCTTCATCGTTTTATGTTTTCTTCTGCTGAAGTATTTTAGAGGCTTTAAACCTTCTCTTTAGTCTTCATGCTCGTTTATTTCCTTAATAGCTCAAATAGTTGGTTTTAGCATGATTTATGGTTCTCCCTGCTTGTATGCTATCACTTGAAAGCTGTTATTGAAGTCTCCTTTTGAACTACCATTGTCTTAAGTTAATCAAACAGGTTGGTTTTGATCTTGCCCTTTTCCACTGCTTGAACAGTTGTTTTGGAGGTCTTTATAGTTGTAAGCATAGATGTTATTTAGGTGTTCCCTCTTCTATGGATGCAATTATCAGTGAATATTTTATGTTTTCCAAAGTCCTTTAGAATAAGATCTTCGAGGAAATAAGGTGTTCCCCGAATCTTAGATTTCATTTTAAAAGTTGTCTTGAAGTCATTATTTACTTAAAGAATGTTTGTAGAATTTATGGCGAGCCCTGTCTATCAAATACATCTCTATTGTTAAGTTATGTTTTCAAGTTCCCTCTATTGATAATTAAAATTCTCTTTCCAAATCATTAATGTCCATCTCATTCCAGAACAAAGGATCCTGCGGCCAAGTTAGATTTTCCCTTTGATATCCCATATCCCTTGAAGAGTTTGTCATGACCTTATTTTGACTCCATTGCCCAATGAACTATATATTTCCTCTTTCTGTCTATCTTTCCTAGACCTTTCATATTCTGTTGTATCAACTCAACCCAACCAAACAAACATCTGCACTTAATAACTAGTCTAAAATCCATAATCAAAGCAAACAAGATAAACCTTTGCAAACAAATATTTGAGAGATCCCTCTCTAAGAACAGGAGGAATAGATCCTGGAACTCTAAAGATTGGTTCTGATGTTGCCTTGTCTTTTGATTGGCCAAACTGTCAAAGCACGGGAGACCAACAAGAGTAACCACCAGTAATGTCAATGGCTCTCAAAGTACTCAGTACAATCCATGAAATGTGAATGAATGAGCTAAAGTCAAACATGTCACGAAATCATTCGATCGAAGGTCAATGATGCAACCTGTCATCGAAGGCGAGAAACCTGCCATTGAGGCATGCAGATTTCAAGGTACTGACGATTTCTGGATCAACTTCATAGATAATGAGTTGTCATCGATAGAAAGTGATCTTTCATAGGC